>QJPP01002711.1:0-259228 GCA_003996215.1 Jaltomata sinuosa | reverse complement strand
ATTTTGGCCAAAAAACCATCGGACTCACATATCACACTAAATCCATGGACTATAACACACGAAAAAACTGAAAAATCCCTATTTCCCGTTCTAGGCCACGGTTGAAATCCAAAAAGGCCACGTTTGCCCCTTCTGAACCAACGCGCACCATTAAATAGGTTGTCACGGACGCCCACGAACAATTTTGGCCAAAAAATTGTCGGACGCACATATCACACAAAATTCATGGACTATAACACACGAAAAAACCAAAAAAATTCTATTTCCGTTCCAGGTCATGTTTGAAATCCAAAAATCCCATGTTTTTCACTCCGAAATAATGCGCACCATTAAATAGGTCGTCACGGACGCCCACAAAAAATTTCAGCCAAAAAACTACCGGACGCACATATCACACAAAATCAATGGACTATACATACGAAAAAACTGAAAAATTTCTATTTTCCGTTCTGGGCAACGTTTGAAATCCAAAAAGCCCACGTTTACCCCTCCGAACCGACGCGCGCCATTAAATTGGTCGTCACGCACGTCCACGAAAAATTTCGGCCAAAAAACCGCCGAACGCACATATCACACAAAATCCATGGACTATAACACACGAAAAAACAAAAAAAAAAACCTATTTCCCAATCCAGACCACGTTTGAAATCAAAAAAACGCATGTTTGCCCCTCCGAACCAACGCGCACCATTAAATAGGTCGTCACGGATGCCCATGATAATATTCAACCAAAAAATCGCAGGACGCACATATCAGACAAAATCCATGGACTATGACTAATGAAAAAACCAAAAATTCCTTATTTCCCATTTCGGGTCACGTTTGAATTCTAAAAAGCTCACGTTTGCCCTTACGAACGAACACGTGCCATTAAATACGTCATCACGGACGCCCACAAAAAATTTCGACCAAAAAACCGTCAAACGCACATATCACACATAATCGTGGACTATATAACACACGAAAAAAGTAAAAAATCTCTATTTCCCATTCCAGGCCACGTTTGAAATTCAAAAGGCCCACGTTGGCCCCTCCGAACCAACGCACGCCATTAAATAGGTTGTCACGGACGCTTACAAAAACTTTCGGCCAAAAAATCGTCGGACGCACATATCACACAAAATCCATGGACTTAATACACGAAAAAACTAAAAAAATCTCTATTTTCCATTCCGAGCCACGTTTGAAATCGAAAAAGCCCACGTTTGCCCCTCCAATCCAACGCGCGCCATTAAATAGGTCGTCACGGATGCTCACAAAAAATTTCGGCCAATAACCGTTGGACGCACATATCACACAAAATTCATGGACTATAACACACGAAAAAAATCAAAAAAATTCCTATTTCCCGTTCTAGGCCACGTTTGAAATTGAAAAAGCCCACGTTTGCCCCTCCGAACCAATGCGCGCCATTAAATAGGTCGTCACAGACGCCCACAAAAATATTCGGCCAAAAAATCACCGGACGCACATATCACACAAAATCCATGAACTATACACACGAAAATATCAAAAAATCTCTATTTCTCGTTCCAGGCCACGTTTGAAATCGAAAAAATCCCACATTTGCCCCTCCAAACCAACGCTAACCATTAAATAGGTCATCACGGACGCCCATGAAAAAAAAATTGGCCAAAAAATTGTCAGACGCACATATCACACAAAATCCATGAACTATACACACGAAAGAATCGAAAAATCTCTATTTCTCATTCCGGGCCACGTTTGAAATCAAAAAAAGCCCACGTTTGCACCTCCAAACCAACGCGCGCCATTAAATAGGTCGTCACGGACGCCCACAAAAGCTTTCGACCAAAAAATCGCCGGACGCACATATCACACAAAATTCATGGACTATAACACACGAAAAAACTAAAAAATCCTTATTTCCCATTTCAGGCCACGTTTGAAATTGAAAAAGCCCACATTTGCTCCTCCAAAACAACGCGCGCCATTAAATAGTTCGTCACGGACGTCCACGAAAAATTTTGGCCAAAAAATCGCCAGACGCACATATCACACAAAATTCATGGATTATAACACAAAAAAAAATCGAAAAATCTCTACTTCTCATTCCGGGCCATGTTTGAAATCGAAAAAACTCACGTTTGCCCATCAGAATCAATGCGCGCCATTAAATAGGCCGTCACGGACCCCCACAAAAAAATTTGGGCAAAAAACCTCCGGACGCACATATCACACGAAATCCATGGATTATAACACATAAAAAAACTGAAAAATTCCTTTTTTTCGTTCCGGGCCATGTTTGTCCCTCCGAACCAACGCGCGCCATTAAATAGGTCATCGCAGAAGCGCACGAAAAATTTCAGCTAAAAAACTGCCGGACGCACATATCACACAAAATCCATAAACTATATAACACACGAGAAAATTGAAAAATCTCTATTTCCCATTCCAGGCCACGTTTGAAATCCAAAAAGCCTACGTTTGCCCCTCCGAACCAACGCGCGCCATTAAATTGGTCGTCACGCACGTCCACGAAAAATATTGGCCAAAATACCGCCGAACGCACATATCACACAAAATCCATGGACTATAACACACGAAAAAACCAAAAAACACCTATTTCCCATTTCGGACCATGTTTGAAATCAAAAAATCCCATGTTTGCCCCTCCGAACCAACGCGCACCATTAAATAGGTTGTCACGGAGGCCCATGATAATATTCAGCCAAAAAATCGTCGGACGCACATATCACACAAAATCCATGGACTATAACTCACGAAAAAACTGAAAATTCCCTATTTCCCATTCCGGGCCACGTTTGAATTCTAAAAAGATCACGTTTGCCCCTCCGAACCAACGCGTGCCATTAAATAGGTCATCACGGACGCCCACGAAAAATTTTGGCCAAAAAACCGTCGAACGCACATATCACACAAAATCCATGGACTATAACACACGAAAAAACCAAAAAATCTCTATTTCTCATTCCGGACCACGTTTGAAATTCAAAAGGCCCACGTTGGCCCCTCCGAACCAACGCATGCCATTAAATAAGTCGTCACGGACGCTCACAAAAACTTTCGCCCAAAAAATCGCCGGACGCACATATCACACAAAATCCATGGACTTAACACGCGAAAAAACCGAAAAATCCCTATTTCTCTTTCCGGGTCATGTTTGAAATCCAAAAAGCCCACGTTTGCCCCTCCGAACCAACGCGCGCCATTAAATAGGTCGTCACGGATGCCCCCAAAAAATTTCAGTCAAAAAACCATCGGACGCACATATCACACAAAATTCATGGACTAACACACACGAAAAAATAAAAAAATTCTCATTTTCTATTTCGAACCTCGTTTCGACAAAAAAACTTATATTTGCCCCTCTGAACC
Organism: Jaltomata sinuosa; assembly: GCA_003996215.1. Taxonomy (NCBI): domain Eukaryota; kingdom Viridiplantae; phylum Streptophyta; class Magnoliopsida; order Solanales; family Solanaceae; genus Jaltomata; species Jaltomata sinuosa. Next base: position 255,868 of record QJPP01002711.1, on the reverse strand, counting down.
AACGTGCACCACTTAATAGGTCATCACGGATACCCCCCCCCCCCCCCAAAAAAAAAAAATCTGGCAAAAAAATCACCGGAAGCACGTATCACACAAAATTCATGGTCTAACACACAAAAAATGAAAAAAAAAAAACTGTTTCATATTCCAGGCCTCATTTCGGCTGAAAAAAACCTACACTTGCCTCTCTGAACCAATGCGCATCATTTAATAGATCGTCACAGACGCTCCCAAAAAAATTCGGTCAAAAAATCGTCGGAAGCAGGTATCACACAAAATCCATTGACTAACACATACGATAAATAAAAAAAATCTCCGTTTCTTGTTTCGGACTTCATTTCGACTGAAAAAAATCTATGTTTGCCTCTCCGAATAAACGCGCATCATTTAATAGGTCTTCACGGACGCTCCTGAAAAAATTTGGCAAGAAAACAGTCTGTCATAGAATTACCCTTGTAGTTTCTTTTTATTCGATTTTTGTTATCATCTTTTGTTTCGTGCAGTTTGTTTGTAATATTATTTTGTTGTAGTACTGTTTTGCTACTGTATGTTATTGTATGTTGTTTTTATTACTATCTATTGCCTCTTGTACTTTCATTACGTCCTTTTCTAGATGGTTTCTGTCTTGAGCCGAGGGTTTATCGAAAACAACCTCTCTACCTCATCTCTGAGGTAGAGGTAAGATTTGAGTACACTCTGCCCTACCCAAACCCCTCTTTGTGGGAGTAATACACCAAGTATGTTGTTATTGTTATTGTTTTATGTTGCAGTACCCTCTATGCCTCACCTCTGAGTTAGAGTTATGAACTGCGTACATTCTACTCTTCTCAAACCTTCTTTTGTGAAAATACACTGAATATGTTGTTATTGTTGTATTTTATATTGCACTCTTTCTTTTTGATCAATTTGAAACTCCTTAACCATAATATCAAAATTTCGCATCTTATTGCATATTCTAAAAATATTTGCATATAATTTAAACAAACACTATCGAAGATTAAAGGTGAGATAGGAATGTGAGATGGTGGGAATAGAAGCCACCATAAAGACAACAGACGAGAAAAGTGTCAATACTCCGTATGAAAAGACAAAAGCTGACAATTTGTAAAGTCAAGATCCACGGAAACATCCGCCTAAGCAGGCCTAAAGTGACAATCAAACATGAAAAAATTGAAAAATATTTTCTATCGTACCGAACACACCCTTTGTTTAACAAGGAAATAAATGCTCATCTAATAAACTGCCATTGTATTAACAAAAAAGGTAATTAAAACCTTCATTCTCAAACAGAATACAAGTTGAAAAAAACTAACAATAAATAGGAAAAGAAAAAGGATCCTATAACTTAAAAATAGCACAGTGAAGTAGCAACAACAGGTGTTTACAAGTTGCTTTTATTGAGAATCAACAACTAGTAATACATCGGTGGCTGCGCGGAAGCAATGCTTCCGTAGCCACCATCATACATAGCCTGACTAGGAGCGCCAATTCGCTGGCCCTGAGGATGCATGAGAGTCTGCATACCAGCCATCTTAGCCAAAGCAAGCTGCCTCTCGTACGTTGCAAGATCCATGGCTGAAATACCGGGGAGTTGTCCGATAGCAGGTGGTGGTAGAGGGTTGGAGCTGCTTCCTGGTGGAGTAGGCTTGCTTCCCCACGAGCACTGCAGATGGAAACCGAAAATTGACATCATTCTTCAGGATTATTACAATTCATATACACAAGGGGCCGATTATAACATGATACGTGACCGTTTCCTTTTTTTGATTCGAGAAACTTAAGCTTCCCTTTCGACTATCAAAAAGTTTCATTACTATTCTCAGATTGTGTGTGTATGTTGGGGGAAGGGGGGGAGGTATATAGAAAACGCTAGGAATACTATACAAACTGCCAAAATTTTCATGTCATGGAATAAGACAGTACCTTAACAGGTTTACCAAAGAGGATTCGAGCATTTCCCAACTGAATAGCTCGACCTGCTTCAGCATGACTGCTGTATCTTACAAAACCAAAACCTTTGTCTCGTTGAATACGGACATCTTCAATAACACCAGCTCCAAGAGCATGGAAATGACGATGGAGGTCAACTGAAGAGACCTGAAACACAATTGGAAGTCAGAACAACAAGATATTCAAAATAATTGCACATAAATTCCTCCCGACTAAGCTTAAGTGATACTACCTGCATCCCAATTTATGTTAGTACTTTCCTTTTTACTCTGACTCAGAAAGAATGCCATATTCCTTAGAAACAGTGTAACTTTACACTTCCCGAGATGATTTATAGCCACACAAATACTATGGCTTGTTTTAGACCACAAGTGTCAAAAGTCTTTCTTTTTTCCTTAAAACCTCGAGGTCAGTCAAACGCCACACGTAAATTGGGAGGAGAGAGCATCTCTTTTTTTTCCCTTTTTACAAGAAGAGGGGTCGTGAGGTCCCCTTCCACCCCTAAAAACCACCTGACGCCACAGGAGGAATAGAAGCTGAAGTTGTATTGCTCGAAAGTATGTAAAAAGGAAATGCTAATCATGAAGCCTCCAACATTATTTCTGCTTCTGATAGTCATACATTATTTAAACCACATCAGCTCTTTGTAATCCTCTATGCATCTTTTAATAAGTTCAAAAGAAATGGAGGTTAAAAGGTTCAAATGGTACTTACTTCAGGAGCAAGGTTGCCAACATAAACAGTTGTATACTGGGGATTATTTTCTGGAGCGTCTTCGTTGACCTTCTCTTGACCATCATCTACATAATGAAAAAATAAATGACATGAAGATTTTTGTAATAAACAAGGATAGGCCAACCGCCGACCACTACTAAGCACTTCATGTCACATTTATAGTTCACAACTTCACATTAGTTTGACAGAGGAATTATATCTAGCACGGAAATCCATATAATATGCATGTGCTCTGGTCTATACGCAAAGATCCTACTCAAAATCAGAAGCTAATTGAAATAGAAAACATACAGATGTTTAAAATATAAACGAGTACAGACTCTCAGACATCAGAAGTTGAAATATTATATGGAGAACGCAGAAGCAGTTAACCAAAATAAGCATGCAACAAAACCAACCTGATGTTCCAGTTGTCAATTCAACAACACTTTTGGCATCTGAACTCTGCATGTCATCACTGGCTCCAGCACCTTTTGCTGCCCAGTTGCAGCGGATTTGTCTGCTTCCAAGCCACTTCCCTTTTGTTTTCAATCAGCAAAAAATTTCAATTAGGTAAAGAATGTAAGAAAGAAAACCACGGGAGTCTTTGATAGAATTCACTATTAAGTTTTCAATAGGTAATAAAGAAAGCCAGGGGCATCTTCAATAGAATTCACTCTTCTAAAATGATAAAGCAAAAGATGGCAGGGAGCTAACCTATTAGCATATGAAAGAGGATTTTTTCATTTCGTCTAAATGTTTTTTTGAGAAAGGTATTTCATACGTCTAAATGTTAGTAGAGATTTCAATATTCTTACAACTAATTATGTAATGCAGAGAATATTTGAAGAGATATTTGTATTAGAAAAAAACGTACTATTGAAAAATTGCACTACAAAAGGACAATATAGGAAGATTACAAGTTATATGTAATATCTCAAACTACAAGGGAAGTTACTGTTATTAAGGCAAACAAGGAGAGAGGTCTTTGAAACTTTCCCTAATAATAATTACACTAAATTATTTATATTTTCTACTTACATATAAATCTCTAAAAGGCTAAAAACTCGAAGAAAAGCATAGGACATAAAGTGAAAATGTTAACATGACAAAACATATTCTCAATCACTCCCTCCATCCCAATTTATGTGATGGTGTCTGACTGGGCACGAAGTTTAAGAAAGAAAAGAAGATTTTTGAATCTTGTGGTTTAAAATAAGTCATAGATATTTGTATGGCTATAGATCATTTCATTAAAGGTAAAATAGACATTTTAAAGTCAAATTGTTACTAAATATAGAAAGGTGTCATTCTTTTTAGAACTGACTAAAAAGGAAAGAGCGTGACATAAATTGGGACGGAGGGAGTAATAGATATCTCCTATATAGATTTGTTTCTTCCTTTGAATCCCCTATCTTTCGCTAAGTCTACATGGATCTCTGAAAAACTTTAGGCCATTCTAGACTTCATTCCAAATGATTTTAGGTTTACCTTGTCCATTTTAACACCTTCACTCACCATGGTTTCACATATAGGTCTACCATCGAACCAACATACAACAACAACAACATACCCAGTGTATTCCCACATCGTGGGGTCTGGGGAGGGTAGAGTGTACGCAGAGCATACCACTACCTCAGAGTGAGGTAGAGAGGCTGTTTCCGATAGACCCCCGGCTCAAGACAAAATAGTCTAAAAAAAAGGCTACAAAGGGCATATCAATGATACAGGATAAAAAAACAAGATAAAATTACAAGCGACGGTAAGTAATACGTAGTAACAAACAACAGACAGACATAACAGAGCACTGCCACACAATACTACCACGAGGAATCCAAGAACAAGAAACTATAAGCGTAACACTACGGTTACTAGTCGGTACAATAAGGAAAAAAAAACACTCCTACCTACTAGCCTACCCCCCTTCTATCTACTACTTTTCTACCCTAATCCGCGTCCTCCACACCTTCCTATCTAGGGTCATGTCCTCGGTAAGCTGCAACTGCGCCATGTCATGTCGAATCACCTCTCCCCAATATTTTTTCGGTCTACCTCGTCCTCTCCTGTAACCATCCATGGCCAACCTCTCACACCTCCGCACTGGAGCATCCGTGCCTCTCCTCCTCACATGGCCGAACCATCTCAACCTCGCTTCCCGCATCTTATCTTCCACCGACGCCACACCCACCTTATCTCGGATATCCTCATTCCTAATCCTATCTCTCCTAGTATACCCGCACATCCATCGCAACATCCTAATCTCCGCCACCTTCATCTTTTGAATATGGGCGTTCTTCACTGGCCAACACTCCACTCCATACATCAAAGCTGGTCGGACCACCACTCTGTAGAATTTGCCTTTAAGTTTAATAGGCACCTTCTTATCGCACAAGACTCCAGATGCGAGCCTCCATTTCATCCACCCAACACCAATACGATGGGTGACATCCTCATCAATCTCTCCACTTCCTTGGATAACAGACCCAAGATACTTGAAACTCCCTTTCTTTTGGATGACCTGTGTATCCAGCTTCACTTCTACGTCATCCTCCTGAGTCGCCTCACTGAACTTGCACTCCATATATTCAGTCTTGGTCCTGCTCAACCTAAACCCCTTCGACTCGAGGGTCTGTCCCCAAACCTCCAACTTAGCATTAACTCCTCCGCGAGTCTCGTCCACCAAAACTACATCATCCGCAAATAACATGCACCATGGCACCTCACCTTGTATTTGCCGCGTCAATACATCCATTACCAAGGCAAATAGAAACGGGCTAAGGGTCGATCCCTGGTGCAACCCCATTAACACGGGAAAGTGCTCCGAATCTTCTCCCACAGTTCTAACGCGAGTCTTGGCCCCCTCATACATGTCCTTAATTGATCTGGTGTACGCCACGGGTACACCTCGAGCCTCCAAGCACCTCCAAAGGACCTCCCTAGGGACTTTATCATAAGGAATAAAAATAGGGGCACAACCCCATTTTTCCAATAGTATATGGATGGTAATAAAATTCTCTACAGACACCATGGTCTTAATTTGACGATATTTTGTATATCGGGAATACAAGTATGATGGAGAAACAAGATTGTACACTAGTATAGACCAAACATTTGATCTTACCATTCAAGTCATTTATTGCACTTTGGGCATCCTGCACAAAACATACCAAACAAGTACAAGGCATGATTAAAAGGCCACATAATAAAGGCTTTTTATGGGGTTTTTTTGAGGGGGGGAGGTTGGGGGTAAAGATGAGCAATCATAGCAAAAGGATAAGAAGACGGTATTTAGCTTAATACCTGCTGATTACGAAAGGAAACAAACCCAAACCCCCTTGAACGGCCTGTTTTCTGATCCCACATCACTCTTGCATCTCTGCAAGAGAAAATATTAATGTAGCATTGAGTATTATCAGCCATTTTCTGAATACAAATGCCAGGAGAACGTGTATAGAACAAAATAAACAAAGAGTGGAACGTACGAGCAGCTAGTGTATACTGAAAAGCACGCAAACAATGTGGCATCTGTAACCTCCGGACTAAGATCACCCACAAATATGTTAAAATGACCTGTAAGTGAGAAGAAACAGTTTTATTTCTTTGAAAAATAATGTAAAAAATTAAGAGGGTCAATGGAGGTGTAAGATACATACTTGATGTGTCCTCTCTTTGAGCACTGGCATACGCCCAGTTAACTTTTATAGGCTGTCCAAACCTGTGATTTACAAGTTAGGCCAAACCATGCAGCAAATATTGAACTGTGAAGTCAAAATTTTGTTACAACTCTTACAAGTGCCTTCCATTAAGCGTCACAATAGCAAGCGCAGCAGATCGGCGATCAAAGTAATCCACAAAACCATAGGATGACTGCATTGTAAGAGAATCACCATATATCATTCTCATATTAACTAATCACACAACAACCAAACGGATGATCTTAAACCATTTTTAGACTTGAGATGAACTACTGATCTATACATGTATGAATCAATATTCTACAGGTCTGTCTGAATTGCAATAAAATGCATGTGATTAATAATATACAATTAAAGATTGAATTTTTTTTTTTTAATTGTGATAATAACAAGTCGAACAACGGTGTTTCCTTGTTGTGCTCCCTAGGAGACTCGAACCTCCAACTATATGGTTAGAGGCAGGGAGATCCTTATCATTAGGCTACATAATATGATCAATATTAATGCAAAGAATGGCAATATAGATATGACAACAGAAAAACACTCCAAATGTTTAACTATTAACGGAGATTAATATGATTTTATATTATAAAACCAAATATCTGGAAAGTTACATGGTTTTAAGCAAACTTCTACTATTCCAAAACATCCAGTAACTTGTAGTGACCTATAGCACAGCTTATACAGCAAAATCAAACAGCTTCATCTTGTTACAAACTTAAAATAAAATAAATGTACTCAAAAGTATTGCATTCTTGCGATAATCCAAGTTATCAATAGGAATTCTAGACAAAAGACAGATAAATATCTTCTGAACTAGTTTCAACGCTAAGAAATACAAGACTGCTACGAGATCAAGCTAGGGCAGTTTTGGTTTGTTGATTGCCCATCCTTCCCCAATCTACCTCGTTCTTGCTATACAAGTTCCTTCAGGAACATAAAATATCAAGGAATAAGACCAGCAATATCGTTGTGAATTAACTCATTAAAAGGAAAACAACAATGGATTCAGACCGACATATTTTCATCTACAAGCTCAAAATTGATTCATGAATTTTGAACTCCCAACACAATTTAGACTTTCTCCAATGCACAAATACCCATAAAACAACAAATACATGCCAAATGAAAAGACCTTGACATGTTTGATGAGGTAAAGAACTATCACAGTGATCAATTGTACTAGTGTAGTCAGGTGAGATTTTCTGATTGATTCTCATAGCTTATCTAGTAAGTAAAACAAGACCATACCTTGTCCTTTCTTATGAGCTTGCATCCCTCAAGGGGACCGGTGTTTGCGAAAACCTCTTGAAGAAGTGGTTCTGTGACTTGTGAGTGGATGTTTCCAACATACCTGTATTCAATCATGTCAAAAGCAAAAAAGTTACCAGAAGTCAATAATAACCATTCCTCTTGTAAGTGTAGAGAACAACTTGCTTGAGAACTAAAATTCATAGAAGAATAGATTAAAAAAAACAATTATTAACTTGTATTTGGGTGCTTGCACCAATATGGGAAATACACAAATGGGTAAAAAAAAATTGAGAATGGTAACATCACAAATGGGCAAATTGTCCGAACGTCATTTTCTATTTCCAAGCAGCAGCAACCATCTTAATTGATACTCCTAATTACTCTCTCTTTAAATTGCCCCCTGACCCCCCACCCCCACCCACCAACCTCCCACATCACAAAAAAAAAACGAAGGAAAACCCTCATTTCTTCATAGCCATGTCTCTCCTTTACTTTCATTTTCTTTCTCCTAGCAAGAGAAAACATAGGCTGGAAGCAGCATGATTGCCACCAAAAGAGCTTAAATACTCCACTCATTTTGCTGTCCTCCCTCTAGATGACCAGAGCCCTTACAGATGCTAGTTAGATGTTCCAATCTGAACTGAAAATTTTTTTACTCAATGCAATAAAGTTGATGACACGCCATTGTTCAAACTATCTTTCCTATAAGCGCAAAACTGATAAGAACAGATACTAGATCTTAGCCAAAAGGCCGAGATAGTATCTTATAACTGCAAAAAAGTGAGACATGAGATAAAGTATCAGATACAAAATGTGTAAGGCACTCACACACTCCTGCAAGTACTTGAATCAAATCCAGGAGGCAAATTTCCACTCAAGATGGGCTCTATCTGTAAATAAATAGTAATAAAATGTCAGTAAAAATGAAAAAGAAGTAAATGCTAATATTCAGTCCCAGTTATAGTCGAGTAAGAATCTATGAACAGGATACAGTGAACAATAAAAGAATGACAGTGCACATTGTGAACATACAAAATACTCTCACGTATACGAGTTACATACAGATTTGGAGGGAAAAAAGGAAGAAGAGAAAGGACAGATGAATGAGCCGGTTAGTTGCTATGAACCACCCCAAGGATTTCGAAAATTTGCTTTTCATAAATTATTTCAGGAAATCATGAAACTACATCTACAAAGAAGAAAAGGAAAATTTGAACATCTCATGGATCCTACGACTCAAAAACAAAAACAAAAAAGATCTTTTCAAATGATAAAACCATCCCATCCTCCCATCCCGAGGAGTCCACACTGGCTTTCCCACATTGCTCCCTTGATGACTTGAACGGTTGAACCCAAACCCCAACCTCAAGGTTGGAGGTGAAGTACTTTTCCACTAGATTATCCCTCACTTGTCTCAACGAGAATAGAAACTCCAAATGTCAAACAGAGATATATAATCACCTCAAGTTTTTGAAAGCCAAACATCAATAACGGATAAAATTATAATACAAACCAAAGGCATAAGACTCAGTAATGTCCCCGCATGCTATTAAAATCCCTTAACACAAAATGGAAATGTGTAAAGCTTTACAAAGCACTAGTCTTTCACGAAACACTATATGGCCAGCCTCTTTCACTTGTTCTAATCATTTACAAGCTTATAAGGAATGAGATAAAGTTAGAAATTTTCTCCTATATCCATATTTCTCTCAAGAACCAAATAGTTACCCAAGCACGAAATAAAAAGAACAAAGAGTTAGGACCCAGATTCAAATTGTCAATGTTCAAACCTACATAATATTCAAGAAGTCAGAAGTGGAAATGGAACGCATGTCGCTTCTTGATGTTCAGACTTGTACATCCATTACATACTAGGAAGACAAATGGGTAACCAAAATTTCAACACAATGCCTAGTAGCCACTTGCCCACTTTGATATTCAAACTTGTAACCCAACGTATACGCTAAATCCTTTTAGTTTCAAAAATTCAATGTTCAAATAAACAAAACCCAGAAATGAAAACACGATGCTTGTAGCTTCATTGGACGAGTGAAATCTAATACTATGTTAAGAGGTCAAAACCTATAGATGACAAACATTTCCTTATATAATAGGAAAAATAAAATCTTTGATAGAATAAACAAGGAGAAATTACCAACCAATATAAGAAACAAAGAAATAGGACTCACAATCACAAACTCAACGTTGAGACAAACAACAACCAAAAACCAAGCTACAAAACAAAAAAGGACCCAGAATCACAAACTCAATACTGACACAAAAAACAACCCAAAAATGAACATACAAATGCTAGTAGCTAGTAGCTAATAGCTCGATTGATATTCAGACTATTAAACCCGGTACAGATTATTCAAACAACCAGGTAAATCAAAACATGTAATTGCCAAAAAAACAAAAAAAAAAGGTAAAGAATCAAAACACTATGCTTGTAGCTTCATTGGACGTGTAAAATCTTATACTTCCTCAGTTCACTTTTACTAGTCACATTTAACTTTAAGAGAGTCAATTTCACTAATCTTCAGAGCTAAATTGAATCAGAGTCAATTTGTAGTGCTACGCTAGTAGTTTCTTGTTCTTGTTCTTGGATTTCTCGTAGTATTATTTTGTGGTAGTGTTGCTCGGTTACTATCTGTAGTTTGTTACTACCTATTGTCTCTTTTACTTCTATTACGTCTTTTTCTAGACTGTTTTTGTCTTGAGTCGAGGGTCTATCGGAAATAGCCTCTCTACCTCACCTCTGAGGTAGAGGTACGAACTGCGTACACTCTACCCTCCCCAGACCCCACACTGTGGGAATATACTGGGTATGTCGTAGTAAGTTTCAAACTTAAATATTCGAAAACTATACGAAGAATACTATAAGCTGCAATCTTTCAATTTATTTTTTTGATAAGGTAGAGATTTTATTAAATGATACCAAGATGGTATAGAAAATCAATATGATGAAAAAATACATCTTAAAATGCTAGTCAAAGTTCATGCAGTTTGACTCTCGAAAAGCGAGATGTGACAAGTAAAAGTATACAGAGGGAATACATGTTAAGAGGTAAAAACCTAAAGATGACAAAATACTTCCTTGAATAATAGGAAAAATTATATCTTTGAGAGAATAAACAAAGAGGGGTTGTTTCCGACAGACCCTTAGCTTAAAAAAAATAGTTTGAAGAAAAGGAATACAGATATGAAAGCCGTAATAACAACGAAAAAATGCGAAATGAAAAACGGTACACAACATACCTAAGAAAGAACAGTAACAACAACAAAATAACATTATAACCGAAACACAAACAAACACAACAATGCTAAGTAGCTAATAGCTCAATTGGTATTCAGACAATTAACTCAATTGGTACAGATTATTCACTCAAACAGGTAAATCAATACATGAAATTGCCACAAAATAAAAAAAGTTAACTTTTGTAAGGGCAAAATACTTCCTTGAATAATAGGAAAAATTAAATCTTTGCGAGAATAAACGAAGGGTGATTGTTTCTGACAGACCCTCAGCTTTAAAAAAAAAAACTTTGATAAAAAGGAATACAGAAATGAAAGCCGTAACAACAACGAAATAATGCAACATGGAAAACTATACACAAACATACCTAAGAAAGAACAGTAACAACAACGAAATAATGCAACATGGAAAACAATACACAACATACATAAGAAAGAACACTAACAACAACAAAATAACACGATAACCGAAACACAAATAAACACAACAATGCTAAGTAGCTAACAGCTCAATTGATATTCACACTATTAAAACCACTACATATTATTCACTCAAACAGGTAAACCAAAACATGAAATTGCCAAAAATGAAAACTTTTGTAAGGGCAAAAATGGAAAAAATTACCTGAGGGGGTGCAAGAAGACCAGGATGATAAAGGGATTGCTGCATCATTGCTTGTTGTTGTTGTTGTTTCAGCCTTTGCTGTTGCATCATTTTCTTGAAAAAAAAAATGCAAAATTTAAATTGAAAAAAAATAAAAAGATAAAGAAAATTGAAAAGGGTAATTAGGGTTTGGATTGAAATGAAGAAAAATCAAAGGAAAAAAATAAAAAAAAATAAAAAAAGAAAAGAAAAAAGAAACCCTCGAAGAAGAGGGAAAGTACTTTGCAAAAATACAGAACTATGATGAAGGAAAAGAGATATGGGTGTTATGTGTAACCCCACCTTGTTTGAGGTTAGGTCATTTTATAGAAGTGATGGAGAATTTTTATATAAAAAAATAATAAAAAAATTTACTAATAATAAAAAAAAATCTATAATTATATGATATTCGAAATTAATTAGTCTGATTAATTCAAATTTACGTCACGTAGAATTTATTGAAGAAGAGATTGCAACTTATTATAGAGGAATCGCAAGGCTGATCGAGTTGGTTGATTATGTGGTATTTCAAATGGGGTGTCTCAGGTTCGAAATGTTTTTTCGGTTGAGTTCATGCACATAATTTATGTAGTACGATTTAAATTTGCGGGCTATTAAAGTGAGGCGAGGTTTACCTTGTTCTCGCTTGAAGGATAGCGATTACGGTTTTCTTGTCAACAAAAAAAAGTTACTACTCTTTTCGTTTCTAAATAAGTGGTGTTTTTAGCTTGGGCACACCCCTTACGAAATTACTCATTTCTAAAAAAAACAAAGAGTGTTTTTACTAACTTACCTTTAATAAAACTGTGAAAAAAGTCTAACTCTTTAGTAGTTTCTTGATTATGTAATCTCTTTTTATTTAAAAAGGGGTAAAACTGGAAGAACATTATTAACGTCTTTTTGATTATCTAAAATATCACTTATTTCAGAACGGATGAAATATAAAGGTTCTCCATTTGTATGGATCAAATATGAGACATGTGATTAAGAGTGGAGAAATTTCAACCATTCCGCTACACTATTTGGTGATATACTAAAAACTATTACTTTCGGTTCATTATTATGTCTCTTTTAAAATTAAAATATGAACACTTTTTAGTATTTAAAAAGTTCAATTATAAAAGCGTTTATCTTAATTATCTTTAATGTTTTTTCTTAAATATTTCACTTAGTTAACACTCTACAAATTGAAGCAATAAGGGCGGATTTTAAAAGGGAAAACTAACACAAACATATATAACTTTCTTGTTTTCCGTTTATTTTTTCTTGTCCATTATTTTTCTTTTTTTTGTCATATATACAAAAGAAAAGCAATAGATTCAAAATCAACGTACAAACAAGATTAGAATCTATTTTCAACTAGTAAAAATCACTTATGAATCTTTTCTTTCCTTGTGCTTTATCCTTATCAAAGTCTATATTGATTTCAATAAATTATACATCTTTCAGAATAGCTTTCTTACGTACGATTTTAGGTCAATATAGGATTGAACCAAACCAACTCAAACAATCTTCTTTATTTTATCCTATTCTAATGAATGTGATCTTTTTTAATCTTATTTAATCTTGCATGATTACATATCCGTCTTAATATTCGTATTTCTACAATACTCATCTTATAGGTATGTTAGACTAAAACGGTCCAACATTCACTATCAATTCACATTGTCTGTCTTGTAATTGTTATGTATCAGTATGACGTACCTTTTGCTTAAAGAACCATCGTTAAGGACTATCAAATTGAAAAATGTTGTTGCTACATTGATATCATGTATATATTACACATCGATATACATAAATACACTCAAATATATGCGAAAAATATACAAGGAAAATTTTGGGTTGAATTGAAATTATGCTCCAAAAAATGCTCATTTTTTAGTTTGTAGGATATATTACAACACTATAATATACTTGTGTATAGTTTTTTATTGAAATTAATCTGATGTGACAAATTATTTTATTTGTTAGAAATCTTAACATGTGAAATTCTCCCATCATACTATATTATATTTCACTTTCTTTATCATAAGACGTAAAATTAGAAAAATTCAAAAAGTATGTGTGAAAATTTGAAAATAATACACAATTGAGATTTATTCATATTGTGGCATGTTGTTATAACAGAATACTTAGACAGATTTCGTATCATAAGTTACAAGCAATAAGTATGTTAATTTTTAATATAAAAAATAATATCAAAAAATAAAGTGTGATATAACTGACAATGCACGAGAGGGTATCCTTACAAATGAATGACAAAGAGAAGCAATTTATGTGCTTCTAATTAAAAAAATCAAAGTAACATAAATACACCATTTAGCAATCTTACGAACTACAACAACAGAGTATTATCCTCATTCAAATAATCATCAACAAATAGCCAAAATAGGGTGAGCATAAGAAATATAATAAAATAGAAATTATTTGTCATTATCAATAGGCCGAGCATAAGAAATACAATAAAAAATGTAAATTAATTATCATCAATAAAATAGCCACGATAATATTTTTTACATCCCATCTGTATTAGAGTGGATTGTAAATTTTTTAAATATCATTATGTGAAGTAACGCCTTAACAAGTATACGTATAAGGTTATTGACTGATTCCAATTTTTTTTTATAGAGAACAACAAATACTTATTCAGATAACTTAATACCATAATAGATACCTGCAAGATAAACTCCATATACTAAAGATATTCTCAATAATATTCAAAAAATGCAACAAATCATCAAGAGTCAATTGATATAAATAATGAGTGTTTGGGCAATAAATGTCATCATTATTTAAGAAAAAAACAAATATTAGAATTGAAGCTTTTTAAATATAAATTTTTTCAACAAAAAAATATTAGAATTGAAACTTTTTAAATTATTTTATAGAGCCGATATAGGCGTTACTTGTAGTTATTTTCATCTAATTCATCTCATCACTATGATTAACTTTATTTTAATTTAACGTATTTTATTTTCTAACACTTTTGGTGCTGTGCAATAAAGGAGCATAGACATTATTTAATGAGGCAAAAAGAAAAATGTATTGCATCACTTACGACCTAAAAGATAGAAAATAGTAGTCTGGCGCATTAACCTCTTGTATGTATTAAATTTAAATAAGAATGAATCACGTTAAAATGATTGTAAGTAGTTGTAATGATTCAAATAAGGATCGAACCACACTAGAGCTTGTTTAGTCAGATTTTTGGGAAGCCAAAAATACTTAAATGAGAAAGTTAAGTTGTTTTGTCAAATTTTTAGGGGAAAAACAAGTGTTTTGAGTAATAGTAGGAATTGTTTTTCTGAAATTAAAAAATTATCTTTTTTTCTAGAATTACTTTTGAAACATTGACCAAGTACAAAGTACTACTCTAATATTGACAAAAGTGATTTTCAAATTAATTAGTCAAACACAAATTGTTATTCTCCGAAAGTATTTTTAAAAAAAGTTCTTTTCAGAATAAAGAAATTTTGAAAGTCTGACCGAAAAAACTAATAATAGCTTGTTTATCCAACCTTCTAAGAAGTCAAAAGTGTTTCTTTTTTAAAAAAATAAATACTTATTTTAGAAAATTGGACATTTGACCTAACTTTAGGAAAAAAGAAGTGTTTCTAAGTAATATCAGAAGTTAAATCAAATAGCTTTTTCTCAGAAACACTTTTGAAACATTGGCTCAGTAACGCTCTAATATGGTAAGAGTGATTTTCAATTCAATTAGTTAAACACAAACCGCTACTCATCAAAAGTACTTATGATTCAAAAATACCTTTCAACATAAGTATTTTTTTATCCTTAACCAGAGGTCTCGGATTGGAGTCTTCCTGTGTACGGAGTAACCATTGTTAGGGAGCGCTTTACCCTCCAATGTGGGACTTTTCGGTATGAATTCAAATTTAGTCGAACTTTAATGCGAATACCGAACATCAAATATGAAATTAAAAAAAATAAAAAATTGAAAGTTTGACCGAATATACTATAAGTTTATTATAGGTGACCTTATAAGATAAAAGAAAAGAAAGGAAACTTTTAAACAACTTTATTTACTTTGTAGTAGAGTAAATTGAACCAAAAACAACATATGGACCTTATATAGGAAACAAAAAAATTACATCCTCTTTTAAGTATAGAATCAACATATGTTGTAGCAATTCTAGCAACCAAAAAAAATGTCTAGAATTGTCTACAAAAAATCAACAACTAAAAGTTTTACACTTCAAATAAGTTCCCTTAAATCCTACTCAATAATTATTAGTACTTTCTTAACCTTTTCTCTAATTTAATATTTAACCATTAATTATGATTTATCAATATAATGACGTTTTTACCCTTCAAAAATTCCAAAGATATGATGACCCCCCTTGTGATTGAAATCCATCATCATAGTTCAAATAATTCACTTCTTCTGATGATGATTCCAAATTAGGCATTTGTTGTTCTGGTGGTACAAAAAATTCACCAGATAAATCATCAAAACCCGGAAAAATTCCGAAATCGGACATGTTATTAACCGTCCCCATCGAAGAAAACATGTCCATAAATCCATTATCCAGGGTCATTTCCGTCCTTTCACTCTCCACTCTATCCGAAACCGACGGGGAAGAAGATGAGCAAGGATCCGAATTCTCTCTCGGCCCGGCCCGGTTCGCCGAATTATTTAAATTATTCGCGAAATCAGACATATCATTTATTTTCCCCAACGAAGAAAACATGTCCATATATCCATTATCCAAGGTCATTTCCGTCTTTTCACTCTCAGTAACTGACACGGACGGGGACTCGGCCCGAAACATTTCCTCCTCCTCCGACGAGGAATGATCCGAATTCTCCCTCGGCCCGGCCCGGTTCTCCGAATCATTCGCGAACCGGGCCGCTGCCGCTTGAATCTCCGTCGGAGTCATTGACCTTCCGTTCAAAATCTCCGGCGGATTTTCAGGGAAGTTGAAATTGGCGGATTTACCCCTCAAGCAAAAGAGGGCTGCGTCGAATGCTTTTGCTGCTTTTTCCGGGGTATCGTATGAACCTAACCAAATCCTTTCTCTGCTGTTGGGTAGCCGAATTTCGGAAACCCACTTCCCCCATTTCCTCTTCCGTACTCCCCTGTATGAAGAAGACGATGATGACGGAAATTCAGCTGAATCTTTACTACTACTACTACTGGGTTTCACCATTTTTTTTAAATTTTTTCAAGATTTTGGTGGAATTGGAGTGGGATTTGAGAATTGTGATGTGGGTTGTTGATGGAATTTGGAATTGGCGGCTCTATATATATGTTTGTTGGGTAAGAGAGTGAAAGTGTGAGAGTGAATAAAGGTCAACAGGCCGTGTGGTGGACTACGCGGTAGGGGTATTTTAGACCAAGAGGGAAAAAAAAAAGGTGAAGAGGAGGACCACGTGTGATTTAACTTCCTCGTGGATAAAATTATTTGGCTCTGTCGTGGAAGCTGGGGCATAATAAGATTTCTTATTTGTCGTATTCGTTCACTTTTGTTCATCTTTACTTGTCCACTACATTAAAATTAGAGGTCGGACGATATTTATCCTGTTTGAAAAAAACAAATAAATAATTTATTATTTTGTATCCATTTTATCCTTGTTGTTAAATTAATGCATTTATCAAAGCATATTATATTCGAAAGGTGATATAGTAAATTATCTCCATTATTTATTTATTTCTTAAGGTGTGTGTCAAGTCAATGGTGGACAAGTAAAGATGGACTGAGGGAGTATTAATTAGGAGGGATTTTATTATTATTTTACTCTAATTTATGTCTTACAGCATTAGTTAGTTATTTTCTCTTTTACACGCATATTAAGAAATCATAAATAAAAATGTAGTTTTACTAACTCACCCTCTTTTTTTGAAACTTTACAAATAATTATTCACACTTTCAAAAATAATTAATTATAAGGATAATATGAGAAAAATTTAATTAATTTTCTCTTAATTTAGTAAAGTGAACAACTAATATGAGACAATTACTTTTAATAAGATGGTCAACTAATATGAGACGAATATAAATATATCTTAAGACATGTGGAGATAAAATAGTCAAAATTTCTTTTTAATTAATTTTTGAAAAAAATCATGTATAGAGAAACACGATAAATAATTTAAGACGGGAGACCATGTATTTTTGGGATGCCACGTAGTGTGAACTTAATATGACATGTCAGCATTTTTAAATATTTATTGTGGGACCCACTTTTGGCATTTGTCTTTGTCTGTCCAGCCTACTTGCTGTCCTTTATGATAAGTCCTAATAATTGCTCCAACTTATCAAACGTTTTGTTTCCTTTTTGAGGATTTCACTATATTATTACGAAGAAGTGAATTTAAGATTTAAATTTAACGAGATTAATTTTAAGTTTTCTATTATTAGGTTCACAATATTTTTGAATTTATAATTTTTTTATTTTACACATATATATTTAGATCTTCAATTCATATAAAACATGTTTGGGTTAAGTAAACCCATTAATTATATGCTACATCTTTTTATTTGCTATCTGTTTTAATATAGAAACAAAAAGAAATAGTAATTTCAATATGTACGGAAAATATGATTCGATTTTTCTTCGGACCTCAGTACGTATGGTGAGAGTTTAGTACATCAGACTGTTTTTTTGTGTGTTTATACAAAATAGTAGTAGTTAAATTTATAGTTTCAAAGTATATTGATAAGATTAAATTTAATATTTTTTGTGTTTCTAAATATTTGTCATCTTTACTAAAAATAGATAGTAGTTCATAATACTAGTTATTTTAGAAAATCAAAACATAATTAGTTGTTTGTTTTCATCTTTACCCTTAGTCATAACTATTAATATAATAAAATGTTGATCAAACTTTATATTGTTTGACTCTCAAAATAGAAACTATGACAATTAAAAAAGGAACGGACGGAGTAATAAATAAGGTTAATTTAGTCGAATTACGTTTAATTAATATTTTTCTTAAAGGACGTGCAAAACAAAATATGACAAATATTTAGAAACAAAAGGAGTAAAATACACTTTAATTAAAATTTTCTTAACGAGTATGTCACGTCAACAGAGACCAAATAATATGAAACGGGGGAGGTAATTAACATTAAAATTTATAGGTCAATACGAAAAATAAGAGTCCAAAAACAACTAATTAATAATCTACCTTTCGTACGTACGTTCTAAAAGCAGACAGTCAACATTAAAAAAAAATGGAGTACAAGGAAATTATCTTAATCTAGTCAAAAAAACATGCAGGGAATTTAGTGCAAGATTAATATATTTTTAATTTTTTTTTTTGTACTTTGGTCATTCTAAAAGTCATTAAATCCTAGTATTTGCAGAAAAAAATAATTAAAGGAGCTAAGCATGCTTAGTGAGACTGTGTTTACTTCTTAATTACGCGTGTTACTTTCATTTGATTTTCTTTGTTATGACTAAAAATTAAACAAATTTACTAATGTTTTTTAGGGGGTGTTTGGGTGGGTGGGGTAGGTTTTTTACTGTTTTCTTCTCCTTTTACTTGAATTTGTTGCACTCTGCCGAGGATTTTTCGAAAACAGTCTCTCTACCTTCACGAGGTAATGATAAGGTCTGCATACAATTTGTTGCACTCTAGCCGAGGATTTCTCGAAAACAGTCTTTCTACCTTCACGAGGTAATGATAAGGTATGAATGCGTATACTCTACCCTCCCCAGACCCATTTGTGAAATTTCACTGAGTATGTTATTGTTGTTGTTGTACTAATTAAAGAGAAACACTATTAAAACATTATTATTTTACACTAAAATTTTCTATTGAAAAATATTCAGTGGCTATATGCCTACAGATTTTTGCTTGAATTTATCGGTGGGAAAGAAAAATACTAATGTTTTCATATGAAAAAATTAGGAAGTTTTTCACTATTTTGGTGAGAATTTATTTTTCATTATGCATTTTTCCAGTGAGCTAATCCAATTAGGAAATTAAGTGAAAATATTCATGTTCTATAGCACAATTTTTTCATTGATTCGCGATGGAGAAAACCTTTATTTTCAATAATCAAACTACTTTCAGTAAAATAAATAAATAATTAAAAATAGAGTTTTGCTTTAAAAATTTGAAGTGAGGGGACCAGTGAGGGAGAAGATGTCACGAGTTGGATCTAAAAGAGGTATAACACAGTTTTTTTCATGCGCTATATAGTCGCGATAGAGCTATAGCGCATGAAAAAACTGCTATAGCTAGTTTGGGTACTATCCCTTTTTTAGGTTATTATACAATTCATTTGCCTCTTTTTTTTTCGTCATTTAGGTTTCAGACTCTTCAAATTTTGACTTCGCCTATATGCGCGATGAACTTCAACAACTAATGTTTTTAAAATGTGAAAGCAATAAATATAGTGTCATCGAAGGAGTTCAAGTGACTAAATGCACCTGGCTAGAATTGTCACTATCAAATCATCAAAATATATAGTATCTCAAAAAAAAAAAGTTAATTTTATAAATTTTAAATTTTGACTTCGCCTCGTAGTGAATATGAGAGCTAATATCTTTAAAATGTGGAAGCAATAAATATAGTGTCACAGAAGGAGCTAAGTTGACTAAATGCACCTGACTTGAACTGTTACTATCAAACTATATTATAAAAATAAAATTAATTAAATGGAAAAATGTACCACGTTTATACCATTGTTTTTATTAGTTATATAGTCTTTACTATATAAATAAAATAATAATTAAATTAGACTTTGTTGTAAAATTCCTTTGTATATATCTCAGCGTGTGGACTATAAAGAAGAGAAATATTACAAGAATTCTCTCCTACTATTTTCATCTAATTAATTATAACAAAATTGAGACTCAAAATATTTACTTCGGTGGTTGTCGAATTGGTTGAATGCGATTTTTTTTTCAAATGAAGAACTTTGGATTTGATACTATTTGCACGTGTTTTTCGATCAAGCTTGTTGCACGTACAAAGCTTGTCTATTATGTAATTTACGAGCTATGTATTATATTGGAGCAGAGTTTACCCAAAAACATCCAGAAAATAACGATTGTGAATTCCATGATTACCAAAAATATTAACCAGGTGAATCGGCACACGTAACATTTTGTATTTGCTCTTGATTTTAATAGGAGAAAGAGGAAGATGATCAGTGGCGAAATTAAGATTTTTCACTAAAAGAATTCAAAATCCAAAAAAGTAATTAATCTTACGACAAGTCAAAAGAAATTTAACATCTACTATATATTAAAATAATTTAATCATATATAAATATAATTTAATCATATATAAATAATATAATTTTGTTATCGAAAAAGTTCGGATGGTCCTACATGGCTCCGCCCGTGAAAAGGACCACGTTTGATTTAAATTCCTCGTGGATAAATATATTTTGGCTGTATCGTGGAAGGTGGGCATAATATATATGTTAGGTAATTAGATAGTTGCCACATAGATTGGACTTGATTTGACATGTCAGCATTGTTTCACGATGTATTATATTGTATTATATTATATTATTTTATCGAATAGTACAATATTTGGATAAATTGTATCATTTTTTCACAATTACATAATCTCACATATCAATAATTTGTAAGCCGACAAAAAAAGTAGGACAACACTATAAAAAAGTAGAATAAAGGATAAAATATGATTATTATTAATAATAAGTAAAAATAAAATGAGAAAAATATACATAAGGTAATGACGCGATTGCACCAAATCAATCGTTACATAAAATAAGACTTTTGCATTATTACCTGGTGATGAATTTTAACGATACAATACTAATAACTTTTTATCCTAATTTTTATCTTTTAACCTTGTATCTAAACTTATAATGTCCGCGATAAATTTTACGTAATTATGAAAATATAAACGTGTTAAAGTCATAATGTCCTCGATAAACTGCTTACTAGTGAGTGTGGACATTTTTCAAATAGTTCTTTCACTTTTAAATTATAATGGGAATGATAAGCTTATTAATTTCTCTAAAGTGCTCATTACTTATCAGAAAACATTTGTGTGATAAATATGTTCACACTAACATATATACAAATTATTACAACTAAATAATTTTACTTGTTTTTTTTTCTTCCTTTTGTTTTTGTTTTCCTATAAAGCGTACAGTTATAATGATGGTTGTTGATATTCTACATAAAAAGAAGGCTTAATATATAATTAGCTTCTTAAATTTGATAGAATATTTTATTTAGATACTCGAATTAAGTTATTTTTTAATAAACATCTCAATTCTTAATAAAATATTTTCATTAGACAATTTCGATCTACATTTTGAATTTTTTTTTGCCGAATTGCTTTCATTCATGTATTAAGTAGTTAAGTTAACCATAAAAAATATTTTTTTTTTCTTTAATCATACGTATTTGCCTCGATAAATCGTAAAATTTCGGTCATTTTCTACTTGAGATTGATGCGTATAACTAAAGGAGATGATATATTTATGTGGTTAACTTAAATATCTAATAGATGAATGAAAACACGTGTATTTTTTTTTTTTTTACAAAATTTGAATCGTAAGTGTTTAATTGAAACGTTTTATTAGGAGTTGAGGTGATCAATTGGAACATGACTTAATTATTCGAGTATCTAAATGAAATATTCTGTCAAGTTTAAATGCTTGACTATGTATTAAGCCTAAAAAATTTGTATAAAAAGTAAAATATATAACATAAAATCAATTGTAAAGAAAAGTTGGTTATTATAGTAAAATATTATTACATAAATGATTTTCATAAAGAGAGTTGATCATATGGCGTATAGAGAATGGAATTTCATGTTAGTGATCCTATATCCCATTTGGTCATGAATATTATTCACTTTATTTCGAAATATTTATTCACTTTATTCTGAAATTTTTATTTGGCCATAAAAATACCAAATACAGCATGAAATTATATTTGAAATTTTGAAAAACACCTCAAGAAGTGTTTTCACCTTTTAATTATTACTTTTTTCAAAAAAATTCTAATTTTTTTTTATTTTCACAAAATAACCCATTTAAATTATATTGCATGTTCAATTATTTTTAAAAAAAATACATTTGAATTCTAAATGTTAACTCCAAATACTATGGCCAAACACACTCCAACTCCAACTTCAAAAATTTCAAATAAAGAAAATATATTTTTGATTTTCATGGCCAATCGCCTACATTGAAATTCACTATTCTTTTCACGTCAAGCAATATATGAAATAACTTCTGATATAGCAATAAAAACAAGACGAATAAACGGATAGACTTATCGATCAAATTTCCATTTAAATAGAATTCACACATTGAAAAGCACTTATCATTCTTTTGGTTGTGGCTAGGTGCACCTGATTAGAACTGTTACTATCAAAATAATTAAGCCATTAGTCACTTAGACTTGTTGCAACTCCTAACACTCAACGTGTGGACTCAAAAAAGAGATCTAGAAGTTGGAATATTATCACAATAATTCTCTAAATGTCATATGTAGAAGGTTCTAATTTTAATGCACAATGTAAACAAACAAAATTTATGACAACGATCGATGTCGATTTATTGTCACAATTTGATTGTAGATCAAACTAGACATAACATAATTTTAAATTATAGAGGATATAATCTTATATAGGAGTATGTGAAGATTGCGTATTAAAGTAGAAGTTGTTATCTTACTTTTCGAGGGGTTTAGACACACTGGTGCATGTTGTAGTATTAGCCTTATTCTTGTAGTGTATGGCTTTTGATTTATATCATCATTTGTTGTTTGTTGTGTTTAGTTTATTACACTATTTTGCAGTTGTTACTGTTTCTTTATTCTAGTTGTTATATTTTTTTCACCGTCATTTTTTTTATTTACTGTACTCGAGCTGAGGGTCCTTCGAAAACAACCGATCTCTATCTTAACGAGATAAGAGTAATATTTGCATACACTTTACCTTCTTCAGTCTCTCCAACCAAAAGTGTTAATATCAAGGTAGTCAAATTAAACTTGTTGTAATTCCTAACTCTCAATGGACTTCAAAAAGATCTAGAAGTTGGAATATTATCACAATAATTCTCCAAAATGTCATAGGTAGAATATTCTTTTAAATGCACAATGTAAACAAAACTTCATGACAGAGATGTCGATTTATTGTCATAATTTGATTGTTGATCAAATAAGACATGACATAATTTCAAATCTTCGAGGATATAACCTTAAATAGGAAGGTATGGAGATCGCGTATTAAGGTAGAAAGTTTACAGATATGGAGTGTTGTCTTGCTTTTCGAGAGGTTTAGACATAGTGGTGCATGTTGTTTATTGTGTTTAGATTATCACACTATTTTGTGATTATTACTATTCCCGACCTGCATTGATTGCTATGTTTTCTTCACTGTTGTTTTCCTCTTTTCTACCTACTATAATTTTCTATGTTCACGAGATAGGAGAAGTCTACGTACACTCTACCTCCCGGTCTCCCTGACTAGGACTATTACTATCAAGGTAGTCAAATTAGAGTTGTTGTATTAATTCCTAACTCTCAACGTGTGAACTTCACAAAGATCTAGAAGTTGGAATATTTTGTTACAATAATTCTCCAAATGTCATAGGTAGAAGGTTCTATACATTAATGCACAATGTAAACAAAACTTCATAATAGCGATGTCAATTTATTGTCACAATTTAATTGTCGATTTGTAAATGAATTTTGATCTAAGTCTATATTGATTACGAAATTGTATTTCGTCTTATCTTAATTTTTACTTCGTATTATTTTCAATGATATCATGCGTATCTAAGACGATCACAAAGGTTTTTTTCTTCTTTTTTTATGAAAATAACGCATTGAAAGGTGAGATGTTATTTGGTGCACAACAACATAGGCAAGACTTTATTGTCACAATCTTTTAATTTGTTTTCCAAATTATTTTACATCATTTTTCAACGATATTAAACCTATCTTATATGTGTGTGTCCAAAACGATCATAAAGTACTTTTTATAAAATGTTATTTTAATGACAAAATTCTCATTAATGGAGCCTAAAAGACGATTAAATATTCAAACGTGAGAGCAAAGAATCATTCACGAAAGAACAAACTTAAAGGGAGAGGAATACAAGAACCATGCTTTCATTAAAGTAACCATGCAAAATAAGAATCTAAAAATAAAATTTAGCCTACCTATCTAATGATATTGGTGTAACTTAGTTTGAGGCATTAGTAATATACAAATATAATTTTGTTTTTCAAGGTTTTTTTTTGGTTCCAAAAAATGTATATGGATAGTGGAAATAATTTTATATTTGACCAAAAATGAAAAAAGAAAAAGAAAAAAAAAGTCACTTCTTAGAACCTTATAGGTTTTTTGTTATCCCCTTCTATCTTCCACAATCTAAACACTCACCTCATTCACTCACTCAACCAATTTCCCAATAAAGGTACTTCCTTTTCTAATTTTTTAATTTTTTTAAAATGATTGATTGAAATTCTTGAGTTTATTTTTGAAATTTACTATTTTTGGGCTTGTGGGGTTCATCTATGTTAATGGATTCTTGATTTAATTAAGAAATCTTGAGTTTTTAGCTTATACTTGTATTCCTTTTTGCTTTTGGGTGCTGAGGAAATTGACCAAATTTCTGATTGATTGAAATTCTTGAGTTTGCCGGGGTCTATCAGAAGCAACCTCTTTACTTCACGGCTGAGGTAAAGGTACAGTCTGTTCTGTGTACATTTCCCGGACCCTACTTTGTGAGAAATGAGAATACACTGGGTATGTTGTTGTTGAAATTCTTGAGTTTATCTTTAAATTTACTATTTTTTGGCTTGTGGGGTTTATGAAATTAAGGGAATTCTTGATTTTTTAGCTTATACTTGTATCTTTTTTGCTTTTGAGTGTTGAGGAAATTGACCCTTTTTTGCTTGTGGAGTTTCTTGATTTTTAGCTCAGAAAGCAATGGCTACAACTCAGCTGACTGCATCATCCATATCTGCTAAGGGGTTTGCATCCTTTGAAGGATTTAGGCCCATAAGTAATGTAAAGATTGCATCTTTTGCTCCTTTGAAACAGAATAGCAGGTTGTTCAGTGGACTTGTTGTTAAGGCTGCAACTGTTGTAACTCCTAAGGTATGTAAATTTGCTTTCTTTTTCTCTGTTGTTCTTGTTTTATTTCGTTAGTTTAGTTAGTTATAGTAGCTGAATAGCTAGGAAGAATTAATTTGATGGGCTTTTTGTGCTCCCTAATTGGTTGCCGTTGGGCGGAGCTAAAGGCGCTTTGCTGGAAAATTACACTATATATAAGGGGTCAAGATTATTTTTTATGTATATATGGTAGTTGTCATTAGTTTAGTTAGCTAGAGTAGCTGAATAGCTAGGAAGAATTAATTTGATGGGCTTTTTCTGTTCCCTGATTGGTTGCCGATGGGTGGAGCTAGGGGGTGCTTCGGTGGAAAATTACACTATATATAAGGGGTCAAAACTCTTTTTTACGTATATATAGTAGATGTTGAATCTCCTTTGCTTTTTTGTGTTTAATTCTTTATATTTTAAATCCTCTTGGTGAAAAAATACCGGTTCCGCCACCCATATTCTACTATGTTAAATATTTGTGAGTCAGTATCGTAATATAGTAGTTGGTGAATCCCCTTGGCTTTTTCGTGTGTTTACTTCTTTCTTTCATTAGTTTAGTTAGCTATAGCAGCTAAATTGCTAGGAAGAATTATTTTGATGGGCTTTTTCTGCTCCTTAATTGGTTGCCAATGGGTGGAGCTAGGGGACGCTTCGGTGGAAAATTACACTATATACCGTTTTCTTATCTATATATGGTATATGTTGAATCCCATGGCTTTTCCGTGTGTTTAATTCTTTATATTTTGAATCCCTTTCCGAGTTTGCATATTCTACTACGTCAAATTTTGGTGATTTCAATGTTGTAATATAGTAGATGTTGAATTTCCTTGGCTTCTTCGTGCGTTTACTTCCTTATTTCATTAGTTTAGTTAGCTATAATAGCTTAATAGCTAGGAAGAATTAATTTGATAGGCTTTTTCTGCTCCCTAATTTGTTGCCGATGGGCGGAGCTAGGGGGCGCTTTGGTGAAAAATTACACTATATATAAGGGGTCAAAACTATTTTTTATGTATATGGTAGATATTGAATCCCTTGGCTTCTTCGTGTGTTTAATTCTTTATATTTCTCCGCCACCCATATTCTACTGCGTCAAATTTTGGTTAGTCAATGTTGGAATATAGTAGATGCCCCTCGGCTTCTTCGTGTGTATACTTCTTTATTTCATTAGTTTAGTTAGTTATAGCAGCTGAATTAGCTAGGAAGAATTAACTTGATGGGGTTTTTCTGCTCCTTAATTGTTTGCTGATGGGCGAAGCTCGGGGGGGTCGGTCGCTGAAATATTACACTATATAAGGGGTCAAAACTATTTTTTGTGTATTCATTCAGTATTGGCATTAGCCGTTTTCTTACCTTAATGAGGGGATGCTTCTCCGCATCCTCAAACAGTTTATATACGTCGTTCTACGCATTCTCTTTTTTGTTGAAATTATTGGTTAAATTCTGGTAGCTAGTGGTTTTCATAGCCAAGCTATATCAATTGCAATGCATTAAGTGTTTCCGTTGTTGTTTACGGAGGGACGTTTTCATACTTATCTGTTTCTTTATTCTCTTGCTGTTGTTCATGCAGTACACTTCAGTTAAACCTTTGAGTGATAGAGTTCTGGTGAAGACTAAGACTGCAGAGGAGAAGACTGTTGGTGGCATCCTACTTCCAACAACGGCACAGTCAAATCCCCAAGGAGGTGAGATTGTTGCTGTCGGGGAGGGTCGTTTAGTTGGGAAGAATAAAGTGGAAATTAGTGTGAAGGTAATTTCAGAATCAAGTTATATATTCAACCTGGCTTCTATCCGTGGACGATCATTCTTCTAAAAAGATCTTATTGTGTAGACTGGTACCCAAGTGTTGTACTCAAAATACGCGGGAACCGAAGTGTTGTTCGATGGATCGAAGCACCTGATCTTGAAAGAGGATGACATTGTTGGTATTCTTGAGACGGATGATATCAAGGATTTGCAGCCTTGAACGACAGAGTTCTAATCAAGGTTTGTCATTATCACACCTTATGGCATCTACATTTTGATTAAGTGATACGTGCTCTGTATGATAAGCATTTATACGTAATCTACATTGCGCAACAACAACAAAACCCAGTGTAATCCCACATGTGAGAGCTCGTAGAGTTTACGCAGACCTTACCCCTTCTTGATATTGCGCATCCCTCAAATTTTCATTTTCTACGGCGTCTTTTAAAGTCCCTTCGGGGACATCTGATAAAAGAAGCATTATCTTTTAATGACTAGTCCTAATTTGGTCATCGCATTTTTAATCAGGTGGCCGAGGCTGAGGAAAAAACTGCTGGAGGATTGTTTTTGAGTGAGGCCTCAAAGGAGAAACCTTCGATTGGCACGGTATAAATATGCACCCTGCAGTTCAGCCAGTATTATTACTCCTGTTATTTCCACATTCAAGTTCTCATGCGGCTGGTATTATATTTTCTTCTGGCAATCCAATATTTGTTAGAAGGATAACTTTTATATGCTTAGGATAAATAATCGCGGCTTAACAACTGCAACATTTTGTCTATGGATTATTTTATGCGGATAGAATGCGGAATAAGATTACGTACATTAGGAATGCAGGGGGACTAAGCTATTTATAGACAAAAAATTCTATTGTATAAACAATCCCTGCATTATAATCCCTGTATAACTATGATGGTGAACCAAATGACTCTGTAAATGTAAAGAATTTACGCTATCAACATATGTTAACTTGTTATAGTAGGTTACTAATGTTATTTTTTTATTATAGACAATTACCTATAAATATCTTTTAGGTGACCTGATAGTAGCTAAGTTGCGCGGCATTCAGAATCACTCAATACTTTTAGAAACCTTATTGCCGCGGAGAATGAGGCGGAAATATAACAAGTCATTTATGGATATTATTAGGAGGGCCGTGCAGGTCCAGTCTAGTCTACCTTTCGATCCAAAAGGATCAGGATCAAATGAATGCGCATTCTCTTTCTACTCGAGCTCCATCATGGACTATTTACATTCCAAGACAACAAAAAACGAGGGGTTCTAGTGAAACAGAACCAATGATGTCGAGCCATTCATCGAAAGGAGACACTTGATTTTGAATTTGACCAATTGAGATATCAGGAAATAATATTCTTCTTTCGATGCTGCACCCGTGTCGGATTTTTCAAAAAATCACTACTTTTGGAGAATCCAATAAGCACCCGTTGACATTTTTGAAGAGTCCGAGTAACATAGGATAGTAGAAAACGTCAGTATATTATCCCTGTATAACTATGAAGGTGAACCAAATGACACCTTAATATACGAATTTACTCTATCAACATATGTTAACATGTTATAGTAGGTTACTAATCTTACTTTTTACGGAATGTTATCTATAGTTATCTTTTAGGTGACTTGATAGCGGAAAACGTCAATGTAAAGAAGTTAAACTCTTGCTGAAATCGGTTGCCTTTTCTGTGGTTGTAACAGGTGATAGCCGTCGGACCCGGTCCTCTTGATGAGGAAGGAAACAGGAAATCACTTTCAGTATCCCCTGGAAATACAGTTCTGTATTCCAAATATGCTGGAAATGACTTCAAAGGAGTTGATGGCTCTGACTATATTACTCTAAGGGCATCTGATGTAATGGCTGTGCTTTCGTAGATGAATTATCAGTTTATTCATTCTCATACCAGACCGAAGAGGAATCGGAGAGAGGTGATTGGACAGGAGATGACACAGTTTCAGCTCACAGCTTACCGATAACATGACCCTAGATAAGAGAGTATGGAGGTCGGAGGATTAGGATAGAATGTTAGTAAGTAGTAGAGCGATTTCTCTTTTCCCGGGGGGTATGCGCCCTCTTCTCCTTTTTAATATTAATCTATTATTATCTTATTCTTTTTATTTATCTTACCTTTTTTGGTGTCAATATTTTTCTTTTCTTAGTATTTTCATCATAATTTCTTTCACTCTTGTATTTTTCAAATTTGTTTCGTAAACACTTTTCTTGAACTGGGGGTGTATCGGAAACCTCTCTATCTCACATAAGATAGGGGTAACATACACTCTACCCTTTCGAAATTTCACTTTTGGGATCATATTGGATATGTCATTGTTGTTGTATTCATTTTTCGTACCAATATTTGAGAGAGCTATATAAATACGTATAATTCATGTATAATGTATATATACTGATTAGGAAAAGTAAAGGATGCACGACAAAATAGCGATGGAATAAATATTTAGTCAAATTTATTTTGGATAGTGGCGCAAGAATTAAGAGTTGGTTTGATGAGTTGACATGTCATTTTGACTAAAATTGATCGAGTTAATGGAAGAAAGGCAAATTTGAGCCACTTTTATAATGTTAAGGGTATATATGGATCGATAATATAACATTAAAGATATTTATGGATCAATGGTATAATGAAGAATAATACTAAACATTTTTCAATAGTAGAAAGACAAATATGATCCTTTCCTCTAATATATATGACCGATAATAATAACACACAACGATAAACATAGTCAAGGAAAGATAATCAAATACTAGATAAAGATTTTAACATGGAAAGCCTCTTCAAAGTATACAATGCTATATGTGCAACATAAAAACCAAATGAGACATAAAATTTTGGGCTACAATTTATGTACACGTTTAGTTTCAGTTTATGTGCCAGTATTTTCTTAGTATATTTCAATTTTAAAAATAATAATATATTTTTTTAAAATAATTTAATCTAAACATCTTACTGTATCCTTAACAAGCTTCTATAGCTATACAAATGATTGACAAATCTAATATCACAAATTTTTAAAAGAAAAATTCATGTCTACGCGAACGGAGATAATATTTCTCTTTTGGCTTAATACATTCATCTCCGAATTTATAGTAAAATTTCTATCACACACTTATTTTTTTATGAGGGTCTTTTTATAATAGGTAGTAGAGCTCCGCTTTTGTTATTGGGTCATTGCGATTACGGATTGGATGACACCAAATGATTCCACGAGTGTGTCTAAATCCCGTTCCAAGTCCGGACGAAAAAGAAAAAGAACAATAGCAACAATAACAACATATCCAATACTGTCCCTTAAATGAAATATGAGTTTAGAGAGACTGTTTTTAATACACGCTCGATTTTTTGAGAAAATAGTGAAAAAAGGCACCTAAGAGTGTAGCCTAGTGATCAATGAAGTGGGTTAAAAAGCCCTGAAATCTGAGGTCTCACGTTCAAATCCCAGCGGAGACAAAAAATACTAGGTGATTCTTTCCATCTGTTCTAGCCTTGGTGGACAGAGTTACCTGGTACAAGGTGCACGAAAGCTGGCCCGGACACCATGGTCATTAAAAAAAAGAAAAAAAAAAAAGAAAAAGAAAATCCCCTCTTAGAAACCTTCTAGGGTTTTGTTATCCTTAACGGCTCTACTCATTCTATCTTCAACACTCTAAACACACACCTTATTCACTCCTCACTCCATAGTAGAGAAAACCTCACCAATTTTCCAATAAAGGTACTTCCTTTTTATTCATTTGATTGAAATTCTTGAATATTTGTCTTTTAAATTTACTGTATTTTTGCTTCTGGTGACTGTTGTGTTGTTCTTGAAAGCATTTTTGTTGTGGGGTTCTTGATTTAGCTCAGAATTTTATGGTTCTTATATAGATAAAACATCAGTCAAACTAATTTCCCAATAAAGGTGCTTCCTTTATTATCATTTGATTGAAATTCTTGATTTTTTGTCTTTAAATTTACTATATTTTTGCTTCTGGTGACTTGTGTGCTGTTCTTGTAAGCATTTTTGTTGTGGGGTCCTTGATTTAGTTCATAATTTTATGGCTCTTATCTAGATAAAACTTATCCTTTGCTAATAAAGGTGCTTCCTTTATTATCATTGACTAAAATTCTTGAGTTTTTATCTATTAAATTTACTATATTTTTGCTTCTGTTGTGCTGTTTTTGTATCCATTTTTCTTGTGGGGTTCTCGATTTAGTTCAGAGGTTCTTATCTTTAACTGTTCATCTTTTCTTGCTTCTGGGGTGCTGCTCTTATCTTTTAATTCTATAATCTTGTCATAATTTTTCCTATTTTTGTTTGTGGGGAGCTGCTGTTTTACCCTTTTTGTTGTGGTGATTATTGATTTAGGGTGTGTTT
The DNA here is from genome assembly GCA_003996215.1 of Jaltomata sinuosa. Classification (NCBI taxonomy): domain Eukaryota; kingdom Viridiplantae; phylum Streptophyta; class Magnoliopsida; order Solanales; family Solanaceae; genus Jaltomata; species Jaltomata sinuosa. Next base: position 224,148 of record QJPP01002711.1, on the reverse strand, counting down.
GGTACGAAGGAAAATGTTTTCTAGGAAAATAAGTGGAGTTCTTACTCATTTTCTTGTGTTCGATTTGTAAGCAAAAAATATTATCTTAAAAACAAACCTCCCTTATTTCTTTTTCTATTGCAATTTCTGGATTATTATATGATGATTTTTTAACTTCCCATATATAGAAAAAAGAAATAGAAAGAGAGAGATATTTGTCTATGGGGGTGGGGGTGAAGATGATGTCTGTTGGAGGGTGAGGAGGAGACAATCAATGTGGAATGTCACTAGTGGAACTTGTATTTCCTATTTTCATTAGGGAATTCGGTTTCCTCATTTCTTTGGAGCTTGTTTTCCTAGAGAAAATGTTTTCCAAAATTTTCGACCAACCGAACTTGGAAAGATTGGAAAACAGTTTCCAGAAAATGTTTTCCTTTCATACTGAAGACACCCTTAGTTCAGAATTCTATGGTTCTTACCTTCACTTTTGCTCTTTTTGTTTGTGGGGTACTGTTCTTTTAACCATTTTTGTTGTGGGGTTCCTGATTAAATTCACATTTCTTGAGTTTTTATCTATAGTTGTACTCTTTTTGCTTCTGGGATCTGAAGTTATTGACCATTTTAGCTGTGGGGTTTCTTGACTTGGCTCAGAAAGGAATGGCGACAACTCAGCTGGCCGCGTCATCCATTTCTGCTAAGGGTTTTGCATCCTTTGAGGGGCTTAGGTCCACAAGTAATTTAAAGGTTGCGTCTTTTGCTCCTTTAAAGCAGAACAGCAGGTCATTCCGTGGACTCATCGTCAAGGCTGCAACTGTTGTATCTCCCAAGGTATATAATTCGGTTTATTTCCTCTGTAGTTCTTGTTTTATTATATTGTTTTGCTCGAAATCTAATAGCTGAGAAGGTAGGAAGAATCACCTTGATGGGGTTTTCCACTGTTCCCAAATTGGTTGTTGTACGACCATGTCAATTTTTTTTTGTCAATGTTAATTAGTGCTATTGTTCTCATTTAAACCACTTACATCCAACACAAATTTGGATTGGTTAAAGTAAGTTGCTGAGAGGTTTGAGCTAAACTGTTCTGATGTCTGTCTAAGTAGCTCTCTCATGTGCTTGGTTGAGCTATGTAACGAGCTTGTAATTGGGTTGTTTCCTATCGTGTTCTTGTTTTTCCAGTCAAAGAACTAAGATTCTGGCATTCATATCCTGGATAAAGTAGATATCTTCCGTCAAAAATATATTTGAAAACCAAAGATGAATACATTGAGCATTAGGTTTCATCAGTTGGTCAATATGGGCTTTAAAACTTTTTTCTCAAATGGGGCATGTCTCTTTGCATCCTCAAATGGTTGTCTGTTGTTCTCCACGTCTCTTAGTTGAATGTATCAGTTGGATGTTGGTGTCTGCTGGTTTTTAAATCCAAGCTATGCAGTGTTATCAAAAGCGATAAACGCAAAAAAGCTCTAAGGTCCATTGGGGCTTTAAACACAAAGCGCAAATAACTTGTAGGCTTTAATGAAAAAAAGCGCCAATGGAGAAAAAAATATAAATATAGATGTTTAGTCCAAGACTGACATAATAAGCATGAGTAACAAATATGGTGTCTCCTCTTCTGGAGATGCTCATTAGCAAGGAAAAGTATGATTTAGAGCCTTGGTGACGACACTGGATCGCACATTAAGCGAGGCGAAGCGCTCGACATGTTGTGCGCCTTGCTTCAGGGCTTCCTTTGACAACACTGAAGCCATGTCAGTTGCGATGCATTTAAGGTTTCCCTTGTTGTTCTCGCAAAGAAGCTTTCATATTTATGTTTATTTTTGTTCTCCTGTTGTTTGTGCAGTACACGTCAATTAAACCTCTGGGTGATAGAGTTCTGGTGAAGATTAAGGAGGCCGAGGAGAAGAGTGTAGGTGGTATCTTGCTTCCAACATCAGCGCAGTCAAAGCCACAAGGTGGTGAAGTTGTTGCCGTTGGGGAGGGTCGTTCAATTGGCAAGACTACAGTGGAAATTAGTGTGAAGGTAATTCCATAATCAATGACATACTCAACTTGGCATCTAAGCAAGTTAATCTTATTCCTAAACGGATCGTATTACGTGTAGAATGGTACCCAAGTGCTGTACTCGAAATATGCGGGAACTGAACTGGAGTTTGATGGATCAAAGCACCTGATTTTGAAAGAGGATGACATTGTTGGTATTCTTGAGACAGATGATATCAAGGATCTGCAGCCCTTGAATGACAGAGTTCTAATCAAGGTTTGTCATTATTGCCCTTTATTTGTTCCTTTATGTGGCATCGTCTTGCTCCATGGCACCGAAAATGTATCAGGGATCAAGTGATTCACCAAATCGACTTAATGAGAGTTTCAGTTTTGGAAGTCTGATTTCATTTCCGTCGCTTATTTTCTTGATATCGCATCTTCTTCAAGGTTCATTTTCTGAAGTGTCTTTTGCGGAGTAGTGCTAATTTGGTCTACATTTTTTTATCAGGTGGCTGAGGCTGAGGAAAAAACTTCTGGAGGATTGTTCTTGAGTCAGGCTGCAAAGGAGAAACCTTCAATTGGCACGGTAAAAATATGCACCCTGCAGTTCAGCTATTATTATTACTTGTTTGAGAGGATATAATTTTTTTCTATGTTGCGTGGAGTCTTCAAAAATGTCAATGGGTGCTTGTCGGATCCTCCAAAAACAATTTTTGGAGGATCCAATGCAGGTGCGACAACATTTTTGAAGAGTACCACTAACGCAGATTTTTATACATTGTGGGGTCGTTTGGTTGATGGTTTTGAAGTAATTAATTCCAACATAAAATCACACAGGGAAGGAAGAGGAGTTACGGGTTTGGTCGAACCCAGTAGCTTTGGTTCAAACCATATATTAGTCATAAGAAATCCATTGAATATGTACAGATTATCAATTAGGACACAACAATTAAAAAAACTAGAATCCCGAACACATAAACTTCAAATTCTGGCTTAGCCTCTGAAATCATACATAAGATAATATAGTGTTTAATTGGCCGCATAAGGAAAAACTAGCTGCATAACTTATGCAGCATGTATATCTAACAATACTCGCATTACATTATTCCGCGGAATAGAATGAGGAATAAGAATACATATTTTAGCAATGCGGAGATATAATTATTTAAAGACAAAAATGTCATTTTAAAGTAAGTTATTCATGTATAACAATCTCCTCATTTTGCATAAACAATCCCTGTATAACTATGATGTTAACCAAAGGAAGCATATTTTAACATGTTGTGGTATGTTAGTAATCTTACTTTTTACAGAATGTTATCTATAGTTATCTTTTAAGTGACTTGATAGCGGAAAACATTAGTGTATAGAAGTCAAAACCTCTTGTTGATATCGGTTACCTTTTTTGTGATTGAAACAGGTAATAGCCGTTGGACCCGGTCCTCTCGACGAGGAAGGAAACCGGAAGCCACTTTCAGTATCTCCTGGAAACACAGTTCTGTATTCCAAATATGCTGGCAATGACTTTAAAGGAGCTGATGGATCTGAGTACATCACATTGAGGGCATCTGATGTAATTGCTATTCTTCCATAGATGTATTATATCACTATTCATTTTTCATACCAGTATTGAATTTTGAAGTGTAGTCTACAAAAAAAGGAGAATGTTGTACCACTTTGGAGTAAAACTTTCTGCAAATTAATATGATCATGGTATAAAATCCAGTTTTGGAACTGCTATTTCTTCTTTAGTTTGCAGAAATGAAGTTTTGTGCTTTCTTGTTAATAGTGAAGAAAGACAGATTTGGCTATAGTTTTGATGATGAAAATACAGTCTACAAGGTCTGCTTGTGGACTTGACAAGCTTTTAGGTTGTTTAAGTAGATTTAGGCTTGAGCAGAGGGTCTATCGAAAATAATTTCTTTATCTTACACAAGGGAGGAGTAAGTTTTGTATACGCCTCACCCTCTTTGGACTCCACTTGTGAAATCTCCTGGCGAGATGACATGGCATAGAGATGGTTCTGGCGCTGACTGCCACTTGTGCCAGAAGTGGCACCCTGCTGAGCTGTACGGCCTGCTGGAGCTGCAGAAGTAGTACCCTGAGCCTTGCCACCCCCACTGTTCTTTCTGGCTGAGGGGCAATCCTTAATCCATTAAGTATGCTGTTATTGTAAGTAGGTTTGGGCTAATTAAGATTGTTGTGCTCGCCACCTCTTAGAACTTGGGGTAAGATCTGCGTGCGCCCCACCTTCTTTGGACTCCACTTGTGAAATCAAGTATGCATGCTGTTATTGTAAGTAGGTTTGGGCTAATTAAGATCGTTCTGCTCCTGCCACCTCTTAGAAAAGTAAGCTGATGGGCGAGCCCCTCCTGTCACAAATGATGTGGGGATGGCCAACTTGAAGGGGTTGAAGTTCGATGCAAAGCTTTTTGATTGTTAAATTAAAGATGGACCGAGGAACATTCAACAACTTCGATCCTTCTGATTTGCACTGAAGTGGCTTAAGTAGTCCTCAAGAAGTTCATTTATTTTGTATGAGTTTTAAAGATATATCGACCGCATCGTTTCATAGAGCTACACACTAATAATTTGAAAAATGAACTTATAATATTACAAAGAACTAAAATATGTGATAGAACTAAAACAAAATTATTAAAAAAATAAGTAAGGGCAAGCTGAGGAAAAAAGAGAGTAAGTAACGATGTTTATACCAAATTGATTGTTACATAAAATGATACTTTATCATTATATAACACCTGGTTTGACTACATGATACTATAAAATATACGTAAATGATCAAAATAAACATTGCGTTTAATCTAACAACTCGAGAGAAATTAATTATATATATTGAATTTGTCACATTATAGAAATTAGACAGTTGAGAAAATGTAAACAGTTAGAGCAGCCTTTGGGCTGTTTTTTGGGCAGGACTTAATTGTGTGATTAATTAAGTTGGATAATCGATTTGGTCTTACCAAATTTAAATAATTTAATGTGGTAGACGCGCGTGAATCAAAATCTCGTGCTAAAGAGCGTGGAGGTTCGAGTCTGTATTTGTAACTAATTGTTTTCATCCTAATATTACTTCACAATGAAATACTATGCATAAGGCGGAGTCAGAATTTTAAGTATATGAGTTTTAGGTTCTAAAAAAGGCGGGTTACTAAATTCTAAATAAACTATTTATACGTATTAAATTTTTTTAATATAAATATAAAATTTGAGTTAAAATTATTGAATTCTACCGAATTCCTAGGTAGAACGATAGCTATGGTTTTGTCCATATCGTTTCATATGGTTTTGAATCTTCCAGCAAGTTATGGGTCCGTAAAGATGGTGACGGATCGAGAATTTTAAGTTTATTGGCATCTCTTAGTAAAAAATTGAAAATGAGAGTTTCAATAAGCAGTGACGAAATCAGAGTTTTTACTAAGGAGATTCAAAATAAAAAAAAAAGAATACGCAAAAACCAAGAAAATTTAACATCTATTATATATACATAAGTATAATTTCAACCTTATACATATAATATAATTTTTTGACGCAGAAAATTCGAATGAACCCCTTCCGGTGCTCTAACTCCGATCATGCTAACTCTAGCAAGATTAGACGGTATTTAAGTTTTCAACTTTTTTATGTATCCAAAGACGAATTTAGAATTTGTTAATTTAGAATGAACATTATTTTATATTTATTTTTTGCGTACCTATTATAATTCCAACCGATAGCAATGGGTTCAACTGAATCTGCAGAACTCGCCCTAGATTAATCGTTTCAACTTATAAGTGTCTAAGTTAAATACTTTTTATACCGGCTATCATAGGTTAATTCATAGGTTAATCGATTAATCAATGAGTTTAATTTTGTATTTAATGAGATAAATTAAACTCAAACATTTAAAGATTGTAGTCTTCTAGGGCCTCCCTATATGTTAATTATTAATTAACACATTTATGGTTCTAATTGTGTGAGTTAATTAGTAGAACCCATGCTAGGCAGTGACGAAGTCAAAACTTTCGTTAAGAGTGTTCAAAATTTAATAATACGTATAAAAAATATTTTAACCTATGTACTTTATATAATTTTTTTTTTTATATATATATATATAATATAATTTTTTGATAAAGAATATTCTAACTAATTAAACTGGCTACGCCACTAATGCTAGGCTAGGTTAGTTCATAGTAGGTCAGTAGGAATGAGGTTTGATAATTAAAACTATATTGAAGTTTAGTTAAGACAAGACACTTGAAGTACCTAATAAGTAGTACCTATGAATGTAGCTATACATATATAGGGGTGGTTTGATATGCGTAATAAGATGGGATACTTTAAAATTAAGTTTGGGATAAAATTTATATTATATTTTATAAAAGGTATAAATTTATTTCGAAGTAAATTTACACCCTCTACCAAATGCAGTATAAATCTTATCTCAGGCTTAATCTTTGAATAACTCACTTTATCACATTCAACTTGAGATTATTTTATCCCATCTCTTAGATGGAATATAATTAGTCTAGGGATTATAATTTTGGGATAATTTAGTCCGCTATCAAATGATCCCATATGGTTTGTATAACCTAAAGGTCCTCTAAATTATTAGGTTTCGTTTGATAACTAGTTTGGAGGTGAGTTATACATGTATTATATCCTGCATAAGTAATACCACATTTAATAGTTGGTTAGGAGATAAATTATTAATGTATAACATTAATACGATATCTGGTTTGCAATTTAGAAACCCGCATAACTAATACATGCATAAGTTATGAAAAAAATATATGTATACCTTCATAACTAATCCTTACATTATTAATACATGCATAACTCTAACTAGCTACTAAACGACCTCTTAGGGTCTGACTAAATTCGAATTCAAGCATTACATGATTCATTTCTAGAAGCAATGCTCTGAACAAGATTTTTTTCTATTTCTAGTGGCTCAAACTCAAAACCCCTCTCTCTTTATATATATAAAATTTAAATTCAAAATTTAAAATCCGTAAAAATCAAATTCAGGTTTTATCTATAATGAGCATATAAGTTTCGATTGTTTCCTTTTTACGAACTTGAGGTTGAAAATTAAATACTTTACATTATTTACTATTCAAATTTTAATATAATATATTATTTTTTAAATTTTAATATTTAAATATGTATTCAGAGACGTCTTAATTAATGGTTACATTTACTTTGGCCATCAAATGTTTTATTGATAGGAATGTAATTAATATACTCTCTCCGGATTATTATACTTGTAACATTTTTAGTTTACACGTCTTTTAAAAAAAATATTAAGTAGAAAATAATTTGATTAAATTATCATTATTTATTACTTTTTTCTTTTGCATCATATTAATATCTTTTCATATTTATAACTAAGAATATATGCGAAAATATACAATTGGTTATGTTTTGATTTTTTGAAATAATAATTTTTATATACTAATTATTTTTAACAAGAATGATAAGTAAAATAATTCAGAGAAAATAATAAATATATAAGTTAATATTGAACAAATAAAAATAAACGAAAAGAGGGAGTACATTATTTATTGCTGGTACAACTGAAAAAATCCAAAAACCAGTCAGCAAACACTTTTTAAGAATCTTTTTCACCTTTTCACATTATTCATTAGACCATTTTTTTTCTTTAAAGAAAACCCCACAATATTCATAAAATGAATTGTGATGAGATAGTGTTTTTTTTTTTTAAAAAAGATTTTTAATTAAAAATCTTGGATTTGAGTTTGAAGTATGAATTTTTTTTTGTTGAGAGCATTGTTTTTAGAATGCGCTCTACAATGTGTGATTCAAATATAATTATGTTTTAATATGAGTATCGAACACCGGATGAAAATAAAAGAAAAGTGTGGCTCTTCTTCCTTTTTCTCTTATTAGTTCTTGTTTTCACATTGAGTCTCCATTAATCAAACAATTTTATTAAATTAAGGAAAAAGGGATAAATATACTCCTTAATTTTATGATTTAGAATGAATATATCCCTCATTAAAAGGTGACGCATGTATACTTTTATCATTTAACAAATGATGCATATTTATTTTTTTGGTTAACAAATTTATATTTACGTACTTAACAAAAAAAATAATCCTAAAACTACTTAAAAAAATTACTTCACCAATTTTATTTACTTTTATAAACGTAACTCAAATGAATTTCTTCGGGGTTGTTTGGCATGCAGATTAAATTATCCCGCGATTATAGTTTTGAGATTATAATCTCTTGCCTAATATATTTCATATTTTCACGTTAGATGGGATAATGTGAAATATTCAAGACTAGTTTGATATTAGATTTATACCATGTTTGATTGATGATATAAATTTAGAACCAAACGTGATCCTGTGAAATTCCGCGTATCAAACGACCCGAGGAGTATAAAAAATTGGATGAGATAAGTTTTTAAAGCTACTAGTTTTAAGATTTTTTAGTTTAATCTGTTAATGATAAATGTAAATATACATAATTTGTTAGACGACGAGCATATATTTACATTATTATGAATTACGACGTATATATGCACCACTTTCATAACGAGTATACATTTATGGCAAAGTTTGAAACTTTATTAATTTCTTGAGCTCTCTGTTTTTGTCATTTGTAAATTTTTGTTAGTTGTGGCACAGATATCTAGAAAATAAAACCACTTTTATTTTCTTCAATTTCTATTTCTATTTATTATTTTTTTCTCAAGATTTAAGCAACCCCACATATATAATGCAACTTATTTCTTTATAATTTCTCTTTGTATAGTATCTTTTGCTTCATTTTAATGATACCCTTTTGGGTTTTACATTGTTTGATGTTAGTATAAGGTAAAAAGAATTGATTTTTGATTGGAAATTGGACCAAGAATGTCTTCTTTATCGACTGTATCACCATGGGTGGTGGCTGCATGCATGTCAGCTGCTTGTGAAAATGTGCAAAAAAAGGATTTTTTTGGGGTTTCTAAGTATGATAATTGTAAAGTTGGTGGTAGAAATAAGAAGAAAATGAGATGGGGTTTTGGTGGCAGTGTTCAGCAAGGTAAAAAAAATTGGTTTTAATCTTAATTTGTGTTAGTATGTGTTGTTTCTTGTACTTCGACTGTCGTATTGTTTTGTTGTAGTATTGTTATGTTGCTATCTATTGTTTTTTTGTTACTATGCGTTGTTTCTTGTACTTCCATTACTTGTAGTATTGTTCTGTTGCTATCTGTTGTTTATTTGTTACTATGTGTTGTTTCTTGTACTTCCGTTACTTGTAGTATTGTTCTGTTGCTATCTGTTGTTTTTTTGTTACTATGTGTTGGTTCTTGTACTTCTGTTATTTCTTTTCCTGGACGACTTTGGACTGTTTTTCTTGAGCCGAGGGTCTATCAGAAAGGGGGTCTGTGTGCACTCTACCCTCCCTAGAGCAGAGTCCACTTGTGTGATTGCACTGAGTATGTTGTTGTTGCTGTTGTGATCTTAATTTGTGTTAGTAAATGTTGTTTCTTATACCTCGACTATCGTATTGTTTTGTTTGTAATATTGTTCTGTTGCTATCTGTTGTGTTTTTGTTACTGTATGTTGTTTCTTGTACTTTCATTGTTGTTTTTGTTACTACATGTTGTTTCTTGTACTTTCATTTTTTTTTTCTGGACTGCTTTGGACTGTTTTTCTTGAGCCTAGGGTCTATCAGAAATAACCTCTCTATCTCTACGAGGTAGGGGTAAGGTCTGTGTACACTCTACCCTTCCCCGTTTATATTGGTTGATCAATAGGTATTTGGTGGTCTTCACAGCAATGATCTCCTTATCAGTCCTAAGGATTTACCATCCTTACGGAAAAAGGATTTTTCCAGTTCTTGTTTAGTGAATGATGGTTTTTCTTCAGTTTATGGACTAGGAAGTGGTTGTTGGAGGAGCAAATTTGGTGGCAGTGTTCAGCATGGTAAAAATTTGATTTTTAATCTTAATCTGTGTTAGTATGTGTTGTTTCTTGTACTTCGACTATCGTATTGTTTAGTTGTAGTAATATTCTGTTATTATTTGTTGTTCTTTTGTTACTATGTTTTTTTTTTTGCCCTCCCTAGCTCCCACCCCTTTTGCTCTCTTGATGACTCGAACTCACAACCTTCGAGTTGGAAGTGAGGGGTGTTTACCATCCGAGCAACTCCCTCTTGTCAAAATACATAAACGTCTGTAAGTGAGGGGTGCTTAGTATGTGTTGTTTCTTGTACTTCCGTTATTTCTTTTCCTGGACGGCTTTGGACTGTTTTTCTTGAGCCGAGGGTCTATCGGAAAGGGTTAAGGTCTGACTCTAGCCTCCCTAGAGCAGAGTCCACTTGTGTGATTACACTTAGTATGTTGTTGTTGCTGTTGTAATCTTAATTTGTGTTAGTATTTAAGGTTCAGGGGTGTAAATTTGTTTTACCCTGCTTCTTGGGGTCACATTTATGATTCACTTTTATTCAGTTTGATTGAATTGATTTAAACAAAATGAAGAGCTTATAAGTCGATCGGAAACAACCTCTCTACCTTCTCAACGCAGGGGTAAGGCTGCGTACACACTACCCTCCCAGACACCACTTATGGGATTACATTGGGTATGTTGTTGTTGTTGGAAGCTCATAATAAGTCGATCGGAAACAATCTCTCTACCTTCTAATACAGGGGTAAGGTTGCGTACACACCACTCTCCCCAGACCCCACTTATGGGATCACACTAAGTATGTTGTTTTTTTTGTTGTTGGAAATTGATCCCTAGTCGTTTTTAGAAGAAATTTAGTTTGATAGAGAGAACATCCCAATCAAAGTTCAAAGTTTGAATTGTTTAATGAGTTTGAGTTCTTGATATTTGCAAACTTTATAGAAATGAGATGGTGTCTAATCTTTTGTAGTGTCGAAAGACTGTTATATAAATTTAGAACGGATGGAGTACCTTGTTATCTTGTCGACACGATTGGAAGTTATCATGCAGTTTGGTTGTAGTTTAGTCGAAATACTTTTTTTTCTAAGAAGTGAAAGTCACTGTGTTTTATTGGCTGTTTTTTCAGCCTACCTCTAATGTGTATTCTCATACATAAGAAGGAATCTGTGTTTAAATGTTTGAATATTTTTTTCTTTTTCGGAATAGCTGTTTATAATCAAGTTTCAACATGTGATTTCAATGTGATTTTAAATTTATTTACTGCCCTACATATATTTTGACGTTCTGCAAACATCTTGTACTAGGTGGCATAAGGGCCACTGCGGTACCACCAGTGATGGAAGGTACATCAGAGAAGAAACTACCAACCAAGGAAAGGCGAGTGGTTGTGACAGGAATGGGGGTGGTCACATCAATTGGTCATGATCCCGATGTGTTCTACGAAAACCTGCTTCAAGGTGTCAGTGGCATAAGTGAGATAGAAGGTTTTGATTGTTCGCAGTTTCCAACAGTACGTCTTCGTCTTGGTTTAATTTTTCGCTAACTTTAATATTTTAGATGTTAATATTAAACTCAAAGAATGGAGGTGAAAATCTAACCTCAACAATGGCGGTTCTCACATTACACATGCACAGAAGAGAAATTGGGGAAAGGGAAAAATACTGAGACAAAAATGAGAATGAGAAACCACGAGTTCTCTTGTATTAAGCCAAGTGTATATATACAGGTATGACGATAACAGCTGGCATCATCTGACGCACTAAGCCGCCACTAGCTCTAACTAACTCACTGATCACAATACTAACTAACTAACTAACTGTGATGCTGACTCAGCTATATCTAACTAACTATCAGCTAACAACTAACTAGTGGAATCATTAACTAATAATTACAATGGATAACTTCAATAGTTAATAAAGGGGTAAACAATTGCAGAGAATTGCTGGAGAGATCAAGTCTCTCTCAACTGATGGCTGGGTTGCACCTAAACTTTCTAAAAGAGTGGATAAGTTCATGCTTTACATGCTAACAGCGGGTAAGAAGGCACTGTCAGACGGCGGAATTACTGAAGACGTAATGAAAGAATTGAATAAAACAAGATGTGGAGTTTTGATTGGCTCTGGTATAGGTGGGATTAAGGTGATCCTCTTTACTTTCTTAAACGTACTCTGATTGGTTGGCTAAGTTCAATTTTTCCCGAGTTGCATTTCTTGTGCTTTTGTATGCTTGGATTCAGCTCAATTTGCTTTCCGACATCTAATTTTCTTATGGAAGCAACCACTTGTACTCGATAAGCCAAATAATGAGATCTTTCTTGGCAGGAATCCCTAAGCAGAATAGTTTACGCGTTGTAAAATTTTTGCTAGTCCCAAACTAAATGAGTAACCTTAAAGGCTTTACTTGAATTACAGGTCCTCGTTGATGCAATCGAATCTTTGAGGATTTCTTATAAGAAGATGAATCCTTTTTGTATACCACTTTCCAGTACAAACATGGGCTCTGCGGTGCTTGCTATGGACCTGGTTAGGCAATGTTATAATTTTGGCATAATACAGAAACATACACTCAAACATGTTACTCAAACTTGGCCTCAACCGGCAAGTAAGCACTTCAACTTTGAGAGTGCACATCTAGACACCTCAACTTGTCTCAATTGACAACTAAACGCTCCAACTCGTGCCCACTGTGTCTCGTGGACACCGGACGCTGATGTGGCACATAAATTTTAGAGGTGTCTAGATGATCATTTTGTAAGTTGGAGCATTCAAATGAAACAGTGGAGACGAGTTGAGGTGTCTAGATGTGCATGCTCAAAGTTGGAGTGCGTACTTGCAAAGCTAAGACCAAGTTCGAGTGTCTGTTTACGTATTATGCCTATAATTTTTTGTTTTATCTGGGCTTTAATTTAAGAGGAACGCCATATTATGTCTCTATTTGTAAATTCAACTGCAGGGATGGATGGGTCCAAATTATTCAATTGCAACAGCATGTGCGACAAGCAACTTCTGCATTTTAAGTGCTGCTAACCATATTATTAATGGTGACACTGTAAGTTTCTTACCTTGAATCACCGAAAGAGTTCTGGAAAGCCTAAATTTCATTTTCATCTTACGTTATTTAGAAAGTTCTATTATGTCTAATGGAGGACTTCAAAGCAATAACATGATTGCAGGATATGATGCTCTCTGGTGGATCAGAGGCTACAATTACGCCAATTGGTATGTATCCTCCGTCTTGCCTTTATTAGTTTCGCGAGCTGAGTTATTTCTTTTCAAGTGATTTTAACTTTTTGCAGTATTGGGAGGATTCGTTGCATGCAGAGCACTTTCCCAGAGAAACAGTGACCCTACTAAAGCTTCTCGGCCTTGGGATCGTGTAATGTCCTGTAATTCTTTTCCTCTTGTTCTCACGCTGCTGTCTAGTTGGACATGCACCAATTTTATCTGGAATGGAAATACTAATTCTAGGATACTCCCTCCGTTTCAATTTGTTTGTCTGGTTTTGACTTAGCACGGTGTTTAAGAAAGTAAAGAAAACTTAAACTAAAGATATGTAGAATGTATCAAATATCCTTTAATCTTGTGGTCTTAAACATGTCACGTGGATAGTTGAAATTAAAGAGTTGCCCAAAAAAGGAAAGATGCATTCTTTTTTGAAACGGACTAAAAAGGAAAGTAAGACAAACAAATTGAAACGGAGGGAGTACTTGTTAGAGTCCAACTGGGGCTCTTAGTCGTTGTAATCAAATGAGTTTTTTTTTTTCTGTTTTGTCTGAACAAGTTTTATGCATTTTCAATGTTACAGCTTCCATGTCTTGAGATCGAACTCACTTATGTCAGCATGTTTCATTTTCTTCAGAATTTAGGCCCCGTTAACCTTATTTTGACGTATTTACATGATTTTGATGACTTAAGCTACGACTTAAGATGAAAAATAGCACTACCGGAGCCCAACTCGTTTTTTTAAGAATGCAAATGATTGCATATTTTCATTTTTCTTTTACAGAATCGTGATGGATTTGTCATGGGTGAAGGAGCTGGAGTCCTACTCCTGGAAGAACTTGAGCATGCCAAGGTAATTTATTAAGTATATTAGACTGCTTTTCTTCGTCTTACTCCTCGTGATTCTTAAACAAACGAGAAAAATAAGAATGCATATCCCCAGCCAGATAATCCTGTGATGTAAGCGTTTTAATTTCATTATCTGAATGAGCAGAGAAGAGGTGCAACTATCTATGCTGAATTTCTTGGTGGAAGCTTTACATGTGATGCTTATCATATGACCGAGCCTCATCCTGAAGGTACTTTGCTCTCTCAAATTTTCAATTCCCCGGGGAAGACTGGCCATGTCGGGTGTAGGGCTATAATAGTGAGGATTTTAGCTGCAGATATCTTATACAGAGTCAGATGTATTTCAACTTGTAAACCAGTCTTATTAGATCGGTAGAGCAGTTTGTTGCTTAATCAGTTTTCTTTTTGGGTGGACAACATCAAATCGTTGAGCATGCAAACTTCTTGCTTTACGTTTAGGATTACTTAAGAGAAATATGCACGATATCTTGTTTTTGTGTAATGTAAGTAAGATTGAATTATAATAGGAAATAACTTGCTCTCTGCATTTTCCGCAAATGAGCAGGAGCTGGTGTTATCTTATGCATAAAGAAGGCCTTAGCTCATGCTGGTGTATCCAAGGAAGATGTGAACTACATTAATGCACATGCCACTTCCACACCGGCCGGGGATCTCAAAGAGTACCAAGCGATTGTACATTGTTTTGGTCAGAATCCAGAGGTCAGAGGTTCTCCGAACTACTGTTGTTTATGCCTGTTCAACTCAATTTGTCCGGTAAACTACTCGGGGCTCCCCATGGTTTAGTAAAAGGGAGGGGATATTTTTTCTTCATCCGGGGGTTCATTCATTATGAACTAAAAAGTGGTTGGCTGATTAGTGAGGTCTTAAAAACATCATAGAATTCATGATCGGCCAATCCATTTTTGCTTTAGTTTTGAGCTGAGGGTCTTTCGGAAACAACCTCTCTACCTCCACGAGGTAGGGGTAAGGTCTGCGTACACCCTCCCCTCCCCACTGGGTATGTTGTTGTTGTTAATATTGCTACTCCATGTTTTGCAGTTACGAGTGAACTCCACGAAGTCTATGATTGGTCACCTGTTAGGAGGTTCTGGTGCTGTTGAAGCTGTAGCAACTATTCAGGTAACATTTTCCTCATAATACTTGCTTTCTTAAGGCGACAAAGATCGTCTTTTCTGTGGAAATTTACTGCAACCTTATGTCGATTCATGTTTTAAATACCAATTGCTAAAGATTTTCTTTCTGCTTATCATTTGGTCGAGTCTGACAGAGAGTTCAAATGGATTTTGTAGGCAATACGAACTGGATGGGTTCATCCGAATATAAATCTTGAAAATCCAGATGAGGGTGTGGTATGGCTCTCTTTTCGTTGCATTTTCAATCGTTTATTGTTCGTTTGAGCATGATTTAGTATCCTAGACTTTTATCAGTTAGTTGGTTACCCTTCATAATCTCAGTCTATGTTGCTCGGATTCTTAAAAATGCACAACCTTTTTGGAGGATCCGGCACACACCTGTCAGCATTTTTGAAGAGTTCGAGCAACCTAGATCTCAGTCTATGTTGACGATATATCTATATGCATAACAGGATACAAATATACTCGTGGGTTCCAAAAAAGAAAGATTGGATATTAAGGTGGCACTATCGAATTCATTTGGATTTGGTGGCCATAATTCATCGATATTATTTGCTCCTTACAAGTAGATATCAGTGACAACGCTGGTCCATCCCAACAGACCAAAGGTATGTCGTAGGAATGTATGTCTGTTGATTTTCACTGTGACGTTCAGTTATGATTAATGTTGCATGTATCAAGGAAGGCTGGCATTTGATGGTTTAACTTTATCACCTTATAGTTGTAGCTAGTGAAACGGAAAGAGTAGTTGAAAAAATTAAGAAACTCTAGCCGGAGAAAGTGAACTGTCAATTCCGGAGAAGCACAGCATAGGCTGAAGTCTGGCGGAAACTGAGAATGGTTTCTTCAGTACGTAGACTCAAGAAATCGGTCCAAAATCAAATCAACCAATGTTTAAACCTTAACTTTTCATTTCGAAAATGAGAAGAGTTAATCGTAAAATAGAGGCTTCCATTTCTTGTATTGTTTGTTATGTCTTCTTTACTTCTATATTTTCTTTAATAAACTGCTTTGATATGTGCTATTTGAGCCGAGGGTCTCTCGGAAAGTCTCTGGGGTAAGATCTGCGTAAACTCTATCCTCCCCAGAGTTGTTGTTTGGTTACACGGTTTTCTTTTCTTGAGAACATAAAAACAAGGGTTCAGTCTCAGTACTGCAAGATGCTTTGAGTTGAGATAATTTTTATTTTGATGAATTCCTTTGGTTTTTGAAACTTATGGCATGGAGATTGTAACTCACACTGGATGTTACTAATAGTCGTAGACTCGTAGTCCTGTTGTTTCTTGTCCTTCAATTTCTGTTACTATATGTTGTTTTTTGTACTTTGATTATCGTAGTGTCTTTCTTTGTTATGTTTTCACTTGCGTTACTTCTTTTTCTGGACCTTTTTTTCCTTGAGTTGAGGGTCTATCTGAAACAACCTCTCTACCTTTGACGTAGGGGTAAGGTCTGCGTACTCTCTACCCTGCCCAAACCCCACTTTGTGGGACTACACTAGGTATGTTGTTGTTGTTGTTGTTGCCTTTTCTCCTTCACTTATTGTCGTTTCTATATGAAAACACTCGTCTTGATTCTTATATTCATCGTAAAGATATGCTTCATTTTGTGTCAGGTAAATCGAATAGGATCCTTGATTCCAAGTTATATGGAGTCGAAATTGTTACAACTTAGTTTGACGATGACTTCTCTAGTGAAAGAAGGTGTTCATAGTAGATAATTGTCGGAGCAAGCTCATGAAGGGGGAAATCGCGGAGTATTTTCCTTTTACTTATCGTCATGGCTACCGTGACATTCTTGTTTTCGATCGTTAAACCGATATATATATATATATATATATATATATATATAGTATTTTCTTTGGCATCAAAAAATTGTTGTATGGAAAAATGGTGTTACTATAAGCTTACTATTTATACATTTATTCTGATGGTATGGTTCATATATTATACGGATGGAACAGGAAATGAAAAGTCGTACTATAAATATTCCTGCCTCGCTCAAATCAAAGCATAGACGTGTTATTAAGAGGAAGCAATAGATCGTCGATTGAAGAGTCAGGTCAATCAACTTCTATGGCCCTTGTATATGACCTAACTCAAATGTTATCAGTTTCGATACGTAAATTAAGTGAACCAACATTATTGATGCCTTGATTTAAAAATAATAATAATAATAATAATAATAATAATAATAATAATAATTTGGACTGCATTTTAAATTTTAAAAATAAAAAAGCCAACATATAAACAAAAATTCAATTATTTGCACCGACAAAACAGTCTTTCTCCTATTGCAATTTAATTTACAGTAGCTTATAAATGTATAATGCACCTTCTTTTTGTTTTTAATTTGTTAAAAAAAAGAATGATAAAATTTTATATTTATAAATAATTTAATTTTAAACTTCTCATTTTATTCGTAACGAGATAGATTTATAATCACAAAAGTATCTATGACTTATTTTAGACATAAATTTCAAAAATCTTTTGTTCTTTCTCAATACTTCGTGTCCATAATCAAACTGTATCGCATAAAATGAAACGGAAGAAGTACTATCTCCGTCCATCTTTACTTGTCTAGTATATTTAAAATAGTTGTTCAATACATGTCCAGTTTGGAAAATCAAGAACTAATATATCATTTTGTATCTATTTTACCCTTGTTATTAACTCTAGTCTTTGTGCAATACATTTCTCAAAGCATTGAATTTATTATGTTCAAAGGGTAGCATAGTAAAATTACCTTTTTATTTATTGCTTCTTAACGACTGTGTCAAATCAAACATGAACTGGTAAAAATGGACAGAGGAAGTATATCATAATAACAATCTACAAAATGCAAATAACATAAGCAAAATCGAACTGACGGATCGAGCAGAGTTCACGAACCGAATCCAATATTTTCGATACGGAAACCAAAGATATACATAAAAGTCATTAAAACTCTATGGTAAAACCTTTAAAAATTGAATCCGATCAGTCAACTTCAGATTCTGGATCCGCCTCTGTCATCAAGTAGATTGATGAGGTAAAGTGCATTACTAGTAACCTTAGCAACATTAGAAATCTTTCTCTTCACATCATACCTAACTTTTCCATCAACTTCTTTGAAACCATCAAGACAAGTATCATCATATGTCAAAGAAGCACTAACCCAAGTCTCCAAATTACTCATTTGGAACTTAAAACCAACCCCTTTATGCAAATGTTTTATCTCAAAAAGAGCCTTTCTAAGCTCATATATAGAGTCACCTATTTGCTCTATACAATCAACAAGTGCCCCTCTTTCTCTCTTGCTTTTCACTTTGAGATTTATGAGGAATTTGGATGCTTTGTTGGCTCTTGAAAGGCTAACATTTAGTGATGCTTTTGCTAAGTCTTTTGGTGTGTTTATGGTTGAGTATGATGAGAGGGTTCTAATGCATATTTTAGGGTAACTTGCATTTGTGCAAGATGTGTAAACAAGATTGTTTGTGGAATATGATGAAGTGATTGTTTTTTTCCCACTTGTGAAGTGAGAGAAATGGATGATAAGGAGGAGAAGAAGAAGGAGAAGAAAGCGAAACATCTTTATTTGTCAGTTCTGATTAAAGACGAATCTAGAATATATAATCAGTACCGAGTTCAGGATGAATCTAATATATATTAATGGAAGAATATTTACTTTCTTTTTACATAATATTTAGTTTCCTTTTAGTTTAGTATCTATAAGGAAAATGACATATTTTCTTTCATTTTATTTCTTTTAGTTCTCTATAAACAATTATGTAGTCCTTTATTTTTAATGCACGAAGCAATGTAATAAATCAATGCAGTGAATTTTGTTTATTCTCTCTTCGATATTCTCTTCCGTCTCTTCCATTTCATGACAATGTACAACGAATTAAGTGAAAGATAACCATAAGGTCTCGAGTTTAAATTTAGCGAAGGCAAAATCACTAAGTGATCATTTTTTCTCATATGTCCACATATTGCTGATCCGAGTTACTCGATACATATATTAGTGGGAGATAACATATTAACATGTACCTCGTAAGTTAATCGAGGTGCGTGCAAATTGTGTCGGACATGATAGTATAAAATCATGAATTGTGATGGATGCCTTTTCTTTTTCCTTCTTAAATGTGAAGTGTGACAGTGTACATATGAAGTGTACTGTAAATTGCAGTTAGGTGGTTAGCTGCTGAATTTCTTTATAGAGTTTGGTGAATTTAATAACTCACTTCTGAAAATGGAAATAGGATTTAATTGAGTTTGGTGTGAGAGTAGAAGTTGGAAGATGGTAAAATGTTAAAAAGAAAATTAAATTAAATGTACTGGCTATGACAGGTGACTTATTAGTCAATTCTTTAGTAGGATATTATTCAATCACAAATTTAAATTAATTAAGGTTGCCAATGCGAAGCTATAGTTAAGGTGCAAGGAGTCTTATCGTCTAGTCGTTGGTAATCCGCATCTTCATGACAAATTTAATTTTACCAGGTTCATGTCGGAGACAACGAGACAATCGTTACATCATTCGTGCAGATCATTATTTATGCAACTAGGAATTTTGCTATTTTAAGACAGTTAGAGTTACTGTCGCTGTTTACCGAAGCTAGAAGATGATTGGACGAACTGCTATTTTGCATAGGGGGAGTAAGATAAGCTAGGTGCTTTTACTCAACTCGTGAAGGTTCATTTTTAGTTAGCAAGCATAAGGAGCTAAAGGTAGAGTCCAGACCCTTTCGTGATGTGGTTTTAGACTGGTTAATTGCGATGGATTAACATTTTGAACTAAAGAAATTTTGAATCTGGAGCGGATACATCTCATACCTTTTTTTGGGGAGTCTAATATGAAATGTATAACGTGCTCATACCTACTGGCTAATTTCAAGTCACTTCTCTCGACCGAATGGGCCTATGTCAATAGAACAAATTAGAAAAACCTCCAATCACCATACTGATAATTTAAGATAAACATCTATTATGTCAATAATAATAGTAGTACCAAACTTTCAAAAGAAGAGAAAAGATCAATAATTTTTTTTAACTAGAAGTCTCGAATTCGAGCACTAAGTATAAAATCCTCTCTATTAGAAAATGCTTTACCTTTAATTATAAAACTTTCTGATACAAATCTGAATTGTCAAAGACATGTACATAGTAGTTGAAGTGCAAGAAGGGCTACAATGGCCCCTCATTCTATAAATATTTTTTGTTTGTACATAACCTACCACAATGTTCATTTATTGAATATTCTACATTTTCAGAAAACTCCAAAATGATGAATAAGGAATTAGAAGATTCATAAACAGGATATCGAAATATTATCTATTATTTTACTTGAAATATTTTTCAAATAAATTATTAATTAATATTTCATCATAAATATTTGAAATATTGAACTTCTACATTTCAAAAATATACAAATACTGAACATCAAAACTTGCAAATACTTAAATATCTCTAACTATAGTATGCAAGAACAATATATTATAAAGCAATGAATGGTATAGTAGAAAGATCTTATTGAGTTGTCTCCGATGGAATTGTCAGGCAATGTCATCGAAAAAAAACTTCAGTGCTTGAGTTACAATTATGAACGGAAACCATTGGTCTTACTAATCTAGATTCACGCTGCATCAGATCCATTTAAAGGAAAATGTTCTCTACTAAAAATTTCTCCATATTCGAGACTCAAACGCTTAACAGGGATTCTATCCATTCGACCACCAAGTGGTGGAGGGTCATTTTGGGCTTGTGTCTTTCACTAATCCCAATAATTGTAAAGTACTGTTCAGTATCTTTTTTTTTTTTTTGAAATTTAATTCAAATTAAATTACTTATAAATGACATCCTTTTCAAGCACAAGTTGGAAAATACAAATATAATAAATGAGAATGACCTACCAAATGATATTTTTATTTTGATTCAGACAACCAATAAGGGCAGGACAGCTCGGTGCACTAAAGCTTTCGCTATGTGCAGAGTCCGAAAAAGAACCAAATCACAAAGATTTATTGTAAGCAGCCTTACCCTGCATTTCTGCCGTTTGCCAACCAATAGATTTTAAATAATTAACAAGTGAACAACATTACTATGTAAGTTGCTGTTTGCTTGTAAGAGCTATGGCCATACAAGTGCAAACAAATATCTAAAATGTGAATGAAAAACTACATTTCAATTATTGAAAGTTGAAAATTAAAGATTTATTTCCTGTGTCACAAGAGAGATATTTAAAAATGTCATAATATAAAAATTTACATTCTTTAGTTAAGGCATTGGGTGTCAGTCTATTTCAACAAGAATTTACATTCTTTAGTTAAGGCATTGAGTCCCTAGCTAAGGGCATGTATGTAATATCTTTGGCAAACCACTTAATATTACACTGAAAGTTAATGTTCAAATAATATTAGTACCACTATCACATGTTCACTTAAACTTTGTTTCTAACTTTTATTTAAATATTTGAACTATGACATATTCCGATTGGGCATTGGACACATGTTATAATATTCATATTAAATACTTTTAGCTCAAACTTTGAAAGTTTCTGCATGTGTTTTCAAACGATCTAATCATTTAAAATATGTCATCTTCTTTATTATACACCTCAGATTTATTACAATTGAGGCTTATGTATATAACTAAAAGAGAGTAACATATATTTTATGTGATTAACTTAACTACCGAATAGACTCTTGAGAACATGAATAAAGCCAACAATGTCTAATAAAAATGCTTTATCATATGTGTTCAGACGTTGAATTGAAAATCGAAAAAATAATGAAAAGGAAGTAAAGTTATAATATTCATTTAAACACTTTTAGCTCAAACTTTGGAAGTTTTTGTACGTGTTCTCAAACGATTATTAAGTAGATAAGTTAACCATTTAAAATATGTCATCTCATATATTATACACCTCATGTTTATTACAATTGAGGCTGATGCATATAACTAAAAGAGATAACATATAGGGATTGATGTGATTAACTTAACTATCGAATAGACTCTTGAGAACATGAATATTAAAGCCGGAAAATGTATAAAACAAAACGCTTTATTATATGTGTTCAGACGTTCAATTGAAAACCAAAAAATTACGAAAAGGAAATGGAGATGCGGGGGATCGAACCCCGTGCCTCTCGCATGCAAAGCGAGCGCTCTACCATTTGAGCTACATCCCCAATTGTATATTTGACATCCAATGTTATATAAGTAAATATAAAAGTTGATATACACACTACTTTCTCCGTTTCATTTTATGTGGCATAGGCATCGCGAAGCCACCTTGGGCTTAGGGGATTCGTCCGAACCTTATTTGATGAAAAACTACACTATTTATATATGGTTAAAAATATTTTTATGTATATATAGTAGATGTTGATCAACTCCCTTCGCCTAGTTCCTATATGTTTACTCATTCATATTTTGAATTCCCTTAGTGAAAATTTTGACTCTGTTACTGAGCATAGGTTGATTGGATAAGAAATTTAAGAAAGAAATAAATACTCTTTGGACTTGTGATATTAAAATACTCTTACTTATGGAGTAATATTTGGGCGGCTAAGACTTTTGAAACTTGTGTTTTTACATGTCATAACGTGTGACTGTAAAAAAACTTTAAACGAAGGGTAAACATGGGACTTCGTAAATCTTTTCAAATTTATTAACACGGGACATCGTTTCGTTGATTTTTTTACTAGATATGTATATATACTAAGCGAAATGAAAATATTGGCTATAATAAATATAAACAAAAAATGAGATTGGTTGTCATTATAGTGATTTATTTATTTGTTGATCATTTATTGACACTGTTTGCGAAACATTCTGCGTTAACTCTCAAAAATTCAATAATTTTTTCTTTTTAAAAAGATTGAAGTCCAATGTTTAATTCTTTATGTTTCTTATGCTTACACCCTTTCAATTCGTTTTCAAACACTCAATCGAAAAAATATAACACATACGAAAGCTTAATTTCGCTGACTTTATAAGGTCTAACCCTCGCCATATGATATTAGTGGCATCTTAGCTCTTCGCGCTTTCCCCAAGTTTTTTTACGGTGGGGGTGGGGGGTCTCTATCTCCCAAGGAAAAAGCATTGTATGAACAAGATTAAAAAATGGATTATATGAATGGATAAAAGTTAAATTAGCAACGAAAATATTGTAAAGCCATAAGTTTTAGACAAAGAATGAACACATATAAATGCAAAAATAATACATCTATTTTCATGTCATGGAAGTAATTATATAGTAATTAATTCAATCTTTTTTTATTATAAAATTCAGAATCATTATATCATATTTAGTGTATTCTGAAGAATTTTTTTTTAATACATCTTTTATCTTCCAAGGCCAGAAAACTCTTAAACAATTAAGAGCCTTCATGATCTTCTTCTATATATAACCCATTTTTTTTTTCATATATTTAATTTTTATGTTTATAAGATATATTAAGATGGAGATCTATTGTTATGGCTACCTCTAGCTCATAATATTCTGGTAATTTACTCTCAAATTTGTTATACATACATGATTATATTAGTATTTAATTCATCGAGAACGGATGAGGGGGATTTACAACGTCTGTGTTTGATATGACGGAAGTTATTTTCAAGAAAATATTTTCGGTGATTTCTTTGTTTTTAGTTACCAAAAAAATGTTCTCTCTCTATTATGTGTGCATGAAAGTCATTTTCCTTAAAACTATAAGCAGGCTCATATTACGATTCAGGAGAATAAATTATATGAAAAATATTTTTCATGAAAATAAACTTCCGCTGATTACACATGACAGATAGGATATGTTTTTTTTTGTGAAATGGATTTGCATATTTAGAATTACGAAGCGTTGTTTCGTAACACTTCTTGGGACAAGGTATATCTTATCTGTACTTGCTTATATGTAATCGTCTCATCGTATATCTGATTCCTACCCACGTTACTAATCTCATGTTTTATGAACAGTTATTTATAGTTATTTTTTATGTAATCTGATAGTGTAAAAATTATTTTAAGCAGTTTGAAGTTAAACTCATTTTGAAAATGCAGCGCAACAAGATCTGGCTGTTTTTGCAAAGGATTGTTGCAATCTTTGCAAAGGATTGTGGCTATTTTTGCAAATATGGATGGTCATGAAGGAACAAAATTGACAGGGATTAGACAAATTGTGAGACTCAAACAATTGTTACACAAATGGCAAAATGTCACATTTACCCCTACTACTATTAAGGAAAAAAACCACGGGCCGAAAATCGGACGTACAAAATCGTCCAACGAGTCGTCTCACATAGGAGGCATATCCCCGTCTATTAGCAAGAGGCTACGTAGCTCTAGTGTGTATTGGGATTCAGACGAGGACAATTGTCAGAGCCCGGAATCGCCACATGGCGTCCCGAGAGGATATTTAGCAGTTTATGTGGGGCCAGAACTTAGGAGATTTATAATTCCAACAAATTACCTAAGTCACCCTTTGTTCAAAGTGATACTTGAAAAAGTTGAAGAAGAATTTGGATTTAATCATAGTGGTGGGCTTACTATTCCTTGTGAGATTGAAACTTTCAAGTATTTGTTGCAATGTATGGAGAATCATCAAAGATGTCACCCTGTTGATAATCATCACAATGGCCCTGGTAATTCCTCCTCCCCCACTCCCACCCCCACCCCCATTTTCATATTTTATTTTGACATAATACATAAACGTGTCATTTAACTTAGCTTTAACTGTCATCTATGTCGTTCAACTTTGGATGTGCACAAGTAAGCACTGAAACTTGTGTAAAGTTAAACAAGTAGACACACGCCTATTACGTGGCGTCCTACATGGCGTCTCACTCAAATTTCCACGTAGGATGCCACATATGACGCCTGTGTCTGCTACTTGTTCAATTTTATACAAGTTTAAGTGTCTACTTGTGCACATCCAAAGTTGGAGGGCATAGATAACAATTGAGTACAAGTTAGAGAGCATGTTTATGTATTATGCCTTTTATTTTTATCTTTGTTATCCGCCGCTATGTTGCTCGAATTCTTCAAATTATTGTCGAAGCATGTGTGTCATATCGTCCAAAAGGTATATATTTTGGAACTATACGACATGAATGCAGCAACATTTTATAAGATTAATAAACAACAAATGTTATGAAGATCGATTTCGCAAAAAACATGACAGGTATAGTGAAATGTTATTATAGAGGATGCATCGTTATAGAGAGATCTGACTCGATTTTAATATTTGGTTTTAGATGCAAGGATCATGGCCTGACTTCAATATATACTAGCTAAGGTATTATTCATAAAACTGCTACTTTTTTTCCCTCAAATTAAATGCATATCTAAATACAATCTCAATTTTTAGACGCCCTTTTTTAAATATTACATTTCTTATGTCAAGACGGTTACAAATTTTCTGAAAAATATTTTCCTTCGTACCAAACACACTCTAGTGTAATTTAATTTTTCTCCAATTTAACTTATAAACTTTTGCTTTTTTTTTTTGAATGCAGCAAGATCTTTGTGGCAAATTGATCAGAAGTGAACTCTATCATGGTATTATAATTACTGATGGATTAATATTAATTAGGTTTAATTATTTTTATTTTCTTGTAAAATATACAAAGGTCTTTGCTTGTACTTGTATTTAACTATCACTTTATCAACACTTATCCCTTTTAATATATTTGTCTCTCTTCAAATTTTGTGTGGGGGTTGGGGGAGGGGGGGAGGGGGTGGGGGAGGGGTGGAGGGGGGGAGGAGGGGGCAGAGTTTTTTGGTTATTAAAATTTTATATTAATCACCAAGTGAAGCATTATAAAATAAGATATATATATATTTTTAACGAGATTTATTTGTAGAAAGCAATAAATTTTGTCGATCGTTCTTTTTTTGAAATTACTATTTAGTAAATGATTGTCTTTTTATGTCATGAGCTGCATAATACAGTTCATTGATTTTGATTCCACTTACCGTTGTTTGTATCATCAGCTTAATTAAAGGTACTTTAGTTCATAAATTTTTATTAAACTTAAAACGGTCAGTGCACAAATGTCAAAAGTGGAGACAAAAAGAATCTAAAAATTGCACTCTCTTCGTCATATTTCACTTCGAGAGAGACAATTTGATTAATCTTCAAAATAAATCTTAACATGTTGATCAAAGTACATGCAGTTTGACTCTCAATAAGCGAAATGTGACAAGTAAAAGTGAACGGAGAGAACCAAATTCAACATGACAAGTGTATCTACATTACAAACTCATTCAATTACCTTTTTTTCTTTGTTTTTTATTTGCATGTAGGGTAAAGGGGATTGCTAAATTCCCAACAATTAATTATTAAAGTGTTATCAATAATCTTGATTATTGATTCAATTATAGAAGTTGTTATAGAGCAAGTTGCATTATAATGTTTTCTGTTTTTAGCAAAATTTGGATTATTTTATTGACATGATTAAGTGACTTTAAAGCTTTAGTACACTGTTCAAAAAAGTGATATTTCACATCAGAATATTAGTTCTACTTAAACCATAATTGATCTAACTAATTAATGTTGGTTTAGTGACATGGCCACCATTATGTCTTTTAACTTCTTTACCTTATGACCGAGAAATTCGTCTAGAGTCAATTTTTTTTTTGTTTTTCAAACCCCCTTTACACCCGCTCCCTTACCTTTTTTCACTGAAATACTTGACTGAGTTTACTTGGCGTAGAGCTTGAACTCGTGACCTAAAACACAATTCTTCTGGCTCTCTTTTCACATAGTTTTTTTTTTCCAACCATCTTTTCATTTGGTTCATGGTAGTGGAAAATGTTCGATAGAGTAATCGATGTGTTTTTAAAATTCAAACTCATGATATATCTGTTAATTGTGATCTCTTGATCGTTGAACTGTTTTTACGAGGATCAATTTTTGCCATCTAAAAAACAAAAGTTAAAAAAAATAATTGAAAGTATTAACTTCCTTAGGCCCACAAAAACGGTTTGGGCCTCTTTTATTCGAATTTTGGGCCTACTTATGGCTATGCAGTACAAATAAAGTTGAAAAATAGTCATGACTTAGTAAAGTGACAAACCCTTGCTTCTTCTACCCTTATCCTGGAGTTCTACTTGTCGATTCGATAAGACTTGTGAACGATTTAACAAGATAGGTAGAATGAAGATAGTATTAAATTTTGTCAATCCGACAGAACATGAGAACAGTTGAAGAATAACATAGACAAGTCTTGTCATTCGTAAAATTTTATGACAGTTGACAAGATAAGTAAAATGAAGATAGTGTCAGGTTTTGATAACCCGTCAAAATTTATGAATAATTGTATACACTGATAAATTTTGCCCATTCGACAGAACTTGTGAACAATTTCTACCAAAATTATGTGGACAAGACAAGTTTTTCCCATCCGATAGAACATGTAAACAATTCATACTAAAGTTATGTCCCATCTGACGTAACTTGTGAACAAGGAAAGTTTTATCAATCCCTGAGACTATTTTTGCACAAATTCCTTAAACAGAGATAACAATTAAACAACAACGCAAAATGATCCTATTTGTACGAATCTCACGCCCATGTAATAGAAAAAGAAAAAGAAAGGGGTTGATTTACACAAATATCGTTTTTTAGCCACTATTAAGATTTTGTCCTTATTTTTAAAAGTTGTACAAATGTAGCCTTTGAGAAACTACCTTCCCGAATAACATCAGACTCATATCTAATATTTACTCATATATTGCTTAATCTTACTAACAAAGATTGAACTATCGCTTAACGTCCGTAATGACTTATAAATTTTAGATCGTCGTCTAACGTTCTCACAAAAAAGGTATTAAAAAAGGGTCAAAAAACTTGGAAGACAAACCACACGAGCTACAAGATTGCCTTTTGGTTAGTCAAGGATTTGTGGGCTTAAGAGAAGTGGGGCC
This sequence comes from Jaltomata sinuosa, assembly GCA_003996215.1. Lineage (NCBI taxonomy): Eukaryota > Viridiplantae > Streptophyta > Magnoliopsida > Solanales > Solanaceae > Jaltomata > Jaltomata sinuosa. The sequence continues at coordinate 196,137 of QJPP01002711.1, read as the reverse complement.
CATTAGAAAGTTTACTTGGCCCACTTACTCGTGGGCTGTCCTTAACAATATTCTTTACTAGAAATTAAGTTCTTTTAACAAAGAAGAAATAGACAATTTTGTTCATTATATTCAACAATGACTATGATTAATATATATCTCATGTCATTGTATTCCATTGTAGTACAAAAAAATTTCTTCTTAATTATAAAAATACAAAAAAAGTCTCATGATACCCTTTCTTTTATATGAAAAATGAACGAGTTTAACTTTTATATACAACTAAGATATTCCGTGAAATTTTTACCATTAGAATGTGCTCGATAGAGTCATTTTTGGGGCTTTCCTTTGTAGACATCAAAATTTCACTTGAAAAGGACTCTAGAAGACGAGTCCAATTCATCTTCAAACTCTAAGGTTCGTTACAGTTTCTTGGAGGCTATTTTATCCTAAATTATATCCCGCACCTATAAAAATGAGATACATATTCCTTTGAAGATACATCTCGAATATCTCATGAACTCTGGGATATTCACAAAGAGATCAAGACATCGCATCTCGAATATCACATAAATCTTGGGTACTCACAAAGAGATCAAGACATCGAATATTGTCTTTCTAAAAGCAAAGTGTTTTCTGATGTTCTTGCCGATCAAATATATCACAAGGAGGTCCATATCATCCTACGTTTGAGAAATACGCTACTAACGGTCCTCAAATCATGCTGAAGAACAATTAAGAGATAAGAATCAAGAGATAAATAGAGTTTCATCAATAAAATCTTTGTTTCATCATATTTTATTTGTGATTATAGTCAATATCCTCTCGGTGTTTTACTTGAATTGGTCCCTAATTACAACATAGCCTATTAAAAGGGAAAGTGTCACCCATTTACATATTTCTTATATTTAGAATTCGAACCTCAAATATCTAATATTATTTTAATTAAGATTGGAGGAATTCTATCCGCAATCCTTTTGTATCCCCTATTTGAGGGGTTGACTTAATTATATGTTAAACTTTTGTGAAACTTAAGGAAGTCAAACGTGCTCGTGAACACTAATAGCCAGCATCATTAACTTGTGAAATCAAAGTATATATATCTTTGTTATAGCAAAAAATTGTGGTGTTTGACTTTCTTCTTAAGTTTTCTTCAATATGTTTTGCCAAATGAATGATTAAATTGTAATAAAAATAAATAAAAGTGATTGATGTTTGTCAAGGTGATTTATTTATACTAATCTTAACCACCATCGTCATCACCAACGACTATCATCATAAATCACTTTTATTACGTATGATTAACCGCATCAACCATCACAATTATCGTCATCAATGACCATCACCATAAATCACTTCCACCACCAGTCACCACGTACGACCAACCATCTCTACCACTTGACCATCCTACCTCCACCAACCACAATGTATACCACCATGACCATCACCAACCACGACCTCCACCACTAGCTTCACCGTTAATCACACCAATTACCACCTTTTAGCGTCATCCATCACTACGAGTTATCATAGCACAACCATCACTTCTAACCATCACCACACAATTATCATAACTAGCCATGACCTCCGTAAACACACAACTTCAACCAAAACCACCACTTTGCAACTACAATCTCAGATGACTGTCGTTGCTGATTGTCACGATCTCTAGCTTTTAAAGCGTACTTCATCAAACATATATTAATACTTCTTACAACACAAAATAAATTTTTAGAAAAAAATTTCTAAATTTTCTTGATATAATTATTTAATTATTATATTAATCAATTAACTCATAGAAGTGACAGATGCACCACCTATAGTACACTACTATATCCTTTAAACAAGTTGCTTAATAAAGATAATAGAGGTGCTTTTCTTCTGTTCAATACATGTACTGAATTATATTCTTGTCTTCCACTTTCCAAAAAAAATAAAATATATCAATCCACAAATAAATAATTTGCCTAATCCTCTCATCCATATTCTAAATATTTTCTTTCAAATGAGTAATGAGAGTTTCTTTCTAACAGCAAACAAAGGTACAAAACCAAAAGCATATGTTTGACAAAAAATAAATAAATCAAAAAAGCATCTCCAACTACTCCAATCATTAGTATCATAAATTATGTAAACTCTTTTTTTTGGGATAATAGCTTTTGATCCCTCGATTATTGATAAATTTTTATTTTTATTTTTGTAATATTTGTCAAAGCATATTTAATTTTTAATTAATTGAAGTGTGTAGTTTTGATTCGTTCATGTAGAAAATATGTTATATTTAAAATATTTTTTAGAATTATATTATTGTATATATAGAGTGATGGTAAGAACTTAACATAACATGTGTAATTAAGTGGTTGAATAATTGGAATCATATGGTAAATTTGTGAATATTCACGAGCAGGGGGATTAAAAGTGCATATTTTAATAATCAATTGAAAGTTAAATGTACTTAGTCAAATATCATAATGAATACAACTGAAATTAATATTCGATCATAGATTGGTCCAAAGAGAGAGTCAAAAAGTATCCATCGCTTATGGTTAAGACTCCTTGGCCTAGCTTCTACCTCTCAGCGTCGATTACAATGTTGGTCCAACAGAGTATTTTCGCCGTTGGTGTTTTTTTTTGAACTCTACCCATTTCATTGCTCCAATCACCCATCTGTCACTAAATTGCTCGTAACAAATAAACTTTTTTTTTGATAATTTCATGTTAAGTAGGATTAGCGATAAATTTTACTATTTAGATATAAAATTTATTTATCGCTAATTTTTATTTTTTTAATAGTGATTGGAAATACAATTATTGAAGGACCAAATATGCTATTAAAAAATTCTTCCCATATATACACTATGTGGGGGTTACAAATAAAGTAGGTTAATTAATTAAAGATTTTATTTTACTCTACATAGACTAACTTATTATAAAGACAACTTATAGCTAACCCACCAAGTGCTAACAAAAGTGTAAAAGTTTATAAATTGGGACAAAAAGGTAATTGTATAATCAAGATACCTCAAACCTAATCTATTAAAGAAAATAAAGTGCATATTTTATTGGGGAATATAGTATTTTGTAATTACTGTTGGTTGAGGAAGTGTAAAGCTATGTGTCTCCCCCAAAAAAAATCTGGATTTCGAGATTTAAACAAGTTCTTTTTTATTATAATTTTTCGTATAATTTTTTAAATATTTTAAATTGTCAGTTATTGTGACTTATAGAACTTTTTACATAATTTGCAAATATGTAAATTTTATTTCAGAAAAAATTAAAGATTTCATGTTCGAATTCACTGTCAAAGTTAAACTGTTTGATTCTTGAAATTCAAATTATGCCACATAAATTGGGACATAAAGAGTATATAACAACGGATAATTATCAAAAAATCTTGTTCAACTTTGCACTTACTAATTAGTACTCCTTCTGAACCACTTTACTTGTTACATTTTTCTATTTACACGCCCCTTAAGAAAATTTATTAACTAGTAATTTGACTAAACTATCCTTATTTATTACAGTTCCTTAATATTTAATACTTTTTCTCTTTTGCACTACATTTATATTTTTCGTATTTATGATTAAGAATAAAGGTGAACACAAATAACTAATTATACCTTTATTTTTTAAAATAACAATTATTTTGAATCATCTATTTTTAGTAAAGACGAGAAAAAAATAATAAGGAGAGAGGACTCATTGAACATTTCTAGTTATATCATAGTAAAATTCTACTTGCACTTTTATATTCTACTTATACTTTGCTTGGAATGTACATGTTAGAATATAATACGAGGATTCTTGAGTATATATATATATACTTTATGTCTATAACAAATGATTTTGATATTCATGACTTATTCTATTAATGTAGCACGCATAGTACTATGAATCATGAATTTAAACGTTATGAATTCTGAATCGAAAAAAGTGAATTCTGAAATATACACATACATGCATGTGCGCGCACACATATATAATATAACATATTCAACTGACCTTCGAACTCTTGTCATTTGGCATAACATGTTTATTCTCAGCGGTTATATATTATAGTCTCTTTCTTAGGGTTGGGCGTCGACTAATTTTTCAGTTTGATCATCCTGATTGTATGTGCGGGCCAGGTCTCCCTACATGCGGCTAACGCCATTCGAGGTGGCCCAGTCCAACATTCATTCGCAAATCTAGAAATTGAGAAAGTAGTTTGAAACTGGCCAAATACTTCAGTTTGCGCATATCTTGATTAATTCCAAGAGGTATCTACTATCTCTCACCAACAATAGGTTCCGGGTAATTTTATTCATAAGAACTAGTATATATGAGAAGAAATCACCTAATATATTTTATTTTTATTGGAATTTAAACCTGAAATAATAAATAACATTGTTATATAAAGATTTGACGATATTAATAGTTGCTATTGGAGAATATCATAGCTAAGTTACATGCTAAGTGTCAATTATTCACCATCATTATATTTCTCACAACTTGCAATTCCTTAATTCTATTTTTCCCCTTTTCAATATTGTCAGTAAAAAGCACCCTTGTTCTTCAAGTTTATTTAAATTAAAGTATATATATAGCTTCTATGAAACTCAAACTACAAAGTGAAAAAATAGTACACCTTCCGGATCATTTTATTTGTCATATTTGTGATTTATGTGTCCCTTAAAAAAATATTAACGAGAGTGTAGTTTGATTAAATTATTCTTATTTATTACTCCTTAATATTTAATATACTTCTTTCTTTTGCACTGCATTAATATCTCTCCATATTTATGACTAAGGGTAAATATGAAAACGTAACAAACAACTAATTATATCTTAATTTTTTAAAATGATAACTATTTTATGATCCAAAAAAAGTATATATAACACAGTTCGAATTTCAAAAATCAAATGTCTTTATTTTGATCGTGCATTCAGACAGACATACGATCTTTGAGATTTTGAAAAATTATCAATTTAGAATGTTTAAAACACATATGAATCCAGCGAAGACAAAAAATACTAAGTGGTTCTTCTCATCTGTTCTAGCCTTGATGGACATAATTACCTGGTACCTATTGCTGGTAGGAGGTGACAAGTATCCCGTTAATTTAGTCGTGGCACACAAAGCTGGCTCGAATATCACAATCATCAAATTTATTTGATTCTCGGAATTCAAACTATATCATTTAAATTGAGACGAAGAAAATATGTGATTGAATTTTTTTTAATTTTTTTTTGTGACAGATCATCATCCATTTAGGTATCACAAAAAAAGTGAGTACAAAGTAGGAGCCCAATATATTTTTCTTTGTATATATGACAGAAATGAACGTGGAAGACAAAACATTAAGATTGTGACCCCAAAAACAGCTGTAGTACGTTAAATTTAAGGAATCAACGACTCATGATGTGTCACATAGTGACATCCGAAAACGAAGTCGAGATTTAAAGTTTATGAGATTGGAATTTTAGTTATCACGGGTTCTAATTACTTCTAAATTAATTATAATTTGTGCATTTTTAAGAGATCTATACAGAGTTTGGACTAAATCTATTATTTGATAAAACTCGCGTATTCTGTTTTCTAGCTCTGCCACTGGTGACGTACGTAAAATTTTGCACAAGTAGTGTTAGTTTTATTAGCCTTGGGATAATATACTGCTTACGACGACATTTCGACAGAATCTATTAGCTTTTGTTCAAATTCTGCATTTATTTTAAAAATTAATTTAATATGTACGTATTACAAATTTAGAATCTAATAACTTTCATAAACTTCAAATCTTGAATTTTCGTCACTGATGCGACAAGCTAAGCTCATATAGGTTTTACTTCTTATTTGAAATTTATAATGCCTATTTTGTATTTCCCAATTTATTATCGAGAAGATAATTTATAATCACACAAATATTTATAGCTTGTTATATCACAAGTTTCAAAAGACACTATTTCATAAATTCGATGTCTAGTCAAAGTGCATTAACATAAACTGGGATGAAGTATCTTTCTATATTTTAAAACGATTTAACTTTAAACTTCTCATTTATATCATATATGAGATGATTTATAACTACATAAATATTTATGACATCTTTATATCTTTCATTTTGTCTTAAATTTCGTGCCCAACTAAATACCGTCCCCGTTACAAGAGGAAGTAATGTATAGTACATGCAAGAATTGTGGTGAAGCTAACGATAAATACTTTTTTGTCCTTAATCAAATTATTTCTCATTCGAGCCGTGTTGATACAAACCCGCTTTTGTTAGGAAGTGCTTTGCCCCATATACACTACTTTTCGTGTGAATTTTCATTTAATCGGCCTTCAAAGCGAATACCAGTCATTGTGTCTGATGAGACCCCTACACCTTGTATAAGAGTACTATCTCCACCACTAAATATATATATGTACAGCTAGATCCTCAAATTTAGCATAATGTTTTATCTTGTTTTTTTTTTCAACAGTTGGATGTATTTATTATGACTTATGATGTTGGTAGTGGAGTAGTATTTTTTTTTTGGATCCCTCAACCATGTTTCAAATTTCTTTAATTGGAAAAAAATAAATAAAAAATAAACAAATCTTAAAATTAGTCTAAATTTTAGAGTAATTAGTCTTCTTAATTAAGGTTAAAAGCACAACGGTAAAATTATTCCTGTGTGAAGTATGATCTATAAGTTAAGAGTTCGAACTGTGAAATGATCGGTCATCGACATTTGAGTTAGAATAAGCTGCCCACGTTGCACCATTTAGGATATGACCCTTTCAAAATCTACATGAACATAGAATGTTTCGTGCATCAATTTTTTTTTTCTTTTTTTCAGAAATACCCAACATATCAACATTTATCCATATTACTAGCTAGGCCCCAAAGAGCAAAAAAGTTTTTTTAAAAAAAAGGACAAAACTTCAAGTTGAAATAAGAACTGATTTTTATTTTTTTGGTTTTTCACTCGACATTCGGTATCCAAGCTTCATTAGAGTCCGACTAATCTGCATTTGATTTTTTTTTATTATGAAGACTGGATTTTTATATAACAATTGATAAGAATAAATGCACACATTAAAGAATGCAACAACATACATTGAAGAAACAATTAAGTAATAACCATAATTAGTCTTAATTTTCCCTCTATTGTGAGATCATCCATTTGAACAATCTGTTAATCAAAAATCAAATTATCAAAAAAAAAAAAACTCACCAACTACATGACGGATTCAGTAGGTTCAACTGAACTGATTGCTTTTCTGACCACTCAAAACTTTTTATACATACACAAAAAAAAGAACAAAAAAAAGAGAAAAAAAGAATTTCAAAATGTATGCATATGCATATATATAACTAAATAATAATAAGATCACGTTCATTCTGAATCGATCAGCAGGAATAAAACTCAACGAGCTCGTCCAACGACTCGGGTTGTGGATCAGCATTTTGTAGCATCCATAACAAATGTTCAAATAGTACAACTTCACATCCAACACTAACATATTCCTCCGAATCATTTATAAGTTCGCGAAAGAGAGGGTGATCGATAACATCGGAGGTAACAAGGTACCTACGTCTCGATTTTCCAACGTAGACGGGGTGCAAATTGTTACTATTATTGTTGTTGTTGTTGTTGTTGTCGTTGTAGGCATTGTATGAATCGTCGTTTTCTAACATGATTGTGTTGTTGTTGTTGTTGTTGACACGACCTAGTTTGAAAGATTGCATTTTTTTCAAGACTGATTTGATTTTTGTGAGCTTTCCTCCTTTGGTCATGGCTAACTTTTTTGGTTTAAAGAGAAGAGAGAAGGTTTTTTTTTGAATTTGTGTTGAGTTGAATATGAAGAAGAAAGAGGGGAGGAAGGTTCATATATATAAAGGGGAGGTTAAAGAGTTGTGGGACAAACTATATGTAGTAGCTATGTGAGGTTACATTGAATTTGCTTATGTGGGGTTTTGTTTAACTTTTAAGTGGACCCAAAGTCTAAATTAGTCGGATCAGTGAGTTTCGAATAAAGATATCTTTTCGTTCTAATTTATGTAATGATGTTTGATTGCGTGGACAAGAAGAGTTGCTCGGATGGTAAACACTTTCCATTGATTTCCAACTCTAAAGGTTGTGGAGTTGAGTCACCGAGAGAGCAAAATGGTGGGAACTCTTAGAAAAGGATAAATTTAAATTAGTCGGATCAGTGAGTTTCGAAAATTATATATAAATAAAGTTTTTTTTTTGTTCTAATTTATGTGATGATGTTTGATTGTGTAGACAATCCATCCCTTTACCTCCAGCTCTAAGGTTGTGGATTCGAGTCACCGAAAAAACAAAAAGATGAAAGCTCTTAGAAAAGAGTAAAGAGAAATGTTTGATTGTGCGCAAAATTTAAGAAAGAAAGACTTATGAAACTTAGAGGCGAATGTAGCCTTTTGGCTATGAGTTTGTCAGAAATATATAAAAAAAAAATATTAGATCTGAATTCATAATTTTAACAATACAATACGTTCAGTGTTAACAATCTTAAAAGTTGAATACATTAAGTTTAAATCTTGGATTCCGACGACTCTCATAAAGCTTGTGGGTTAAAAACATTTCATAAACGTATATTTGTGGTTATAAATAATTTCATTAAAGATAAAATTTAAAAAAATGAAGCTAAGTTTTTTTTAAAAAATATTATTATTTTTAGATTAAACTAAACAAGATGATGTGTCAATTGCTTTAACACTTAAGAGGGGCCTTGCTAGTGTTTACAATTGGTGCCAAGTTTTGTGGGCAGGAAAATTAAAAACCAGCTGCTGCTCCCCCCCCCCCCCCCCCACCCCACACACACACATTTCATTTGAATGGAAAAAATATTTATATTTTTAAATAGATCATAAAATTTTTAATAATAACAATAATATATTTAGTGTAATTTTATAAGTGAGATATGAAAATAATAGTGTGTACGCATATATCTTATTCCCTACCTTGCAAGATAGAGAGTGTGTTTTCGATAGATCATCGGCAAGTCCTGAAATTTTCTTGGCCCTAAAAATATTTTTTTAAGAGTAAAATAAATTTTTTACAATTATATATATTTTTTCTTGTAAAATGAAAATGTGTCAATTCTTCAATTGAAATGAATTGAGTAATTTTTGTACATTGTTAGCTAATTGAAAATTGAATAACGTGAAGTTATCAAAAAGAAAAAGAAAAAAATATTTTATTAATTGGTATTTTAAGCATATCAACTAAAATGTCTTCATATGGTTATTTTATTTTAACGTAATTTTTGGACAAGGAGGGTAAAGTTGTTAAAGCGCCACGTTGCAATTTGACAACTAATCAGGAATTTAATAATTAAGTAGTAGTACTAATTGCTAGTACGAATTCAAATTAAAAGTTCAATTTTTTAATTTTTTTTTGTTTTCGTCCTATGTTTGGTATTCACTTTGAAATCCGACTAATCAAAATTCGAATGGAAAAGTATGACTTTGAAGGGTAAAGCTTCCCTAGCAAAAGCGATTTCATATCCAGAGTTCGAATTTGAGACCTTTGATTAAAGATGGAAGAGTACTAATTACCACTACACCTTAACCTTCGGTTATACGTAGTTCAAGTATCTTTCTTTTAGTTTTTGCTCGGTGTTCGGTACTTGCTTTGGGATTTAACTAATCTAGATTCGAATAAAAAAGTCTCACTTTGAAGGGTAAAGCGTTCCCTAGTAAAAGTGATTTCATAACTAGAGCTCGAATTCGAGACGACTTCTGATTAAAGAATGAAAGAATATACTTACCGCTCCATCATAGTCTTCGATATTAGTTCAAATATCTAATTGCAAATCTTTCCTCGAATTTGGGTGGTTTGGGACACGTGTACACCATAATCATATTTTCTTCTTGTTATTAATGGCAATGTGCAATGTTTAAGAATTTCAAGGCCAACTACCTATTGTTTGTTTACAAGTTTTTCTTGTTTTTTTCAATTTTAGCTTACCAACCAAATTAAAATTAAAGTTGTTGCTATGAAAGCGCAGAAATATGTGCTCCTAATTTGTACATATTTTTTAATATAAGGTGGTGTTCGTATTAACTTGTGTACATTTTCGACTAACTTATCGATCGGTTAGACGTTATGTAACTATTTTATTGGATATTTGTTATAGGTATTATCAGCATATGTATCGAATAATTTTTGTCCATTAAGACATAAGAAGATCGGTTAGACGAAGCTAGGTTTTCCCCTTCAATTCGTTGGGAAATTATATTGTGTTCGAATGGGCTAAAAATGATTTTTTTTCCTTTAATCTCCTTAACATGACCAAAAATTTAGGGTAGTAGCTAGCAAAGGGTGGTTCAAAAATTATTTTAGGTTGTAATTAAGTTCGAATCGAGGTGTAACATTCTATTTTTTTTAATCCCTTTATATAAAATTCTAACTTCGCGAGTATAATATATAGTGTAATATTTTATATTTATTGAAATTTAAATTATGTTTTCTCATAATTTTTGCTCCTTTTATTGACTCTTATGTTACATATACTTGTATTTCGGCTTTCTATTGATATCTGATATTTATACTGGAATCTGATTAAATCAGAATTTGTGTATTGTATAATCCATTTCTGAAGCGACGCTCCCAATTTTAGACACTTAGGTGCATGCATGTTGCATCTGACTTCCAATTTATTTATTTTTATTATATTTAAAATCTTAAAAGAATGATTAGCTATGGGTATTTTTTTAAATTAATTATAATTAACAAAAGCATTAGTTGAAAGGAATTTCCTTTTTAAGGAGCTTTGTTGCATGAAGACAATTAGTAGAGGTGATTCTTTTATTTGTTTTTGGTTGAGAGAATAATCAACTCTTCATTAATTAATTAAACAATCATAGGAATAATTAGATCCTCATCTAATTAATTAATTACTAAGAAACTATACTAACTCTTTTAGATTATTATAAAAAAGTCGTCTACGAATTCTTCTAATATTAAATCAATATAATAATATTTCTATTGTTTAATATTAAGTAAGTTGATTGACATAGTACTCTTTAATCTAACTTTCATGCAAAAGTAAAAATAAAATAAAAAATAAAAGGGTTGCTAGCATTTGTGATCCTTCAAATATTGATAAATACTAAATTCAATCCTTCTGGCATTTGACTAAACACATTAAATCTTCAATTCGTCGAATTGTGTGCTTTTAAATTAATCCTTCTTATGAATATTTACAAATTTACTATAATAATCAACCTTTCACCACCATTTAATTACGCGTGTCTTATCTTGATCGTTACTCCTATTTATTGATGATATATATAATTTTATAAATAGTGACATATGACATATATTCTACATGAAGGCACCAAAAACACATTTTAAATAATTGGAGATTAAATATTTCTAGTTATATATATATCACAATCTTTTTTTTTTGGGTCGATGGTCTTTCGAAAACAGCCTCTCTATCTCCTAAGAGGTAAGGTCTGCGTACACTCTATTCTCCTCAGACCTCATCACTTGTGGGGTTACACTGAATATGTAATTGTTATTGTAATCCTATATATCACAAGGATCAAAAGTAGAATTTACCAATAACTTAGGGACCAAAGTACTATTAACACCCCCCCCCCCCCCCCACAAAAAAAAGGATTAAAAATAGTTGATCATGAAGGTTTTTTTACTTTCATCTTTGTGCAATGTATATATGATTTTTTTTAGGAATAAGGAAAGTTACATATGAAAAAACACCCCATCTTAAGTTCTTAATGTTTATTGAATTAGCTCAATAAAAGAGATTCATGTCATGTAGAGTGAAGAACACATATTATATATATATATATATATATATATATATATATAATATATATATATATATATATATATATAATAATAATATATATATATATATATACATATATATATGTATATATATACATGTTATACATGTAACATGTATATGTATATACATGTATACATGTATCTATACATGTATACATGTATCTATACATGTATACATGTATATATACATGTATATATACATGTATATATACATGTATACATGTATATATACATGTATATATGTATATATACATGTATATATACATGTATATATGTATATATACATGTATATATGTATATATATATAGGTTGAAAATGAAAACAAAGTTTTTCTTGGATAAGAACTAAAAGAGGTGATGAGTACTTATAGGTGATATAGGTTAGATGAACTTAAACATGATAGATATTGTTAATCTTAATTAATATAACACCATTTTCAAGATTGATATCTTGTTTTATAAGGTTCCTTTTTGATATGGTAAAAATATTTTATTTTTTTTATCTTTACTTATGGAAATTTGAACATTTTCCTAATCTTTAGTGAGGTGGAGTGCATTTTGTCCCTGTATTATTGGTAAATTTTAATTTTAGTTCTGGTGATTTCTGACTATATATACATATTTAATCGTTAATTATTTGAAATGTGTATTTTTGATCGGCCATTTTCTTATGAATATTTACAAATGTTCAGAATTATCAACCGTCCCACCATGTAATTACCCTTGTGTTATGTTAATTAAGCTTAAATTAGTACGTTATATTTGAGAGTAATATATTTTTAAAAATAGGCTAAATTTAACATATTTTCGATATAAAAGAACAAAAAACATACAAATTTCAATAAATTGAAGGTTAAGTGTGTGTACTGTGTAGTCATATATTATAACGATCAAAATAATTCTATTAATATATAATTGAGGGACAAAAGAGTGTTATTCTCCCTCAATAAAACAGTCAGTCCGATATACTAAGCTCATGCTACATGCAGTATTCAACGAGCTGGACAACATCGAGTTTTATGTGCACACATAATAGACTATTTTTGCGGCTTGAATTCGTAACCTTATAATCTTATATCAATATCTTTTACGTTTACCCCAAGGCTCTCCTTCTTCCCCAAAAAGTATTTCATACATGTTCCAAATATAAAATTGTTCCTCCAAATACTTTTGTTGGATGTTGATATATACTTTTTCTAAATTTTTTTCATCTACTTTTAGAAGGGTCCTCTAAAGCAGGTGCATTATGGATATATGTATTAATTCTTTGAAGAATCTGTCCTATATGAGGCTCTGCCATTGATAGTTGTTAATAAACTGAATAAATAAAAAGAATATCCAAAAAGAAGAAATTAAAGAAAAAGAAGGAAAAGGCTCATAATTATTGGCTAATTGGTGGTGCACAAAAATATTTGAAAAAAAATAAGGAGTAAAAGATGACTTTTTGGAGCACCGCTCCAGAAATGGGCCCTGCAATACATGAATTCAAATTACTTAGGCTCTAACATAAGTACCATATTGAACATCGGGTGAAAAAATTTAAAAAGAAAAAAATTGATTTGCGATAGAAGCAACCTTTTTAGCGCGCTTTTCAAGCGCTTAGCTTCTGCTAGTGGCGGGGCAGCAAGGCCATGTTGTTCAATTGGAAGCTTAAGCCAAGAATGTACGAACAAAGTGACGGGACCCTTTAGAAGATAGGGGGCGTGAGTATTTGTCTGGCCTTGAGCCAAGGGTCGATCGGAAATAACCTCTCTATCATTGAGGTACGAAAAATTTGTGTACAGTTCTCTACCCTCTCGAAATCCCACTTTATAGAACTACATAAGTATGTTGTTGTTATTGAATTTTTGTCTGATTTTATTAGAAGGGGCAACCTGTTTATGCTAAAAGATGTGAATTAACTAAAATTCACAACCAAAAAAACAAATTAATTACGCAATTTTTCGTTAAATAGTCCGTAGCAAATATTTTTTTTGATAAATCATCGTTAACTAAGATTAGGGACAAGAATTAAATGTTGCTAATTCATGTTTTTTTTTGTGTGTGTGGCAATCAAAGGTCCACTAATTTGATTTTATCCTAATTGATTCCTACGTTCCGCCGTGCATTAAGCAAACAGGTCCCATCACCAACTCTCATTGAGAAATTTTGAATCACTTTTTTAAAAAAAATTAGAATGAAATAAAGAATAATATAATCAAATAAAAGATTACATTATGCTAGAAAAAATATCATTTGAACCTAATACACCCATAAAAAAATATTAGTTAAGTGAGTCGATCTATTAATTAATCTAATCTTAAGCCCATATACTACCTTTACGAATATCACTATTACTGCAAAATGTTCAGTGGCTATTTCCATAGATATTCTAATTGAATCAGTGAAAAAAGAAAAATAATAGTAATGTTTTCACACGAAAAAATTAGGAAGCTTTCCAGTATTTCAGTGGTAATCTGTTTTCCATAATGTGTTTTCCTAGTGAGCTGGTTCGATGCGAAAATCATATTTTATAGCATAAATTTTTCACTGATTTGTGGTGAGAAAAACCTCTGTTTCTAATAGTGTATTACACTTTATGAATGGGTCAATTCATTGTGACCTCTCACTGTTCATGACATTCCTTGATTCTCGCAAGAATGGCTCCTCAGTGGAGTTTTAGAAGCGTTGATCCCCTTCGATCGACTTATTATTTACGAAAATCTCAGGAAAAATAAAATATTTAAATAGGGAAAACAATTAATTTTGATTTTTTTTTCTTTGGTCAAGATTCTCAAGCTTTGAAAATGACACACACATGGCAATACTTGAGAATAGCCATGTGAGCAACACATGGAATTCACAATTTTAGAAACATTCTTTTTACGTCAAACCTAAACAAACTCTCTCTATATAGCAAAAATTGTACACATTCAATGGCCTTTGTCCTCATGTATAGGGACGTATCCAATGAATAAGTTACGAGTTCATCTGAATTTATAATTTTCGATTTAAATTATGTATAGGCATTAAAAAATTTAGTAAATATATATAAGTAATAGATTCTGAACTCAGTAAATTTAATAAAAATGACAGAATATACGAATCTTATTTTGTGGTAGTATATGTTGTTTTGTTACGACTTATTATGTCTTGTACTTCTATTACATCTTTTCTATTTATTTTTGTCTTGAACCGAGTGTTTATCGGAAACCGCCTCTCTAACCGTTTTGTTACTACTTATTGTGTCTTGTACTTCTATTACATTTTTTTGAAATCTGTTTTTGTCTTGAGCGGAGTGTGTATCGAAAACAACCTATCTACCTGTTCTTTTACTACTAATTGTTTTGTTTTGAGCCAAGGGTCTATCGAAAACAGTCTCTCTACTTCACTTCTGAAGTAGAGGTCAGAACTGTGTACACTCTACGTTCTCCATATTCCACTTTATAAGACTACATTGGTGTGTTATTGTTGTTGTTATTGTTGATAGAATATACGAATCAAATCCATAATCAAATTCTAAATCTACCTCTACCGATGTGATCGTCATATATAATTATGTGTGTTGTTACATTATACAAGTTATATATTTCGAAATGTCAGCAATCGACTTATTTCCGTCTTACAATCACTATAGTAAATGTACCGATTTGTTATGAATATCGAGTGCACGTAAGTATTTAGTGGATTTAATTTGGTTTCAGTCATAATAATGGACTAATGACCCAAATCCAATTCATCGTCTATATACGCCCAATGTTGTATTAGAATTGTTTGGGCCAGGCCCAATGGATGGAACAATGACCCAAATTCAATTCATTTTTTATACTTTACCGTCTCATTTTATGTGAATGTATTTGTTTCAACACGTAGTTTAAGATGACAGAAAGACTTTTGAACTTGTGATAATAAACATGCAATAACATTCTTTTTGTGACTATTCAAATTCGAATAAAGGAGGAGAGTTGCAATAGGTTGACAACCAGCGTAAAGTCTAGTCAATTCATGACAAACACTCACTCACGATCAATATAAGGATATTGAAATATGAAGGGTTCAGATAAAGCGACGTAACCATTAAGAGTTCATATAGCAAACTTCAATCGCTTGGGGTTGGAAATGCTCACATTGCGTATTTCAAACCCGAATAAAGGTGGAGGGTTGCAACAGGTTGACAACAAGCGTAGAGCCAGTCAATTCATGAAGAATCTCACAATGAATATAAGGATATTGAAATATGAAGGGTTCAGATAAAGCGACGTAATCAATAAGAGCATATAGCAAACTTCACTCGCTTGGGGTTGGAAATGTTCACATTGCGGATTTCAAATCTGAATAAAGGAAGAGGGTTAAAACAGGTGGACAACAAGCGTAGAGCTAGTCAATTCATGAAGAATCTCATAATACATATAAGGATATTTAAATGTAGCAGGCTTAAATGAAGCGACGTAATCAATGAGAGTTCATATAGCTGACTTCACTTTATTTTTACCCCTCTTTAGGAGCTCCCAACTTTTTTGCTCCCTTTGGTGACTCGGACCTACAATCTCAGAGTTGGAGGTGGAGGGTGCTTAACATCCGAGCAACCCCTCGTGTCATAGCAGACTTCACTCACTTGGGATTGAGGAAATATTTGTCTTTTTTTCTATTTCTTTTGACCAAAAAACTTACAGCTAGCTTATTAGTTAGTCTTTTTATGTTCTACTTATGAGGCATCAGATATTTATTCTGCAATACCAAATCAAATAAGGTAAAGTTCACATGTACCATAATTGTGTCAGTCATTTGTTTGTATCTTAGTTATGTCAAATGTTTACATTATTTTCTCTGAAAAAGTTGCAACAACTGTTACATGCATGCAACAATTTATTGCTAAAGTCTTCTGATGTCTTTCTGCAATCTCTGTTGTTCTGTACTTTTGAAAATGCAAACTCTGTTCAAATGCTTTCATGCAAATACTTTGTTATATTTTCTTAGCTACTTTAGCGAGATGTTGTTATAGAGAACATATAAGATAACATGAAAAAATCGATTCAAGAAAAACTTAGCCGCTATAATGAAATGTTGTTATAAGGATGATTGTTATATATAGGTCAAATTGCATTCTCTTTTAGAAAATCATATGCAAACTAATAGTGCCTTCGCTTTTCTTAGTCGAGTGTCTATCAAAAACAGCCTATCTACCTCACACAAGGTAGAAGTAAGATCTGCATACACTCTACCCTCTTAGACTTTACTTGTGGGATCACGCTGGTATGTTGTTGTTGTATGACTGTATTCTCTTTTAGAAAACATATGCAAACTAATAGTGCCGTCACTTTTCTTGAGCCGAGTGACTATCAGAAACAGCCTATCTACCTCACACAAGGTTAGGAGTAAGGTCCGCATATACTCTACCGTCTCGGACCTCACTTGTGGGATCACACCGGTATGTTATTATTTTATGCAAAACTAATAGTGCCAGCTCTATTCAAGGCTGTTAAAAAGATTTTTCATTGATTGTCTAGATAGCATGGGAATTCATCATTCTGCAATGTTAAGCTTATGTATTGTGACCTATGTTGCTCGGATTTTCCAAATTGTTGCCGCACCTGTGTTCGATTCTCCAAAATACACTATTTTTGGAGTATCTGACAAGCACTCGCCGACATTTTTGAAGAGTCCACGCAACATAGATTGTGACTATAATGAATGATAATTTCTCATAGAAAATGACAATAGGTAAACCAAAATAGTGTTCTTGAGTAGAGTTAACTTACACTATTATAGCATTACTCATGATAAAAGAAAGTTGATTAGACAGATTGAAATTTTGATCTTTTATTCATACTAACAGCTCAAATTCTCCAACCAATATTGGCAGGACAACATGTAGACCAAAGGGGGTTGGGGGGGGGGGGGAGTTGGCATACAAATGGGGAAAGAAACACTAGACAGAAATTAAGAACAGAAACAGAAGGCCTCTTCTTGTCAAAGACCATTTTTATTCAACAAAACAGGCACACCTTCATTCACTCAGCAGCCAATGGAACAGCTCCAGCCTAAACGGAAAACCAAGAAAAAGCTTCATTAGCATATTCAAGATTAGGAATTTCCAACACTAAATAACTCTCTCTAAGAGAATGTAATTGTGTCGTAAACACTCGGAACTCACCATCTTGCGGTACTTGAGAGCGTAAAACATTTCAAGATAACGACGGATTTCTAGACGATCAAGCTTAGAAACGTGTTTCCAGAACCCATAAACAGCAGCCAGTGTCAACAGCCTCTCCGAGTAGATTTGCCACGTGTACCTGCACGGAAAAATATCAATCAACTACTCCTCACATCCTGAATTAATCTCAATGTCTAGTGTCAAGAAAGAGTTGCTTACTTCTCTTGGATACGCTTCAGGCCACCCGTCGAAATGGTTTCCCAGTGGGAAGGATCTTTCTTACATTTCTCAAAGAAATCAGCTAGCAGATCAGCAGCTTGCTCACCGTGATACGGATCAATGTGGAAACCGGACATCCCATGAACGATGATCTCAGCTGGACCACCATGATTGGTTGCAAATGTAGGCAAACCACAGGTCATGGCCTCAACAACGGTCAGACCAAAAGCCTCGTAGAATGCAGGCTGCACGAAAGCTCCCCTAGTGTCAGCAATGTATCGGTAGAGTTCACCATTCCTCACTCGGTTCATCTGGGAAGAAATCCATCTGAATTGGCCATTCAAATTGTGAGTCTTTATTAGCTCATACATCTTCTTCATCTCTGCCTGCTCTTCCAAATCTTTGGATTCTTTCCTTCGGTCTCCGCCAACAACAACAAGGTTAACCAACCCCCTTAGCCGTGGATTCTTGGCGTACCACTCAACAAGTCCGGTTAAATTCTTCACGCGATCCAATCTTGCCATCGTGAATAAGATTGGCTTATTCCTGTCCTTGAGCACGCACCTGCCAAAAGCGCAACTTGTTAAGCGCCAGCGCTCATCTACAAAAGTAACACAAACCTGTACCACTAACATAGAAACTTACATATGTTCGTCATTCTCAACATCACTATACAGCAGCTCATCAATTTCAGGGTGAAGTGCTGTAAGTCTCTTTTCCGTTTCAGAGTACGGGAAGTAGAGGTTAATATCAGCTCCAGGTGAGACAATGTTGAATTTGGGGTCGAACACGTTAATGCCGTGAACAACTCTGTACAATCCAGGCAATGTGAATGCCATATGACTCTCATACTGTCCCACGGTATCCTTGCTGGAAAAATCGACAAGGATTTAAGATTAAGCACGGGGAAACGAATATAAAGCTATTTCAATGAAAGCATATTAATGTTTATACCTTCCTGCTATCTCCTGGAAGGTGCTTGTGATGATGAAATCAGTGTGATTCATCGCAATAAGATCAGCTGTAAACTGGGACGAGAAATGGTACTTCTCGTCAAATTTTTTCCAGTAGATGTCGGAATCAGGATACTTTGTTTTCTCCAACGCGTGGGCGATGGTGCACTACAAAAGGCAAATAACACAGTGAAAAAGGAAAAATTTAGTACTCGTAGCTCCAAACTAATGGAAATGCAATCAGACATATAAGAGGTGAAAAACGCTCACAGACCTGCGTTACGCCTAACTTGTGAGCAAGCAAAGAAGCAGCGAGATTGCCCTCGCTGTAGTTTCCAATTATCAAATCTGGCTTAGCCTGCAGTTCTGCAGAAATTTCTTTTGCAACATCCTGAAGTATGAAAAAACAAAGTGTTAACAATCAGCAAATTGTTCCAAATATGGATCGGAAGATAGACAAATACAATGAAGCTATTTTCACCTCAATGAAAGTCTCCATGTATGGCCACACTTCAAAGCGAGAGATCCACTTGCGAACGATGCCTTTCTCAGTCCTAAAGGGGACCCTAAGAATATGTGAGTGTTCTGTTCCATACACCTTCTCAAGCCGCTGACCGCAAGTGGTTCCAACTGCATCGGGCAGCAGACGAGTAACCTGGGAATAACCGCAAGATCAGTTGTTAACAAGGAGAGAAAAATATACAAGTACAAGTACAGGGAACACTAACAATAAGGATACGCGGGATGATATCGAGTCCTTGCTCCTTTATGCGCTTAAGCATTTCACGCTCCAAGGCGGGGACTTGATCTAATATGTAGACAACCTACACATCAAGGGTGAATGACCTTAGCATTTATGGAAACTAGCATTAAAAACATAGTTAGCAATAATGATTAACGATTTAGTTAATGCACCTGGCCACCAGTGTCGGGATAACCCAAGACATTTTCTTGGGCAAAATATCCATGAGGGGAAAGGATAACCACATTGAAAACCATAGGAATTCTCCCCAAGAACTTCTCAAGAGTACACGAGTCCGGAGCCTCAAGGAGATCAAGAAGCATGCATACCATCTCTAGCACACGCTCCGCTGTGTCGCCCCATCCTTTCTCCAATCCGATTTCTTGGAACTTGTGTTCGAATTCGTAATATGGAGTTTCCGGAGGAAGCATAATGAGGTATTCCTCTGCCTTCCTTAGGACATTTTGAAGAGTATTTGAATTCTGTATTCTGTCATTCAGCATCATTGTCTGTGTACAGGAAATCATAAATCAGGTACACGATTTAGTTGCTAGTGACTACAAGGGTGGATCTAGCCTTAAAGCACTGATTCATTAAACCTATCAATGAATGGGACTAACAAGTTACCTTGCCCTTATAATGATGAGCGCGAAGAAATTCGAGAAGCGGGGTCATGCTTTCCTTGTCATGGAACATTTTTGCAGAGAGATGCCTATTGAGGAATTCAACTCCATTTCCAATAGATTTGGTGAGGGTTGGTTTAGGAAAGGATGCAGTGAAAGGCTCAAAATCCAACTCGAGAACGAAATTTCCATTGGAGCTGCATCAGGGCAAAGCACACACTTAACTTTGAACAATGAATTCATATAGCCTATTCTTGTAACACATAAAAGGCTAAAACTTACACTCCATCGACAAGTTCTTCCTTGAAATGCAAATACTCAGGGACGGACAGCTCCTCGACAACTAAAGCGTTGACGTTCACACGAACATATTCCCAGACGCCAGGCCTCAAACGAATGGCAAGTGCAACCCAAGGGGGCAGAACAATCGCTTCCTAGTATAACATAGCATAGCAATATTCAAACACAAACTCAAAATGATACATATATGAGGTTGGTGAAACATATAGACAAAAAAATATTACCTGAGTGGATTTCAGGAGTTCTTCGAACGCATGTTCGTTGAGTTTGTCTCTGTCATCTTGGCGAATTTCATCAAACTCAGCCAAAAGCTCGTGAGGTTTCAAGATCCCTTTTCCGTGGCTTTCGATCCTGTAATTCCAAAACTAGTATAAATAACATATCATATTCATATTCTTTTTCAGCCATGATCTATCTGATCTAATGCGCCTAGACTATTTTATTGTCGCTACTACCTCCCACTAGCACAGATATTGAGAAACTCTACTCACCAACACTTAGACATACAGAAAGAAATCACCTAATGTTTTTGCCAAACCAACTGTATCTTTCCTAGGAAACAAGAACATTTCTTAGGCTAATACCTTGAAAGAAACAGCAGTATCTCATTGCGATGAGCAGCCAAAGTGGCATCAACACGTTCACGAAGGCTATGAACACGAGTCAGAACACGTTCAGCCATTGCAGTTGATTCAGCAGATGAGAAATCCTCAGACAAGTTTCAACTGTAAACAACCAAAAAAATACACCAAAGCAGTTAGTAGAAGAGGCCACCTCAGCTTATCCAAAATACCAAACAAAATTTTATATAGTACTTTACATTAGTACTACCACTGAGTGAAAATGACATACTAAAAAGTCACTGAATCATCAAAATTTCTCAACATCTATAATGTTACCACTCTAAATTTTCAAACCTACCACCTAATATAGTCAGGGGCGGAGTCGGGAAGCAAAGTAGAAACACGTAGAAAATAAGGAGAGTCAACATATAGTATATATACATAAAACTAAAATTTTGACTTAGCTGAACAGTGTAATTTTCTCGCGAAGGAATATCATTTGACACCCCTTAGCATAAGGTGGCTCCGCCACTGAGCTAAAATTTATTTAATTATATGTACGAATAATTTATCCGGAACCTAGTAAGCAAAATGAATTGTGATCCAAAACCAATAAACTAAAAATTTTGGCTCCGCCTCTAGTACTATAGTAATAAAACCAAAACCAACCGACATGATGACATTAATTACAAGTCTTACTCAAATACTTTTGTGGCAAAAGCACAACGCTATGCGTTACAACCAAGATAGCTTTCAAAGACTAAACTACAAAATATATAGTAGCTCAAATGAAGACCCCACAACAAGAATCTACAGTGAACTTTCTGTTACAAAAAAAAAAATGGACTTCATTTCTCAATCTTGATTTAACCAAAACATCAAATCTTAGTAAAACTAAACAAAAATATGATCTTTAGGAAAACCCCATGTAAGTTTTTCAGTAGAAAAATAGCAAATGTACTAGGAAAAAACAAGAACTTGGTGACTAAAGCAAAACAGGACTCCTTAAGCTATGTGATGTAGATGAATTTGTCTTAAATGGGGGCACTTTTTAACTAAGACTTTGACACTAACAAACAGGACAAAAACCCAAAAAAAGAGAAGAGAACAGAACAGTTTTGAACAGAAGGAAAAAAGCTGGAGACAGAAACTATGTGAACAAAAAAACAGACCTCAAAATGTCATCTTTACACACCTCTTGGGTGATCAAGAACAAAAACTATACAACAACAACATACCCAGTGTAGTCCCACAAAGTGGGATCTGGGGAGGGTAGAGTGTACGCAGTCTGTACTACTACCTCAGATGGAGACAAAAACTATGTGAACAAAAAAAAGACCTCAAAAATGTTATCTATACACCTCTTGGGGTGATCAAGAACAAAAAAATTTCAAGAAAGAACACTTCTAGTTTGTTCTTGATCACTTTCTACTACTAAAAAAGTTGGACACAAATGCTAAAACAGACCTCAAATGTCATCTTTACACCTCTTGGGTGATCAAGAACAAAACTTTTTCAAGAAAGAACACTTCTAATTTGTTCTTAATCACTTTCTACTACTAAAAAAGTTGGAGGTGAACAAAAAAACAGACCTCAAAATGTCATCTTTACACCTCTTGGGGTGATCAAGAACAGAACAAAAAGTTGGAGGTGAACAAAAAACAGACTTCAAAATGTCATCTTTACACCTCTTAGGTGATCAAGAACAAATTTCTTTCAAGAAAGATCACTTTTAGTTTGTTCTTGATCACTTTCTACTACTAAAAAAGTTGGAGACAAAAACTATGTGAACAACAAATCAGACCTCAAAAATGTCATCTTTACACACCTCTTGGGGTGATCAAGAACAAAACTTTTTTCAAGCAAGATCAACTTGTACTTTGTTTTTGATCACTTTCTACCACTAAACAAGTTGGAGGTGAACAAAAAACAGACTTCAAAAATGTCATCTTTACACCTCTTGGGGTGATCAACAACAAAACTTTTTCAAGAAAGATCAACTTCTAGTTTGCTCTTTATCACTTTCTACTACTAAAAAAGTTGGTGCCAAAAACTATGTGAACAACAAAACAGACCTCAAAAATGTTATCTTTACACCTCTTGGGGTGATCAAGAACAAAACTTTTTCAAGCATTTTCTACTACTAAAAAAGTTGGAGACAAAAACTATGAGAACAAAAAACAGACACTCAAAATGTCACCTTTACACCTCTTGGGGTGATCAAGAACCAAACTTTTTCAAGAAAGATCACCTCTAGTTTGTTCTTGATCTTGATCACTTTCTACTACTAAAAAAGTTGGAATCTTTAGCTAAAAGATCAAAAGATAACTTCTTTTTTATGGGTTTTTGTGGAAATGATGAAACAGATTTTTCTATCACAGCTAAGAAAAATTGGTAGAAAATTGAGGATTTTTTTTTCTGGGATTTTTAGCTGCAAGATTTAGCTGAAAATGTAAATTTTTGTAAAGAAAAATCAAAGATCTTTATACCCTTTAAAGATGAGATCAACATTATTTTTCCAAGATCAAGACTTTGGAACTAAAATTTTGTACTCAACACTAAACAAAATGACTATTTTTGCATGTGGGAAATAATTAGTATATGCAAAAAAACAAAAAAAAATAATTAAAAAATAATTGTAGCTTTACCTTTGAGAAGAGAAAATGAGAATAGCAAAATGAACAAAAAATGCAAAGAGAAAAATTGAAATGAGTGTAGCAAAATGAAAGAGTTATGCTTGTGAATGGTGAAGAAAGCAAAGCTAGAGTACACCTTTTTATAGGCAAAAAAATAAGTGGAGATTGTAGCAAGTGTAATTAAGTAGGTGAAGGATTTGATTTGATTTAATTAATTAGGAAACAATATGCTAATGATGGCTTCTGGTTTAGTGAGTAAAGTAAAAAATTAAGGTGTGTAATAGTCAATGGCTGGTCAAATTTTGTTGAAATATACAAACATTATAAGTAAGAAATTTGATTATGTGTGTCAAAAGTCAAAACAAACAGAAGTTAGTCATAGGTTATTCCGACGAGCTTTTGAAAAGTCAAAAGTGTTTATTTTAAAAAGTTAACTTGACCAACTTTGTAAAAAAAAACAATTACTTTTAAATAGTATAGGTTATTGTTTATATTCCGTTTGGATGATTGCTACATATTGCTTCATAATTTATTAAAGTACATTATATTGTGTTATATTGTATCGTATTTTTATAATATTTGGATTGATTGTAATCATTTTTAATAATCATGTCATGTCATACATAGACAATTTGAAGAGTAAAACTATCAGAAAAGTAGGATACGTTTGATAGAGCTACTATATATAGAAAGGCAGGATAAAGGATAAAATGGAATTTGAAAAATAAGTAAAAATAAAATGAGGAAAAAGAAAAGATAAAGATGCAATCACACTAAATCAATTTTTATACAAAATGAAATTTTTCGTCGTTAAAAATCTTCAAATAATTAGTCATGTTACTATTTAAAAGTACTTTTTTTGAGCTTTATCTATAAAATCACTTTTAATAGAGAGTATTTTACTTTTCACTTCACTCAGTGTGAGATTTCTCGATGCAATTTGAATTTAATTAGATTTTAATACAGATATCAAACATCGAAAAAGAAAAAGAAAAAAACCCATTGTTCCTCTCCCTAATTCCTATTACAATTGGCAGCTGCCTGTTTATAGTATTTCTCAGTTTTCAATCAAAACCACTTGATTAAAAATAAATAAATAATCAAAACCACTTTTATTCCCTTTTGTATTTGACACTAATCTTGTGGACCCAATTTGTTTAATAAAACTAAACACTTTATCCACTTTTCTACTTCTTTATTCATTTTATTATTTTATAAGTATTATATATAAAATAAAGGTAATACATAAACGTGTTTTTTAATTTGGTCTCAGCTGATATTTATATCATCTAACTTTGAGTGTGCGTACGTAGACACTTAAACTTACATAAAGTTGAACAAGTAGACACACGTATCTTACGTGACAATTCGCGTGAGATACACTCGAATTGATTTGTATTTGCCATGTAAGACGAGTGTGCCTACTTGTTCAACTTTATACAAATTTAAGTGCCTACATATGTACACTCAAAATTAGAGGTATAAATATCACTTGAGGTCAAGTTAAAGGACACGTTTATGTATTATGCCTAAAATAAACAAATTATATATTTTGTGCTCATCTTTGACCCTTCCCTAGTTATTTTATTTTTAATTTAATCAACATAAATAATGCCAATTAATTAATTGAACTGAGGATGTACTGTTGTGACACGTACTAGCTACTATTTTAGGATAATGTAGTATATCTGCTTCTTTCTTTTTTGTCTCGCCTTCGGTGGGACCCAACTAATTCAAATTCACGTTCTGTAAGACTGAACCTTCGATTAAGAGGGCAACAAAGCTTAAGAGGTTCTTTTTTCTTTCTCAGAACAAATAACACACTCTATTAATTGGTTTACAAATCGTATTTCTTATATATTTACTCATGATTCACGTAAAAATGACTAGATTCCCAAGAACCCCATCCAATATCCTAAATCCACCCCTGAGGGCTGAGAACAATCCTTCATGACACCACGCTCTCATTAATTAGCCATAGTTTATTCATAATCAGGCATAGTAACATTTTTTTTGTCGAAAACAACCTCTTAACTCCATAAAGATAGGAATAACATTTCTATTGTAACTATTTTTTTATAGAACAATATCATACTTCATTGATCGCTGGATCACACTCGTTATAAAATGGTATTATCACATTATTAGACCAATGGCATGGTAAGGTAGGTAAAAGTACCTTTATATCTAATCCCTATCAAAACCTAATAAGGAGTAGTAGCCATCGAGGAAGCAATAAATCCAACTTTTTCTCACGTTTGTTGGAGTCAAATTAGGTATGAAAATGGACTTATTACTAAGACACTCAAAATAAAAGGGGTGAAATACATCGACAATTCTTAAATTTGCTATAATAAATTTTAGTTAGATATTTGAACTGTGAATAGTTTTAATTGATCACATAAACACATGATAACATGTTCCTATTAGACACTTTCATCTCATCTTTCGGAAAAAGTTTCTGCGATATGTTCACAAGCATCCAATATATAAATACTTTAATCACATAAAATATATCTTATCTTTTAATTATATATATCAGCATCATTTGAAACATGCATGAGCTTTTACGGCTTGTTAAGGCTAATGCGTTTAAATAAAGAGGTGATGTTTTAATTTTAAATAGTTAACTTGTCTACGTAATGGACGCTTGAGAATACACACAAAAGTTGAGTCAAAAATGTTTAATAGAAATACTTTATCATGTGTTCAAATGTTCAATCGGCATAAATCGTAATTCAAATATCTAAATGAAATTTGCTGTCAAATTAAAAAGTTATCGATGTATTCTACCAAAAAATGGAAGTGGAATATACTTATAAAAAGTGTGTCCCTATATTTTTGGCTAAATTATCAGCATAGTTTGTCTGGACTTTATAATGTTTTGAGAAGATATTGTATTATTATATTTTCAAAAACTCTACGATAAATTATCTAATTTTAATAATTATATCATTGATAATATAAAAAAATACTTATATTATTAGATCAATTAAATGATATTACAAGCTCTACATAATAAATATGAATTAGTTTCATGAGTAATTACTCAAGTTTCATTTTATTTACTAACATCAGAAAACTATTTTTTGTGTGTAAAAAATATTGAATATTATCTAAAGTATCAAAAAAAGTCACTAAACTATATTTACAATAAAAAAGTCATTTAATTTTTTTTCCAAATTTCAAAGGAAGTCACAAAAGAAAACAAAAGAGATATGGGTATTGGAAATAATTCATTTTTATTTGTCATGTTTTGCTCCGCGAAAGTCAATTTGACTAATGTTTAGAGCGAAATTGAATTAAATTAATTCAATATTCTAAATTTTAAATTTTAGATGTTCGAGAATTATACGAAAAATACTATATGTTGTACTCCTTCTCATATTAATATAATAAAAAAAATACATCATAAGATATTGATCAAAATTTATACAACTTAATTTTTTTAAAAATAAAATATAACAAGTAAAAGTGAACGGAGCGAGTAACATAAATTTTATTAGGTGGAAGTATGTGAACCAATTGTAGGTTGAACTATACATATGGTCATTTTCAACAAACCAAAATAAGAAAATCTATGGACAAAACTACATCACTTTCATTGCATGACACATGCTATGGAATTTAGCAAATTCTAACCAATTTTAAGTCTTACGTTTTTAGAATATTTGTACAATATTGTAGACAACCTTTTTAAATTATTGATCATATATTATAATATTGTGTTTTTTTTTCTATACTGCTTTGGATTATTTTTTTCTTGAGTTGAGGGGCTATTGGAAATAGTCTATCTATCTCTAAGGTAGAGTGATAAGGTCTGCGTGCACTCTAACATTGAATATGTTATTGTTGTTGTATATTATAATATGACATAATACATAAACATGCTCTTTAACTTGGCGCCAACTTGTATTTACGCCCTTTAATTTTGGATGTGCACAAGTAGGCACTTAAACTTGTATAAAGTTGAACAAATAGACACATGTGTTCTACGTGTGGCGCCTTACGTGACAATATAGCATCTTACATGACGTCCTACGTGTATTATGCCACATAGGACGAGCAGTCCCATGACCTATGCTGATGACCTCCATTGGCACTTTGGAGGGGTGCCCGTCTAAGGTCGGTACAAGTGGTCGAGCCTACATACGTTCACTACTAAAAAAAACACTATTTTTCTACTGAAAAATGTTTGCTGCTATTCCCCACATATATTTTGATTGAATCGATGAGAAAAGAAAAAATAGTAACATTTTCATATGAAAAAATATGAAGTTTCCTACTATTTCAGTGAGATTCTATTTTCCACCAATATGCATTTTTTTAGTGAGTTGATTCTGTTAAAAATGAGCGGGAAAATCATGTTTTATAACATAATTTTTTCACTGGTTCACAGTGGGGAAAACCTTTATTTTTAATAGTGGTCATAATTTGTGGCAGCGAAGCATGTGTTTGTGTGGCCCCTATGAATATCCGAAGGTCTATCGAAAACAGTCTTTCTATTCCACAAAAATAGCTAGAGCCTAGAGATAAGGTCCACGTAAATTCACCCTTTTCGGATATTACTTATGAAAATATACTAAATATGTGATTATTATTGACTCAATAATCTAGACTTTTTAATACTAGTGATTAATTTATGATTTCTACTAATTAACTTACGAATTACTGAACAGATTACAAGAACCTTTTGTTTATTAATAGGAAAAACAAATTATTTCACAATAATATAAGGTAAATTTCAAAAATTCACTTAATATATATAAATAATTTATTAAAATTTCAAATTTTTTTAGAATATAGAACTCAACAAATTCAAAATCCTAACTTCACCTCAGACAATATGACATGACTTTATTGTGTTTCTATTCTTTGCTAATCATTATAAGTGTTTTATAATTTTATCCATATACCAATTTGAAATAAGAAAAATTAAAGTTTTATTTAATTAGGAAGTATTTCAAGTAAAATAATAATATTCATTCTCAAATATTGCATGGGTGAGAGAAGAAAGTAGCGTGATCCTAAAGCAAGAACAACAAATATTAAAAAAAGACGTCTTCTCATAAACATCAAAATCCTACGATTTATGAAAATGATTAAAAAATTTCCAAGTCTGGTATAATCTTTCCAAATGAGCAAATTATAGTTCATAAATATGTATCGAAATATTCTAAGGCGTCGCCAAAAAAAAGTCGCATATCTTCATATTCTTATATAAATAAATGTTTGCAACTACATGTTATTATAAATTTTTAAATACACATAATTTTATAAAATATAGTGATTCAATAAATCAACAATAATAATTAATTAATTAAAAAAAACAGTGAACTGCTTTGATGGTTTTGTGACCACTTTTAGATGACAGCTTGACCAATTGACATATCTTAATTGTAACATAACTTTCTTTTACCTATTTATAATTATTTTAATTTTAAGTTTTTTTAAATAATTTTTTTGGTATTTAATACTCAATGCGGAAAACTGGGTGGATTTTCCTACCGAAAATATATAGAAGCTAGAAAATTTAAGTCTGAAGAAAAATCGTGATTTGACATACAGGGAGAAAGGATGATCGTTGGATCAATTGACTCGGTTCTAAAAATTGAGTTATTAGAACATGTTTTTTATTTGCACAGTTCAAATAAGTGTGCGATTTCGTATAAAAAAACTCCAAAACAAACCAAAAAATAATTTTAGTGCATGTATTAATATTCATCTTGTCTCAATCCATCTAATAATTGTGTTAACTATGATAAGGTTTATTAATTAATTAATAATTAGGTTCAATTATAATCTTTGATGTGATGTTAGTGTGCCAAGAAAATTGGGTATCATTTGATACTTCCAAATATAATAATTTGATTTTTTTCGAAGGTAATATAATTCAATTAAACATTTGATGGATAAGCTTTGTATCAACCAATTAGAATTATTTCTTCATTTTTTGGCCCTTCTACACAATATTAAGTTTTTAGAAAAAACACTTTCTAAAGTTTTTTTTTTTTTTGTACTAATAAAAAGAAAATATAATGATTTGAAGCAGTATCAAAGCTTACAATATGTTGAAAAGCTTGGTGTGATTGGTACGGCGAAAAATATTTTCTTGAAAAATAAGTTATTTTCTTATTTAGTTTTTTATGTTTGACGAGTAAGCAAAAAATATTATTTCAAGAGCTTTTATTTAACAGGTGAAGGTGAAAGGTGTTGGTCAAGGTGGGGGAGATGGGATGGGGGGACGGGGCGGGAGGTAGGGGGAAGTCATAGGTGTTGAATGTCATTTAAGAAACTTGTTTTTCCTAGTTTCACTAGCACAGTCATTTTCCTAATTT
This sequence comes from Jaltomata sinuosa, assembly GCA_003996215.1. Classification (NCBI taxonomy): domain Eukaryota; kingdom Viridiplantae; phylum Streptophyta; class Magnoliopsida; order Solanales; family Solanaceae; genus Jaltomata; species Jaltomata sinuosa. Next base: position 165,844 of record QJPP01002711.1, on the reverse strand, counting down.
TTTTAAAGAACGTATTTTCCTTAAAAAGAAATATTACTTGAAGTATTTTGACCCACCAAACATGAAACGATACGATGGATTTGGACTTTGGCTAATTTATTAATAATCATAAAAGAAAATCTCAAAACAAGACTTCATTCAAAAAACAAAGGTCTCCAAAAACTTCAAATTTATAACAATGTCAAATTACCAATCTATTTGACATCAATGATAAGTGTCTCATTACTAAAGTAATTCCTAAAAAAAAAGAATCATAGATATGCCGGTCATTAGAAGGAAGAACCCTCATAACAAAAGGAAATGGTTGTTACAGAGGATGACTGTTATAGAGAGGTCATGTTTTGCTCCACTAGATCTATACGCACTCTCTCAATCTTTGCCTTGTGGTTGAAGGGCTTCAAGAATTTCAACTACTTGACTCATAACAGGCCTTCCTTTCGGGTTTTGACTGAGGCATTGATAGGCAAGACCAGCAACCTTTACGGCAGTTTTAGAGGAGTATTGTCCTTCAAGTCTAGGGTCGAGTATCTTAAAGAGCTTCTTGTTATGATTCAAGAGCGGACGTGCCCACTCTACAAGATTGTATTCCCGGCTAGGCCTAGTCTTGTCGATTGCTCTCCTTCCGATTAGCATCTCAAGCAAAACAACGCCAAAAGCATAAACGTCACTTCTGGCTGTTAAATGTCCTGAATAATTCAATTTTGCATCTTAGTTTACGGTGTCAAAAAATAAACAGAAGAATCATAAGCAATATGCATATATGAAGAGGTTTATACAGAAGGCACTAAAACTTTGGCTTTTTGGTACTTCATATACAATTTTTGTCGGTAAACGGATGGCAAATGTGTAGGATATGGACAGTTTAAGTGTGATTTTCAAAAGATAGGCAAATGCTCGACAAGGTTGAAGATGAATGTGGCATAAAACGTGTTTGACTATCCTTCTTTGTGAGTCTAAGATAGCACTGTATGAGATATACCTACTGAAACAAAAAAAAACTACCTAGTGTAATATATTTGGTAACAAGGTGCTGCTAGACTCACCAGTCATGACATACTCTGGAGCGGCATAACCATAAGTACCCATAACACGAGTCGATACGTGAGTCTGATCTCCCATTGGCCCATCTTTTGCAAGTCCAAAGTCAGAAAGCTTTGCATTGAAGTCCTGCAGACTCATATCCAAACAAAGACGGACATTGAAAACCAATTCAGATTTGCCCATATATTTCTCGTACAGAAAAGAAACTTGTCATAACTACCACATACACGTCGAGCACTTAAAACAAAAAATATATAATACACATCAGCAAAACAACATCTTACCGCATCCAACAAAATGTTTGAGGTCTTGAAGTCCCTATATATTACTGGCATTTCTGCTCCGTGAAGAAAAGCAAGCCCTCTTGCAGCATCCAAGGCAACTTTCATTCTCCTCGACCATGTTAGTGTAGCACACATTCCTAAAGTACAAGACGTCAATGAGATAGCAAAAAGCTAATTCCCATAGAAAGAGAACTAGATATTATGATCTCTTGTAAGAAGGCTCGGACACACGATATAACAATCAATGACAGTATGAACTAATGCAAATAGAAGAAATGGTGAGATATATAAGTTCCTATGGAAGTGTAGGAAGTAAATCCACAAGTATTTCTTTCATTCACTGCGAATCAAGATTAGTTTCACCTCCAACATGGACTCGTAGTGATATTACGTACTCACTTGGAAAAAGGTGCTTCTCCAGGCTGCCAGATGCCATATACTCATAAACCAGTAGTCTATGGTCGTCCTCACAGCAATATCCAATCAGCTTCACCAGATTTGGATGTCGAAGCTGCCCCAAATAGTTCATCTCTGTCTGCAAATAAATGAGTTAAGATAAGAAGCTGGTATCCATTAAGAGCAACAGAGTTTTGCACCTTCCCTAGCATATTCGTGGCAGACTTTTGCAGCAACTTAACATTTGAACAAAAATTTATTCTGGCAAATCTGGAGTTCGCAGGACAGATCACTAATATAAATGACTATATTGACTTTGCGCGAACTACTGTGTAGGGCTAAGATAACTTGTACAAGCCTAGTATATGGGATTTTGCTCCCTCTTTCCTATCATAGAAATGTACAATGAAAAGTAAGGAAAGAATTTGTAGGAAGAAGAGCACCAAAAACCTGAGTGAAGAAGAATAAAAGAACCAAGAACATACTACTTGTCCTCGAATTTTTCTAACTGGAGAACTAACCTCTTGATCCGAACTGTCTTTTGTCTGAGATCATGATGAAGATAGAAAGGACACCCATACACCTATTAACCAGGTAAAATTACGCTGTCCAACATTACAGATAGACAATATCCACGGTACAAGCATGTTAACAGGATATCCCTTTCTAAACGAAAGAGCAAGACCCATGAAGTCAACTTACAGTTTAGACATTTTTCCACAAGTACTATGATGATATTTATTCATATTGAGATTACTGTTAATATTTTACATGATTAATTTCCATTATAGAGCATGATCTAAAGGCTGAAAAACTTTCAAAGATCTGGAGACACGGCTTTAAATCACAGCAAACTTGAAGGGAGCACAGGCTAAAATGAAAGTTGAGGAATCTGCCCCTAGAATTGGTGAATCTATCTTTGTTCTTTTGACGCATATCAGGCATTGTGTATTCTTGACAAGCATGCATTTATTTCTCTTTTTCCATCTTTCCTTCACCACTTGCTTGGGGCACGGTTGATTAGGGGAGAAGATGGTACCAAAAAGATAAGAGATGGTGGCCGCCGGCCGGTGGGTGATTCTTGCAAGTGCAAACTAAACTATAACAATGCATGAAACAGAATTTCAGATAATCAAACAATCTAATGACATCTTTAAATTCCACAAAATAAAGACTCAAATCTAAAAGAAAATGATTGAGGCTGTTAAACAGACAAGAAGCCAAAGTACCTACCAGCCACTCTCTATCACCCTGAAGACCTTCTGGATCAAGCTCCTTAATGGCAACATAAGTGGTCTTGTATCCCGGCCTTACATGTTCATCTATAACTCCTTTATAGACGATGCCAAATCCACCCTCTCCGAGAACCTGATCTCGTCGAAAGTGCTTTGTAGCCAATTTCATTTCTTCGTACTTGAAGATATCAAGATCACTAATCCCTGGATTCTGCTGCAGGTCCTCGACATTTTCAGGTATTACCACAATGCTGCTTCTACGTCTAGAGTCATGTCCCTCGGGTGTATTTAACTTCGGTTGAATTAAAGGATTTCTCTTGGTAGGATATGCACCAACTCCTTGGCCTACTGATAGAGTAAAAGAATCACAATATAGAACATAATTTCCTCTGTTAGCATATTCAACTTCGATTCTATCAAAGCTAGCAAAGATATGCTTGTATTAGTAACATATTACTTCTGGAGATCCTATAGTTATACTTTTGTCAAAAATTTGAATCTTTATCCATAGTTATAGACATTAAGATCAGTATCAAGTTTAATATCTCAAAAAGTCCAGAAACAAAAAGGTCAAGGTAATTAAGGTTAATCAATGGATTAGATCAATAGTCATTCAATAAAATGCAAAATAGAGTCCAAGATAACAGATTTTGCCAGTGCCATCCGTTCAAAGAACCAAATTTTAACCTTTTAGCACTAAAAGCCTTTAATTGTGCGATTACCAGCCCTGTTAGTACCGGTCTATGTTGCTCGGACTCTCCAAAAGTGACGCTGGGTGTGTATCGAATCCTCCAGTTTTTGGAGGATCTGACATGGGTGCGGCAGCATTTCCGAGAAACATAGATACCAGTAACTCTTACAACAACAACAACATACCCCGTGTAATCCCACAAGTCGGGTCTGGAGAGGGTAGAGTGTACGCAGACCTTACCCCTACCTCACAGGTAGAGAAGTTGTTTCCAATAGACCCTCGGCTTCACGAAAAACAGTCCAAAGCAATCCAGGAAAAGAAATAACAGAAGTGAAAGCATAACGAAGCATTCTGAACAATAACTATAGCAAAAAAAATACTATAATCGAAATACAATAAACAACATATAGTAACACAAATCGAATGACAAGGAAACTACAAATGCAATACTACGCCTACTAGTATGGACGGATAGCAAGACAACACACTATTACTACCGACTAACCTTCTATCCTAACACTCTGGAAAAAAAAGAAACCAATACCTGGCTTACTCTGTGGTCTTTGTCCTGCTATATCTTCTTCAACACTTTGGCAAGAACCCATGGAATCTATCTTCACTTAAACAATACATTCACATTACAACAATCCAACATTTGCCCAAAATCACATCAAACTTTCCCAAAAGATTAGATTTTTAAACAACCACAACCTTCTTTACCCCCACCCCCACCCCCACCCCTCAAACACTCTACTTAGACTCCATTTTCAGTAGCCAATAAAAACTCCCAAAATCTAAAAAGGGGTCACCAGAATATTCCAAGAACTCTCAAACAGAAGATGCCACTTTCTAAAACTTCCAGCAGCAAGAAAAACTGAGATATATACAGAAGGGGGTGGGGTGGGGGGTGGGGGGTTGGGTTTAAGATTGTTCACTAAAGATCAGATTTTTATACAATTCACAAACTTCTTTTGTTTCACCCAACACTCTACTTAGACCCCATTTTTCAGTTTTCAATAAAACTTCCAGAATCTACAATGGTGGCCGGATATCACAGAGTTTCGCCGGAATCTGATCTGGGTCGCCGGAATATTCCAAGAATCTCAACAGAATATGCCACTTTTGTAACTTCCAGTAGCAAGAAAAAACTGAAAAATGCAAGAAAAACTGAAAAAGAAAGTGATAAAAAAGTGTACTTTCTGGTTTTTGGAGTTAAACAATAGTGTTTACTAAAGAGTTTGCAGGTATTGTTGATGAATGATTAGAGTCAATAGTTGGTAATTTAAAAAAAAATGCTATAATGAGTAATATTGTCAGCAAGAGTTGGTATAATTGACTTTCTCTACTTTTTTTTTTCTTTTTTCCTTTTGGCATTAGAAAAGATGTTGATGTTTATTATACAAAAAGATTGTGACGGAATAGTAAGTACGTTAATTCTTAATTAGAAGTTACGAGTTTAAGTTTTAAGAATGAAGCTATCTAAGGGGAAAAGGGGTAGTACTAATATATTATGTGGGGCATTGTCCAGAATGAACACAATACTTGTATGGGGTAAAATTTGGACTCAACAGGTGGATGAGTCAGAAGGTGATATGTTGCAAGATCGACGTGCAGGTCGGACGTGAGTCAGTAGAGGCAGTACCAAGTTTAATTATTAAATGTGACCAGAGAATAGTAAGCTTGTTAATGGTGAATTTGGACAATGACCGGACAAGATAAGTTCGAGAAGTTCAACCATTGCAGAAGAGTCTGAGATTCTCGCCAGCAGTTACTCAGCAGCAATAATGAACAATTAATAGATTTTACGAGAGCATGATTTGCGTATCTTGTTCTATGATATTTAATTATAATTATCGTCTTACTTTCTTGTTGGAGGGCATCTGATTTTTACTCATTCACTAGCAATACGCTTACATTTTGCAACCTCAATCTCTCTAGTGTTACAATACAAAAAAACTCAGAATCCTCTTTTGGTCGACGCTTCCCTCCAGCTACATCGAGATTCAGGCTAATTCAATTACTTAATTCCATTATTATTGTCCAAATCTTTGTTTTTATTGCTTAAGTTCTATCATAGAATATTATATTTCCTAAAGGAAGTTGGTTCATCAAATTTAATTTTACCGATTTAAAGTTAAACAATACTATTATGCTAAAAGTTGTAATTTACAAGCTCAACTCGAACACTTGTCCAATTGATTTTGTTAGGCACTAAATCAGATCTCCTTTCCCACATCGTTGCCAGAAGACCAATACATCATTGTTATAAGAATTCAATTAGACAATTCAGATTGCTGAGCTTAGTAACGTGGGATAGCAAAAGAGATGAATGGTGTACTTTATTGACGGTTGAATTATTTATCCAAAAGGGACAGCCGCAAGTTAAAAAAGTCTTTTTCTTTTCTTAAACACCATGCCAAGTAAACGGTACCACATAAATTGGGACAGAGAGCTCAACTCGAAAACACTTGTGAAATTGGTTTTCGTAAGGCACTAAATCAAATCTCTTGTGCCACATCAGTAGCAGAAGACCAATACATCCATTTTATAAGAACTCAACTAGACAACACATATTGCTGAGCTTATAACCCAAGAGGGAACAATAAGGTGATTGGGACAACCATGTTTGGTTCTTGGATGTAGGCAGTAATATACTGATGTCTCTCCTTTCTGGAGTTTGACTGTTAGGTGGAGGGAGCAGAGATGGCAATCCCACCTCTCCTTATCTGGCTTAACAGAGCAGCGCTCCCCGGCTGCAGGCCCAGTTGTTGCTGTCGAAGACCAGTTCCGGCCAAGTCGTGGTGAGGTTAAGTTGTCGTTGGTTGGACCATCATCTTTTTAATGGTTTCGTACCCATATCAGTTTTTCGGTTAGTCTATTTTGTATAACTAAAAATAGGACTTTCCTGAACTGTTTCAATCATATCAGTTTCTCTTCGATAACCAGTAGAAGTTAGAACGCGATAAGATGAGAACTTGTATTGGACTTTGGCAAGACTTTCTAGACAAAGGGGTGGTGGTGGTGATGGGACTACCACCATCTTTTTAATGGTTTGGTACACACCCTTAATTGGTACAAGATCTATTTAGGCACTAAAATCTCTTGTCCCACATCGGTGGGAGAAAACCAATACATCTTTTTTATAAGCACTCAACTAGACAACACATATTGCTGAGCTTAGTGACTTGAGCTTGTAACCCAAGTGGGAGCATTAAGATGATTGGTACAACTCAACTTGCAACCCTTTGACAACCATTGGTGGTTTGGTTTGGGTTCAAAAAAGTGGGACTTGGTGGTAATGGTAGGTACTACTGATAGTGTACTGAAAGCTGTGTCTGTGTTCTCCTTATAGGAGTTCTGTTGGCCCTCTGATAGAGGGAGTCTCCCTGATAGGGAGTTTGACATAGCAATGGGCAATGGTGACTTGTCTGGAGTCTCCCTTATAGGGAGCCATGGGAGTAGATGGGGTGACTTTGCCCCTCATTGGCTGGCTTAACAGAGCAGCGCTCCCTGTCGATTGGCCCGAGCCTGTGGCTGTCGAAGACACAAGTTCCCACACAGTCCCAAGCCACACCACTAAGAGATGTCAGGGTTATCGTTGGTTGGACCATCATCTTTTTATTATAAAACATACCCGAGAGGTAAAACTTAACTACTTGAAAGTTTTAAATTACAATCTTCTTATGAAGAGAAAAAATATAAGTAACTTAATTATTTATAGAATTAGTATTAGTGTTACATAATTATGTATTAAATTATACATATTCTTATGTATTTCCACCAACACATAAAAATGAAGATTTTCTTTATTTTTCTTAAGAATGTCTGATAATAAAAAAATAAATTTTAATATAAACTCTAATTCTTAAACATAAATTTATATTGATGATTTATTAATATATTATTAATATTTATATGTATGTACCTGAAATTGTTATTTCGACTAAATTTATAAAAATATTATTTGTAAATTTATTGATGTTTCTCACATAAGTGAAGTACGGATAATTTTAATAGTTTTATTCAAAAATAACATCTGTTTGATTTTGTTTTTTTAATTACTCTAAAAAGTCTGTTTAAAATTTCATCGTCTTCACTCATCGGATACTGTGGTTGATTGCATGGTTTGTTCTACTCTAATGTTTTCCCTCTTTTGTCAGCCACCAACTTTTTTTCTTTAGAGATGCCTTGTGATTTTATCTTTTTTGTCGAACTTGACTGATTTCTTTTTGTTCGAATGAAACTAAATATATGGTAAAACTGCATATAATAGTCCCTTGTAATCTGATCTTTTTTTAACGTCACACATAGCGGGAGTTTTATTGCACCGGACTGCCCTTTAAGTTTGAACACCCTTTGTTAGATTTCTGACTACGCCACTGCCCCAGTGTTCTGTTCAGCGCAGCCTTTGATTCGTGCGGACTTGCAGATTCGAAGCTTTGGTGACCTCCCATCTTTGGAGTCTTCCTCGACTCTTTACTTTTGTCTTTTTCCACTTCTTAGACAGTTTGGGATTTTGGGATTTTGGTATTTTGGATATCATATTAGAGTCGCTCATATACTTATGACTTCTGAGTTTCTGGGATACAACACAAGTGTTTTTAGCGCGGCCCTTGATTCATGCGGACTTGCAGATTCGAAGCTTTCGTGAGCTGATCCCGTCTTCGGAGTCTTCCTCGACTTTTTACTTTTGTCTTTTTCCACTTCTTAGACAGTTTGGATTTTGGACATCATATTAGAGTCGCTCATGTACTTATTACTTCTGAGCTTCTGGGATAGATTGTATTTCGTTTGGCCTTATTTATCGCAGTGGAGATTTATATTCATTGTTGCGTTGCTTTTCCCTTATTATTGTATTATTGCGTTACTTGACTTGGCTTACCTACCACGGTTGGATGGGGTAGGTGCCATCACAACTCTCTAATTTTGGGTCGTGAAAAGTTGACATTCCCATCACAATATGCACAAAGTTTAAATTTAGAACAGTTTTTGCTTCTACTCGAAAGTTATTTCTTCACCAAAAATTTAGTCAAACACCTTCTATCTCTAGAATAAGTGTACGTTTTTTTTTTGTTTTTTCAGAAGCTTACTCAAACAGGCTATAAGTGAATTTTCTATCCAACTAATTTCATTCCTTTTCACCAATCTCTTGGATTCATTAAACTAAAGTCTAAAGAATTAGTAATAATTACAATTAAGATCCAAGTAGAGATCGTTCTACTACATTCTAGAAACGTGATGAAAGTTGTTGTCATTGGTCCTGTAGCTCAGTTGGTTAGAGCGTTGGTCTTATGAGCCGAAGGTCGCGGGTTCGAGCCCCGCCAGGACCACCTTTTTTCGCCCCAAGAATCGTCATATAACTAATGCAACGTTTTGTTGGTGGGAAATCTATATATTAATTCATGACATTAAGTTACGTGGAAATCTTTGTATTAATTTATGCTAGATAAAATCATCATATAACTAATGCAATGGTTGGTTGGCGCCACCATTAAGTAATATTAACATTAAGGTGCAGAGGTAATTTCAGAATTTCAAGACGACAGGTGCACTGTTAATGTTTCTTAAGAATAGCATCGTTTATATTTGGTTGTTGTTTCTGCATATTCTGATTTAACTTCTTTTTTTTATATAAAAAAAGGAGTAGATAACAACTTTACAATGAAAACAGAAGACTGCTTTAGGTGGCAAAAAAAAAAAAAACTTAGACAATATGTGAGATTTGCTCTTTTGACCTAAAGTAGCAAAGATTAGCCCTCAATCAATGCACCACTCAATTTCTTTTGATCGTGAGTGACTTCAGATAATATTAAATATATTTTAAAAATAATATAAGTGATATATTGAGTTTAATCAAATGACCTGGGGTTCACGTGCTCCTTTTTTTGTACATAAATTCGCCACTAATTATGTGAAAATCTATATATTAATTTATGCGAGATATAATGCATGTGGAATATTTCATGTATATATAGTTAAGTTTCATAATAATCATTATATAACAATAATGTTGACAATCTTTGCATTATAATCTCCATATACCAAACCTATGGACCAAACAACGCCTAACATTTCTATAGTTAGGGGTGTTTCTGGTGGTTGATTTTGGGGTAAAACTAAATCCAAATCAATTTAGTCAATTTTTTAATTATTAAAATCAAATTAAATATAATTTATAATTATTGATTTGATTGTTGTCGATTTGGTAATTGATTTTTCCAATTTTTAAGAAATATAATGATATTTTTAATTTTTATTTTTTCCTACAATTAGGAAAAAAATCATCATTTTTCAACTTAAAATTTGTCATTAACCTGTGGTGCCAATAACTTTCTTGGATTATATGGAGAAAATATCTAAAGATTTATAAGTTCTAATCAATCGAATAAAGTTGATAAGAAGTATAAAAAATATATATAAATAAATCTCATAGATGTTTCTTTGAATAAATAAGTTTGGATTCATGATTATTTTTTTTAATAAATGAGATTAAGGCATAAAGTTCATTATTTTATTAGAGATGTATAAAATTTTCATAAAAAGTATACAAAGTATTTAATATTATTCATAAAAAATTATATGTTGTATATGTATAATTATAAAATTTGTGTATATAATTTATAAATTCGGTTCGGTTTGTTTCTAATAAAACCAAACCAATTAAAATATTATCGATTTAAAAAAATCTAAATCCAAACTAAACCAAAACCAAATAAAATCAATTTCATTCAATTTGAATCGATTTCTAACCAAATCGTAAACTCCCTGACCATAGTTATGAACTTCCAAAATAATCATTACATATAAATCTTTGTTATTAATCATTCATGAGTTGACAATCTTTGCTTTTATAATCTCCATATACCAAAACATATGGACCAAACGACCCCTAGCTAGTTATATAGTTTTCCCCCCTAGCTAGCTATATAGTTAACATAGCTAAATTTTGCACTATCAGATTTTTCCTTAAAAAGTTAATTATGAATATTTACTTTTATGGGAACTTACATAAAACACACATTTTTAGGAGCTAAATTTTTTTTCTCATTACTTTCAAATATATCACTCGGATACATTGTATAAAGCATCTAGATACATGATTTTTTCTCAGATACATCAGCATCCCGTTATCCAATACATGGTTTTAGTCTCAGATTCATCACATCCGCATATCTGAGGGATTACATCATATTTTCGCATGTATCTGAGGGGTTATAACATGTATCCGCATGTATTTGTGGGGTTACAACATGTATCCGAGGGTTGGAGTGTATCCGATGGAGTTGGGATGTATCCGATGGGATTGGGATGTATTCAATGGGGTTGGGATGTATTCGAAGGATTTTTGTTAACATGTGGTATATTAAGTAATTAAAAAAATTTGTGGGAGAGTTAATAAATATGGTAGGGATGTTTGGCTCTTTATGTAATTTATCCTTACTTTTATAGCAAAAACAGATTAATAACTTGCAAAACATAGTAAATGACCAACTCCTTCCGTTTATTTTACTTGTTCACTATTGCAAAAATAGATTTTCACTTTTACTTGTAATTTTTAAGTTTTAACATATCAAGAAATGACAATTTTTTTTTTATGTTTTACCCTTAGCACTAATTACTTATCCTCCAAATTATTTTTCAAGACTTAATACTAAACATCAATTAATAGGGATAGTGCAATAAAAAAGTCATGTCAATAATCATTTTCTTAATGGGAGTGTCCAGTTCAAATGTAACAAATAAAAATAAACGCAGTGAGTATAAAGTTCTTTACATTATCTCTATATATAATAATTCAAATACAACAATAATAACATACTTGGCGAAATTTCACATGTGTGTACACAACTTTATCCTTACTTTTATAAAGCTAGATAAATTATTTTCGATAGATACTCGACTTAAATAAAGCATATCTAATAAGCAAATCCTTGACAAAAAAAAGAATAACATAAAGTAAATATATTTGTCATGAATTAATTTAAATTGGATCTTCAATCTATATAAAATGTCTCTTTTAGAAGGAAAAAAAAGAATACTCCCTCTGTTTCAATTTGTTTGTTTGATTTTGATCTGACACGAAATTTAAGAAAGTAAAAAAGACTTTTACATTTTGTAATTTTAAACTAAAGATATGTTGAATATACCAAAATGATATGTAATCTTGTGGTCTTAAATATATTATATGAAAAGTTAGAATTAAAGAGTTGTCAAAAAAAAAAAAGGAAAGCGACGTTTTTTTAAATGAACTAAAAAGGAAAGTAAGACTAACAAATTAAAACGGAAGGAGTAACATAAAGTAAACACTAATTAAACTTGACCTCTAGATTATATCACCTCTATATGTATTTTTCTTTTTGTTTTTGTCTAAGCCAACATAATTAACCTTCCAATTTCTCCAAATTTACAACATTTATGTGGGATTTATGTGTATATATATAGATTTTTCTTATTTCCTCAAACAAGTCATTAGAACACAAAACTTAAACATGGAGATCTTCTACCTTTCTTTCCTTTGACTCTTTACCCTCCTTGTGTCACTCTCCCTTCATTTCATTCTCTCCAAGAAAAACTCCGGCCGTGGCTCGACGGCCGGAACCCTACCTCCGGGCAAAAATGGATGGCCGGTCATCGGAGAGAGCCTCGAGTTTCTCTCAACAGGTTGGAAAGGTCATCCTGAAAAATTTGTATTCGATAGAATGTCTAAGTATTCATCTAGCGTCTTTAAAACTCATCTTTTAGGTGAAAAATCGGCGGTTTTTTGTGGCCCCACATGTAACAAATTCTTGTTTTCTAATGAAAACAAACTTGTAAAAGCATGGTGGCCTAAATCAGTCAACAAAATATTCCCATCATCAACTCAAACTTCATCAAAAGAAGAACCAATTAAAATGAGAAAATTACTTCCTAAGTTTTTCAAGCCAGAGACATTAAAACATTATGTTGGAATAATGGACCATATTGCCCATGCCCATTTTGTTACAAGTTGGGAAAATAATTCCCAAATTGAAGTTTTCCCCTTAGTAAAATGTTACACATTTTGGCTAGCTTGTAGACTATTTATAAGTGTTGAAGATCCAAATCATGTTGCAAAATTTGCTAATCCTTTCAATGTATTAGCCTCTGGATTAATTTCCATCCCCATTGATCTCCCCGGGACGCCATTTAATCGCGCGATTAAGGCCTCTAATTACATTAGGAAGGAGTTATTATTGATAATTAAGCAAAGGAAAGTTGATTTGGCTAAGGGAAATGCAACACCAACACAAGATATATTGTCACATATGTTATTGACAAGTGATGAAAATGGGAAATTTATGAATGAATTGGATATTGCTGATAAGATTTTAGGTTTGTTGATTGGTGGACATGATACTGCTAGCTCTGCTTGTACATTCATTGTCAAATATCTTGCTGAAATTCCTGAGATTTATGAAGGAGTTTATAAAGGTATGTTATTGATTTTATAGTCACTTTATTCTTTTTCTCATAAGCTGAGCGTTTTCGAAAACAATCTATCTATCTCTATGAGGTAGAGGTAAGGTCTGCGTATACTCTACCCTTCTCAAATTTTTAAATAATTAGATTTTTTATAACATTTTAATTTATAGTAGGGGCAAAATCGTAATCTAACTTTGAAGTTAGGAGCTTCCCACTTTTAGTATAACTAGTTTAGTATACACGCTTTGTACGTGCATTCATGTTTGAGTATATAATTATTATTTTTAAAATTGCACGTGCATTCATGTTTGAGTATATAATTATTTTTTTTAAAATGCGATTAACATTTTGATTACATATAAAATAAAATTCATATAATGTAAGATTTAGAGGTGCTTGACATACTCTTCAAATTCCTTAAGTTTTTCAATCAATATCATATAGAGGTATATGTTTATGAAACTACCCTCCTAATTACTCTTGTTTTATTTTATTTTGTAAGATCATTAACATTAATCGTTGAAAGTATAGCCTTAAAGAAATCATGAAGGACCTTACAGTTTGAAAATAGATATTGGACTCGTCTTATAGAGTCTATTGTAAATTCGGTAAAATTTGATAAAAGAAACAATCTTGATTACATGAGATCAAAAACAAAGTTTATCCAACATAAAATTACATAAAAAAAAATTTGTTTAGTTAAACTCCTAAATTTAAGTAATATATTAGTAAAATCATATAACTTTAACGTAAAATTATATATTTGAAAGAATTATTTACTTATTGAATATTATTATTGTGATCAACTTTGTGCAGTTAATTAATAGCTCATGTTTTATGTCATTATGTATTTTGCAAAAGTAATGAATTTAAGTGAAAAGTTGAAAACAAATCTCTAACAATTACTTTAAAAGTAGTCTCTCATTATTTCTCGTCAATCCGATCTCCATCATAAAGTTTATTCAGCTATCGATTTCAATTGTAAATCCCATCCATGTTTCAAGCATGAAAAACTACATAAAAAGAAAAATAGTTAGAATAAATTTTCAATAACGAATCTCACATTATTTTTCTTACGCAAAAATAACTAAACTTTGGATAAACCAACACAAAAATCACATGGCCGAAATACAGTGACTTTTTCGATGAACCCTACTCTTTTTCACTCTTTTTTTATTTTAAATTTAATAAATAAAATTTAAAAGACATTCAACCCGACCCATCCCGACCCAAAATTTCATCGGAATGGGTTGGGTTGGGTGTTTTTAAAATTTATTTATTTAATTTAAATTAAAAAAGAGTGAAAAAAGTAGAATTCATTGAAAAAGTTATCATATTTTGGCCATGTAATATTTGTGTTAACTTACCCAAAATTTAGTTATTTTTCTACGTCTCAATAAATTAAAAGAAAAGAAAATATTTTTCTACGTCTTAATGTATTAAAAGAAAAGAATATATTTTTCTACGTCTCAACATATTAAAAGAAAAGGAAAATATTTTTTCTTTAGGAATAATGATTCTTGTTCTTTTTAATATATTTTTCAAATGAGTTTTGGATCGGGACGGATCGGGTTGAGTATTTTTTAAATTTTATTTATTATATTTAAAACTAAAAAAAGAGTGAAAAAGAATGGGTTTATCGAAAAAGTTACTGTATTCCGGTCATGTGATTATTGTGTTAGTTATTTAGTTTACCCAAAATTTAGTTATTTTTGTGTAAGAATAGATAGTTAAGTTATTTTTGTGAAAAAAAAGTGATTGTTAAATTATTTTTGTAAAAGAAAAGATAGTTAACTTACTTTTGTGAAAAAAGTAATAGTGAAATTACCATTCGTGAAATTTACTTTAGTTTGATCTTTTAGAAGTCCCTAAATATCATCGATGCACTTCCAAAAGGAAGACTACTTATGATTAGCTAATCAGAGGAAATAATGGAACTTGCTAATTAAAAAATTAAAGACCCAATAATTCATGCTGAAGGAGAGGTGACCACCTAAACACGGCATTAGAACTCCTAAACAAAGAAAAACTCAAAAAATTCTAAACCTAATTAAAGAAAAAGACAATTATATATACATGGCACTTTAATTTTCTCAATAAAAAATAATTATAATTATATAGTAAATGACGATTTCGTCTAAAGGAGAGACTTTTAATGAAGGGCAAAAAGTTCAAATCACATTATAAGGTGCTTCACAATTTTAATATAGTATAAATAATAATAATAATAATAATAATAATTTATGGGCACGTGCGTTGCACGTGTATCCCATCTAAATTGCTACAAAATGTTGCAAATTACCCATGTTATTGAAAAATTTTATAATTAATTTATAGGCTTATCGTTCTTTTTCTGACAAGAAAAGTTAAAATATTTGAAATTTACTCTTTGATTCCAACATATCAAGTAATAAATTAAAATATGATAGCAGAGTACATCTTTCCCAAAACAAAAAGAAAAATCATAATATTTACTATTTTAAAACGGTACAATTATGAAATTGTATATTCTTTTCTGATATGTGAATTAACCGCAAGACAAAATTGAGAGAAAATGGAAAGACTTTGGTAGCAATTTCATAGATTAACAAAGGTTACAATTAATTATTAAGAGATATCAAGCATCATAATTCATACCACATTAAAATTTTAGAAAGATTAGCTTGGAATATAGAAAGATAACAATAACGAAATGACATCTTGGAATATCAAAAGATGTCAATAGTTGAAATATTAATGAATTTGCATTTCACAAAATAAGATAAAAGGAAAAAATAAGAAGAAAAATGAAGAAAAAAAAAAGATCAATGATAGTTACATCTTAAAGAACACATTATGCATCGAACTTATAATTTTAATTAAATGTTACAGGAATTAAACTCAAAATCAGACCTTTGAATTCATTTTTTAATTTTCTTTTTTTCCACTTTTTGAATAGTATAGGATTATATTAAACTTTTGACTTAACACCTTTCCACTTTTAGTATTTAATATAATATGATATGGTTATTATTTAATTAATTAGATATTTTATAATATTTTAATTTGGTGTGGGGGCAAAATGATAATCCAATTTTGCACTTTGGAGCTTCCCACTTTTAATATAATATGATATATATTGAATTTTATTTTTCATTTACAAATGATTATATTTTTTGTGATAAAAAACAGAACAAATGGAAATTGCAAAGTCAAAAGCAGCTGGTGAATTATTGAATTGGGATGATATTCAAAAGATGAAGTATTCATGGAATGTTGCATGTGAAGTTTTGAGAGTTGCCTCACCCCCTCCAAGGTGCATTTAGAGAAGCTATTGTTGATTTCATGTTCAATGGCTTCTACATTCCTAAAGGATGGAAGGTAATTCATGAATACTATGAACTTTATTTGACTTATATACATCGACAGCGTAAAGAATATAAGTTTAACACTAATAACAGCATATTCTAATGTTTTGTAACATGTATCATATCTTATTTTTGAGCTCTATTATTATAATAAGTATAGATCAACTATTTAACGAGATATAGAATTAATCTAATCGATTTTATTACAGTCAGATTTCTCTATAACAACCATCTCATATAACATTTCGTTATAACAACCAAGTGGTTTTCTTTGGAATCAATTTTCATGTTACGTTGTGTTATCTATATGTCATCTATAACAATATTTCACTATATTATCTAAAAAGTATCTGGATAGACGATGTTGTCAATTGTTATAAAAAGGTTTAATTGTACAATCAAATCTCTCTATAACAGTCATCCTCTATAATAACATCTCGCTATAACATTTAAGTTTTCTCTGGAACTGATTTCATGTGATATTACATTATCTGTTCTCTAAAACGACATTTCGCTACAACAACAACAACTCAAGGCTGAACAAATGAAGTTGTTATAAAGAGGTATATAATTGTATATATTCTCAAAGTTCCTCTCTCATTTTGTACAGCTATATTGGAGTGCCAATTCAACACACAAAAATCCTGAATTTTTCCCAGAGCCACAAAAGTTTGATCCATCAAGATTTGAAGGTTCTGGTCCAGCACCTTACACATTTGTTCCATTTGGAGGAGGACCAAGAATGTGTCCTGGAAAAGAATATGCAAGACTTGAAATTCTTGTTTTCATGCATCATTTAGTGAAAAGGTTCAAGTGGGAAAAAGTTATTGTTGATGAGAAAATTGTTGTTGATCCAATGCCTATTCCTGCTAAGGGACTTCCTGTTAGACTCTTCCCTCACAAAGCTTAGTCAATAAGACACTTACTCACATCGAGCGTTTACATCAAACTGATCATTCGACCTATGATGAAGTGAAGATATATATCAGGTGTAAGTGTTAGTTGTGTATGTTCAGCACACATGTCATGCATCTATTGACATCTATTGATCAGGTTTAAATATTTGATGCGAGTAATTTTTTACTAGTCAGCTATGTTTTAGTCTTATGGTAAAAAAACTTAGCTATATTCAGTGTTTATACTAAACCAATGAATGAAAAACAAGTGTTTTTATCATATATTGTTGATCCAATGCATGTTCCTGCTAAGGGACTTCCTGTTAGACTCTACCCTCATAAAGCTTAGTTAACTAGGTAGATACTTATTCGCATCGAGTGTTTACATCAAACTGATCATTCGACTTATGCTGAAGTGAAGATATATATATATAGGTTAATCATAGTAAGTGATAGTTGTGTATGTTCAACATACAAGATATGCATTTATTGATCGGGTATAAATATCAGGTGTGAATAAGTTTTTGCTAGTTAACTATGTATTAATCTAATGGTAAAAAAACTTATCTATATTTAGCGTTCATACTAAATCAATGAATGGAAGACAAGTGTTTTTATCATATATTGTTGATCCAATGTGTGTTTCTGCTAAGGGACTTCCTATTAGACTCTACCCTCACAAAGCCTAGTCAACTAGCTAGGTAAATACTTATTTGCACCGAGTGTTTACTTCAGATTGATTCAGATTTATCATGGTCAAGTAATTTGATGAAGTGAAGATACATATTGATAAATCATAGATAAGTGATAGTTTGTGTATGTTTATAAGCGCTTATCAGGTATCTATTGGTTAAGTGTAAACACCATGTGCAACCAGGTAAGTTATTCAAGGGACTTTCTATTAGACTCTACCCTAAAAAAGCTTAGTTAACTAGGTAGATACTTACTCGGATTGAGCATTTACATCAAATTGATCATTCGACTTATGATGATGTGAAGATATATATACATATCGGTTAATCATAGTACGTGATATATTTTTCGAAAGATTTTTCGTTGTCGAGCGAGCGATCACTCAGCAATGAAAACTAACTGAAACCCTACAATGAAGTAAAGCGCTCATTGACAAAGGAGACTTATTGTCAATCAGTAGCTATATCGTTTATAGTTAACAATTTTTTTATAATTCATTACTAAATAACTTTAAAATTTATTCGTCGCTAATTCCTTTTTATTTTAATAGTGCGCTAAGTTATTTAAAAAGATAGCCTACATGACTTCTTGTTAATAATAAATATTATAAAACTATTATCCACATGTTAATAAAACATTCTAAAACTATTGAGAAAAGACATCAAATACACTTTGAACTTGTCTTAAAAAGTCAATTTCACACTCAAACTAATCTGGTGACCTATTACACACTTATACATATTAAAAGTGAATTTAATACCACCCAGAGATGTATAACACCACTCTCACAATATGTGGTATTTTACACTCGCCGCCACGTCAGCACCACGTCAGCGCCATATCAAAAATTATAAATTTTAATTTTTTTTTTCTTTATTCATTCATTTTTCTTTTGTTAATTATATTTACACTAATTAATCCCTAATTAACTATTAAAATCTTTCAATAATTATATCTTCTTCATCACTAAACCCCATCCACTCCATTTCTCATCTTACCGGAAAAATCATATCCGGCCACCATCATCACCAATTCTTTGCTCTTCGCCACCAACATATCACCTTCAATTCTTCTTCGTCACTCATCACTATTATCATTATCAATTTCTTCGTCTTCACCACCAACCATTAGCAAATCCACCACTATATTATTTTTTAAAAAAAATTAAAAAAACAAAACTGAAATAGATAAATTATAATTTGTTCATATAAAAGAGGTGAGTGTAAAATCAATCATAGTCCCCTTATTTTAGAATTTTAGATATTTTCTTACTTTATGTTATTATTTATTTTTTATTTTCTCTTTGAAAAATTTTAAGCAATAACATGACTTTTTTTATTTGACGATTGAAAGGTAATTTTTTTTAATTGTGAAATATCATTGCGAATTTTAACATTTGGGATAAAAATGACAGATCTAAGGTCTAATTTTTAAATTAATTAAAAATATTGGTGGTCAAGGTGGTATTCCCATGAAAATTGAGAGAAGAAGAAGAAGAAGAGGAAGAAGAAGAAGAAGTGGGGGGGTGGGGGAATCTTAAAAGAATTAGTATTTTGCAAAAAAAAAGATAGAAAAACGTGCCTGTTTTTTATTTATTTTTAGTTTTTGTGCCACATCAACACGTAGTGTGGAATTAAATTCACTTTTAATATGTATAGGTTTGTAATAGGTCGTCAGATTAGTTTGAGTGTGAAAATAACTTTTTGAGACAAGTTCAGGGTGTATCTGATGTCTTTTCTCTAAAACTATTATCCGCTTTATTTCTTTACTATAATTTTTTCACATGTTAATAAAATACCATGATTGTCCCTTAGGCCGGGAAGATTCGAAAAAATAACATAATTATTTACTCTCTCCGTTCCTAAATAAGTGATCATTTTAGGTTGAGCACATCCCTTAAGAAATTGCTCACTCCTAGAAAATAAAAACTATTTTTACTACCTTACACCTAATTAAATTTTATTGTATATTTGATGTGATCTTTTCTAATTAATGATTTTTGGTTAGGTAAACAAGGGTAAATTTAGAAGAATATGATCAATTTAATCTTGAAAGCCAAATGATCACTTATTTAGGAATAAAACAAAAAGAGGCAAAATGATCACTTATTTAGGAACGGACGGAGTGGTAACTACTTTTACTTCAAAGTTTACTTTCATTTCAAAGGAAAGTTTGTAACAATTAAAATTTGTTGCTTGCTAAATCAATACACTAATTTTTTTTCATAAAATCTTTAAAAAATACTTTGTGGATTTTTCATAAAATTACATGAACCACACGTATTCAAGGCGCGTGAGATAGTAACTACTTTTACTTCAAACTTTACTTTTCATTTCAAAGGAAAGTTTGTAACAACCAAAATTTGTTGCTTTCTAAATCAACACACCAATTCTTTTCATAAAATCTTGAAAAAATACTTTGTGGATAAAAAAAAAGAGTAAAATGTCAGACCCTAGATTCAAACCCGCGTGTTTAGGGAGAACTTGCACACCCTTGGCCGCTGGGCCATCTTTCTTTTCCATGCCAAGGGTGTTCAACAATTGGTATATATTCAAAAAATTATATATTTAACCTATATAATCAGGAAAAAAATCCGACGAAGGGTGTTCATCTGATCACCCTTGTCAAGGTGTAGCTTCTCCTTGCACACAATCATAGTGCGAGGTTCGAAATTGTTCTGTATGTTTAACACATGTACTTTAAGCATATTGTTTTGTACGTACGATAAATAGAAGCGGTAAAAGATTAAATTAATGTGCCAAAAAATGGTTTGATCGTAACTAAGTGGTGGTATATAAATAAGTTAGAAAAACAATTACTATATTTTAGTAACATGTAAACATATTTAGAATCGTGATTTTTAAAAAGTTACTCCTTTGGTATAGTTTGCGGTTTTTAAGTAACGGAATTTACTTATTGTCCTTCTTAGCTTCTCATCCCACATGTCGTTAATCATTATAGTGATTCGTTCATTTTTTTAAATGTCGATATCGCTTATTAGCCACTTTAGCACACATGAAATATTGACATATTAATATATATATATATATATATATATATATATATATATATATCAATAAAATGAACATCCCAAATAAGCAACATACGTAACATCAATCAAAGATCAAATATTGATTGGCTATATTTAATGGAAGGCATAGAAATTCATGCTCACATGACATTAAACATGTGAGTGACTACATCTTATCCTCCCTTGATACAGAAAAAAAAATACAAGAACTAAAATATCATTTCCCAATTTAAAAAAATATATATATTTAAATTCAATTTAAAGCAAAATTTTCTCTCTTTTTTCTTTCAATTCATGTTGTGTGAAATATTTGTTCCGTAATTAATATTTATTTTTCAAAAATAGTGAAAAAATGACTATGAAAGTGTCTACATTAATCAAATCAAACATTCGTAATATCGTGTTAAAACAATGATATTTTAAAAAGAAATTATTTGAAAGATTAATATCAGACCTAAATTCAATAATTTGACGACATCATATTTGTAAATGTATGACTAAACATAATTTTAATTTTTTTTAAAACTTGCTTCAAATGAAATATCACAAAATTCATGTCAAGATACAATTTTTAAAAATTAGTTTTAATGAATAATATCCATTTGAGTTTATTAATTTAATGATGTCATGTTTATGTAATAAATCTTATTGAGATCACACGTAATAAAATTAAAAAGCAAGTAACATGTGTTTATTCATGAATAAAACATGTTTGATTTGTCTAATCACCAATTTTGTCTTGTTTTTTCTTCTTATTTATTAGTATTTTCTTTAAATTCAAAGTGGAAAAACTTAATAAATTAAGCTTTATCTACAAATAAACGCATTCACACCATAAAATCACATTTTTTGTTTGAACTTTCTTTTATACTACTATGTTTTATCAATTATAAATCACTTATTTTTTTATTTAAATTAGTATATCACATTTATATTATAAATCATATTGAGATTATATGTCACAAAACAAAAAGAAAAGTAATGTATATTTATTCGTAATAAACAATGTTTAATTCGTGCAACCACTAATTTTTTTTATCTTTATATTTATCAGTATTTTTCTTAAATTCAAAGCGAAAAAATTCATTAAATCTAGCTTATGATGTTTGATTCGTCTAACCACCTATTTTTGTCTTGTTTTTTCTTCTTATTTATTATATTTTTTTAAATTCAAAGTGAAAAATTCATTAAATCTAGCTTATGATGTTTGATTCGTTCAACCATCAATTTTTGTCTTGTTTTTTCTTCTTATTTATTAGTATTTTTTCTTAAATTCAAAGCGGAAAAAATCATTAAATCTAGCTTATAATATATGATTCATCCAACCACCAATTTTATCTCATTTTTTCTTCTTATTTATTACTTATTTTTTTCTTAAATTCAAAATGGAAAAATTCATTAAATCTAATTTATTATGTTTGATTCATCCAACCACCAATTCTGTCTTGTTTTTTCTTCTTATTTATTAGTATCTTTTCTTAAACTCAAAGTGGAAAAATTCATTAAATCTAGTTTTCGAAATCAAAAAGTGAGTAAATAAAAAAGTGTTTGATTCATCTAACAACCATTTTGTCTTGTTCTTTCACTGCAATTATGATTATATTCCTTATATTCAAAGTGGAAAAATTCATTAAATTTAACTTTTATCTACAACTAAATACATTCACATTCAAAATCACATTTATAGTGTGAATTTTATCCACAATCCAAAAATCACATTTTTAATGTGAACTTGTTGCCTAATTAATCGGAGTTAAATATAGGAAAGATCTCAAGCACATTTATCTTGTTTTATAAAGAAAAGGCAAATAATTCAAATTTTGCAAAAAAAAAAAAAATGATGCTCGATGTGAAGAGATGGTATGTTTCATGTGAGATGATTTTATCAAAGAATAACTAGTCATTACCATTATTGATTTATTGAACTAGTGAATTTTTGTAAAATTATGTGTATTTAAAAATTTATAATAACATGTAATCGCAAAAAATTATTTATAAAATAAATATGATTTATTAATTTGGTTCCCTCTAATTTTGGGTGTGCACAAGTAGACACACACGTCCTACGTGGCATCTCACACGAATTGCCACGTAGGACGCGTGCCTACTTGTTCAATTTTATACAAGTTGAAGTGTCTACTTGTGCACACCCAAAGTTATAGGATATAAGTACTAGATGAGATCAAGTTAAATGACACGTTTATGTATTACACCAATAAAAAATGTAATATATTTTAAAATTAACTTATTTAAGTAATATGAACATAAGTTTTTTTTTCCAAATTCTGAACAAAAAATATTTAATTAGAACACTTTATCACGTATTCAAATGCTCAATTGAAATAAATCATAATTTAAATATCTAAATAAGATTTACCGATAAATTTACTGAATACATAGATCATAGTCCTGCTTACATAAAGTTGTAGGACATAGATGCCAGCTGATGCCAAGTTAAAGGAAACATTTATGTATTATGTCGATAAAAAATATAACATATTTTAAGTGGTTAACTTATTTATGTAATACGAACTTAAGAAAACATACAATTTTTTTCTTTCAAAATTTCAACCGGAAAATATATAATCAAAACACTTTATCACGTTTCGAATAAACCACCATTCAAGCGTCTAAATAAAATTTATCGATTACTGAAAGCTGTTCCGATTAAAGTAGGCCCCACACAAACTCCTACTCACATGAGACTTCAACTTGTGAGTGACTATACTATTGTATTCCCAATGATGCTAAAAAAAACAAAAATGTATAATCAGACCAGTTCAATTGTCTAAATGAAATTTTACTGAATAGTTTTTAGTAGGCGTTTTAAACTATTTTCCAGAAAATTATTTCACTTTTTTTTGAAAATGGTGTTTGGCCATTAAAATTTGAGTGTTTTCACTTTTTTCCATCCCACTTTTTTCACTTTTTAAATTATTTTTTTTGAAAAAAATCCTAAATTTTTTATTTTCATAAAATAACCTCATTTAAATTATATTTTATTTTCAAATCATATTTTATGTTTTTTTTTAAAAATATATTTAAACTCTAAATAACTATTACAAAAGTTATGACCAAACACAACTCCAACTCCAACTCTAACTCTAACTTTGAAAATTCCAAAAAAGTAATTTTTTTTTTATTCTCATGGCCAAACGAGGGCTTAAACTATTCCGATTAAAGTAGGCCCCACACAGACTCCTACTCACATGAGACTTCAACTTGTGAGTGACTACACCATAGTATTTCCCATTTTCTCCTTCTATTAGCTAAAGAAAAAAAAATTTCATTTCACATTTCTTTCATTACTCTCTTCTCTCTGTGTATGTGTTTTTTTTTCTTCTTCACTATTTTCTACATACTTAGTTTTTTCTCCAGAGCTCTCCGGTGGTCGGAAAATTGATCGGCGTCGGAAAAGAAGTTAGAATCATAATTGTGATCACGGTATAATTTACCTTTTTCTCCTTGAATTTTGCACTTTGATCATTTTTTTATTTTTTTTTATTTTTTTTTGTAATTAAGGTTTATTTAGTTATTTATTTGTTTGGCTGTGAATTTGGAGTTTGTTCTACTTGGAACATAATTGGAAGAAAAATGTTTGGGGTGAAAGTTGAATTTGGAGTTCTATTTTTAACAAGTTTAAGTTTTTTTTTTTTTTTAATCTGTGATTTTGGCGTTTTTTTTTTTTTTAATTTTAAAACTTTGGAGTTGGTTGAATGTTTAAAGTTTGGAGCTTTTTTGGTTATGGTGAAAGTTGAAACTAGTCCGAAAATTTACCTTTTTCTCCTTGAATTTTCCCTTTGATCATTCGTTTTTCTGATTTTTTTTTGTGTTTTTTCTTTATGTGAGTTTGGAATTGGTTGAATGTTTAAAGTTTGGAGCTTTTTTGGTTATGGGAGTTTGAGCTGGAGATGAAAACGTCAACGTTTTGTTCTACTTGGAATTGAACAGAAAAATGTAGGGGTGAAAGTTGAAATTGGAGTCCTATTTTTGACAAGTTTAGCTTATTTATTTATTTATTATCTGTGATTTTGGAAAGTTTTTTTTTCTTTCTGTAATTTTGGAGTTGGTTGAATGTTTAAAGTTTGGAGTTTTTTTGGTTAGAGGAGTTTGAACTGGAGATGAAAACGTCGGCGTTTTGGAATTGAATAGAAAGATGTAGTGGTGAAAGTTGAAATTGGAGTTTTTTTTATCTCCTTTCGTCTTATTATTTCTATTTTTGACAAGTTTAGCTTCCTTTTTTTCTGTAATGTTGGTGTTCACTGGAAGTTTATCTTCCTGGTTTAGTTCAATGTTCGGATTTTTTTTCCGCTTAGGGAAGTTTGAGCTGGAGATAAGAACGGTGACATTTTGTTCTACTTGGAAATAAAAGCTCCATATTTGGAAGAAAAATGTAGGGGGTGAAAGTTGAAAACTTGGAATTTGATTTCTCATTTCCATTTCTAGCGATTTAGCTAATTCCAAGGCATTAATGAACTAAAAGCTAAGAGGAATTCTTTTTCTACATGGTCTGTTCTACAAATTGTGTCAATAAAGCTTATTTTCGTAAGTAATCTTTGTGTAATTATTATTCCTTATTCAATTTATTAGTTGTGTTCGTACATGTGAATTGGAGAAGAAGAGGTAACATATATGATTATAAACGGTTTGAGGATTATTCCCAAGGTGATGGCTTTTCTTCCCCATTTAGAGATAATTGCAGCCTACCTCTAATATGATTTTATCAAAGAAAATGAGAGTGGCCGTTATTCATACAAAGAGGAAACATGGTTACTCAGTTTCACAAGCGTTCGACCCTGTCAGTCTACGAGAAGAAATTGGGTTTTGATGAACCTAACCTTTTCCATTTTCATGTTTTGCAGGGCTGTGGAGGTGTGGTTTTGATTTTAGAAATTCTCATGCAAAAGAAATAAGTCGGAGTGAAGCTTTTGTGCTGTATCTGCTTTATCGGAAAAAATGGTGGAGGTTCCAAGATTTGTTGAACTTATAGACTTGAATCAAAACCTGACACATAAATCTTACCATAAGCTTGGTGAGGGGACAGATATGTCAATTGATAGTTACGGGAGCTTGCGGATGAGCAATGCTGGAGATTCTGCAGCAATGTCGATGGATAACAGCAGTGTTGGGTCAAATAATTCTCACACTCATATTTTAAACCACCAGGGAAATCCCGTCCATGCTAACTATTCCGTTGCTGCTAGCGTAAACAGGGGGAGAGTTTCTAATAGGTTGAGCAGTGACGGCCTCGCTCAAGCCTTGACTGATCCTCAAATCCCAACCATTGGGCTTGGGATTTGTGATGAGTGGACAATTGACTTGGGGAGGCTTACCGTGGGACAAGCTTTTGCTCAAGGATCTTTCGGGAAACTCTATAAGGGAACTTATAATGGTGAAGATGTTGCTATCAAGCTTCTAGAGAGGCCAGAACATGATCTTGAGAAAGCTCACTTTATGGAGCAGCATTTTCAGCAGGAGGTCATGATGTTGTCAAATTTGAAGCATACAAATATAGTACGATTTATTGGTGCATGCCGTAAACCCATGGTGTGGTGTATTGTGACTGAATATGCAAGAGGGGGATCAGTGCGTCAGTTCCTCACGAGGCGGCACAACCGATCTGTGCCATTGAAGTTAGCAGTTAAGCAGGCCTTGCATGTGGCAAGAGGGATGGAGTATGTACACGGACTGAATCTGATCCACCGTGATCTGAAATCCGACAATCTACTGATTGCTGCTGACAAGTCAATCAAGATTGCAGATTTTGGTGTTGCTCGTATTGAAGTGCTGAGTGAAGGAATGACACCAGAAACTGGAACTTACCGCTGGATGGCTCCGTAAGCATCTAGACTCTTTAGCAGCCTTGTTAAATATGGTGTCTTGATCCAGTTTAGGCTTATTGCCCCTATAATAGAGCTCTTAAAGTTTTTAACCTACACTATTTTTTTTTTCCTTCTTTTCATTGGTAAGCTTTTTGACCTACTCTTATGGGCTATTGTTTTCTCTATTATTTTCTATGTCTGAGTTACTTCTGTATTTTATTTCTTTCTTAAAACTTCTTTGTATGCGTTACTTAAGCCAAACGTCTTTCAGAAACAGCCTCTCTACCTCCTCGAGGTAGGGGTAATGTTTGTGTATCCCAGACCTTGTGGGATGGTATGGGATTACATTGGGTATGTTGTTGTTGTACTTTCCTTATTTTTGTTTTATTAATTCCAATGATTTTTATATTTGTGCATGTGAGAAACTAGCCTTTTATTTACCAAAGATCAGGAGAAATGATAGCAAACAGAGATATTATCGTTTCAGCATGATATTTTAGAAATATTGTAGCATGCTGGATCCCTTTTTAGAAGGAAAAAAAATAGAACTGAAGTGAAAAGCATGGAGGTTGATGGGTTCAAGACCTGTATATCCTTTCGACGGGACCTCATTGATTGTGATTATCTTTTCTATTGTATAGTGCTGTTGCTAAGAGGGCGAAATTGTTTCTTCTTGTTAGCTTTTTAACTTAGTTATGTGCCTGTTAATGAAGGTTAAAGAGTTGATCGACTTTATTTTCTCTTTCAATTTCTTTTCCTCCTTTTCTTTTTCCTTTTCCTTCTTGTCCATGACTTGTAACTTGATTCAAGTTCGTCACATCCAAAGACGTGGCTTAGTTGTCAATGAAGTAGGCGCAAACCTTGGAGATTGGGTCCAATCACACCAAGAGACAAAAAACACTTAGTGATTTCTTCCATATGCCTAAACCTTAAAGCTTGGTGATTATAGTTACTCAAAAATCCAAAATCGACATGCACACAAGTTGGACGGCTTACCATTATAAAAAAGAGTAAAATTGCTTCTAGCTGAAAAGGGTCAAAGACATTAATTACCTCACTAGGTTCACTTTCAGGATATGTCTGAGAGATATGAACCACAATTCTGCTCTTATTGAATATGTAGATGAAAGTTCCTTGGGAAGTATATTATCTCTCCTTTGTGATGTTGACCTTCCATCGTCATCTTTAACATCACCTCTTTCTTCAGAGCAGTGAGTACATTTATGGGGTAAGGTCAATGGTTACATTTATGGGGTAAGGTCAACTCTATGTTCAAAAACAAAAACAGGTTACATCATAACTCAAGTATACCTCTTTTAGTATCTTCGCTAGCTCCGAGTTGGAAAGAAGTTCATTCTTCTCCAGATGTTTCCGGAAGGAATTTCAAGAGGGCCTTACAGAAACTAGATTCTACAACCATAATGTGATTCTCCGCTGAGTTACTACATAGACTTTTTCCTTCATAAGACCATCTCAATCTCTACGGAAAGGTAGAAGTGGAATATTTAACTCAATCTTCTCATGAATCCAAATCATTTGTTGGAACCTTCGATCATTTTTACGGAGAGACGTCTTTTTAAAAGCGTAAAAAGCAACAAGGTGATGTTTCTAGAATCTACAACGATTATGTGGATTCTCCATTGAGTTGCTACATAGACTTGTTCCGTCCATAAGACCGTCTCAATCTCTACGGAAAGGTAGAAGTGGAATACTTGGCTCAATCTTCTCATGACCCTGAATCATTTGTTTTAACCTCCGAGCATTCTTTCTGGAGAGAAGTGCTTTAAAGCAAAAAACTATTAATGGAGTTTGAAGTGAAAAGCTAGGAGCGAAGCATACAAGTTATGGGAAAGTAAAAAGAAGTACCAAACACATACAAAGTTAGAAGTCTTGTCATGAACCTGAATCATTTGTTGAAACCTCCAATTATTGAGAGTAATGTTTCTAGAAGCGAGAAATGCAAAAAGCGACAAGGTCCATGGAGTTTGAAGGAAAAAGCGAGAAGTGAAGCACTCTAGCTATAAGAAGTAAGTAATGCCAAACATAGAAGAATTTAGTACTATAAAGATGCAACTAAAATAACTAATTTTTGCATCCAATTTGCGATGATATTGATCTAATCCAACTCCTCAAAGTCAAGATTCAAAAAGTAGACCCTTTCTCCTTGGGAGCGCTTTGCGCATCATTGTTTAAAGCACACTTCTCTGAAGTGCATGGGTTCAAGCGGTAATCCGTTGCTTCAAATTGTGTAAAGCGAACGCTTTGAATAACAACGCGGGAGAGATGTGATACATGAAGAAATCAATGTCCGGTAAAAAGAATGATAAGAATGCCTTATTTGGTATTTAGTCTTACAACACGTGTTGCCCGACCTGATTTGACGGATGCCTTATATAAGTTGAAGTAGATCTATTAGAAACAAAAGGAGCATTAAAACCCCTTAATGATCAATCAACCAGTACAACTTGTTAAGTTAGGGGAAACCTACGTCAGACCTGTTATGACTCAGTGTTTCTGACGTCTTACTTTTAGTGCCGTAGATTTTGTGCATTCCACTTGGGAGGCATTACCTATTTTTTTTTGAGCGATTCAATTACTTAAAGTTGATCGAGTTATCACATGCTATGTTATACCGATCCTTTGCATTACATACCATTGAAATGAGTGTGTTATGGCTGAGTACTCTTCAAAATACACAACAAATTAACAAAAAAAGAAAAATGCACGTACCTATACTTGCATACATCTGTTAAAATCTAAGTTGCTCGAACTCTCCAAAAATGTTGCCGCACCCGTGTCGGATCCTTAAAAAATGCACTACTTTTGGAGGATCCGACACACACCCAATGACATTTTTGAAGAGTCCGAGCAACATAGGTTAAAATGCATACACAAACGAGTCCATACTCAAAAGCGGATCTAGGATTTAAAGTTAAAGGGTTTCCAACGATCTCAAATTAAAAAGAAACTTTATTATAAGTGCCCAATGGGAATTGAACCCTTAATGAGGAGGGCAACAAAGCTTAAGCAAATTCCATTTATGTCGCTGGACCAAGAGCTTACTTTGTTAATACATTCCCAACAAATAGTTTTTATATATTTAATAGATTTTTCAATATAAATACAGGATCTGTGCCAAAAGTTACTGGGTTCCCCCAAACCCACACCCGATACTCTTAGGTCCGCCCCTGTCCATACTCCATATAATATGGATCACATGTTACCTTTAGTTGCTGAAGAACAAGTATATTTGAAACATTTCAAAATTTTGGATTTCTCCACTAGAACTCATCACCTCTAAGAATGATAGGAAAAACGAATGAATCAAATCTATTTAGGGGTTGGGGGTTGTCCACATGGGCTTGATTTGGCAAGTCTATTCATATGTATTAAGAAACACCAAATTATTTTTAAAGGTACACATAAGCTAAGTTGCTCCGACTCCGGTGCGGGTGTCTGACACGGGTGCGGATCTAGAGGTCGGATCCTTCATGGTCTAAATTTTAAGTTTGGGGAATACGGATCTAAGAATAGATGCGGGTACCGGGATTTGGCTAAAACTAATTCAGAAGAGTTATAGAACCTAAATTATGAGATAAGCTACCTTTCTCAAAAAAACCCTAATAGATATTATGTGGAGAACTTGAGGAGAAGAGGTGAATCCTGAAAGGAGATAAAAGGAAAGAGGTGACAGAGAAATTTCTACATATAAGATACCCATTTTCTTAAATTTCACCTTAGCGTTTATTTGGATTATAGAAATCATTGAATCTGTTCGGAATTTCTCCATCGATTTTGGTCAAACTACCAAAATCCCAGATCGGGTACGGATCCCACACGGCCACACCCACGTCGTGTCGACACAGGTGCAGCACCGGAAGTGAAGAGTCCGAGCAACTTAGCGCATAAGTATGTAAGAATATATTTTACAATCTGTTTTATGTATGTATAGGCTGATTATTGTATTAATTCATCCATTTTCATGCCTGATAGTTAAACTGTTGAAAATCTATGTTCTATTGATATCTGTCGAAAGATCTCCTTGGTTGGCACGATCAGTCATATAAGGTGCAAAATTAATGACAACAAAGAAAATTACTTCAGTTTGCTTAGTTTATTGTTCCACTGATATATGGGGTTTTCCTTTATTTGGAGTCTTATTTAAGAATTTGTATATTTAATGACTCTTTTGAGAAAATTTTGGTAATCATGATTTTCCTGGAGTCTTTCGGATTCTGCTCTTGGAAGTTCAGTTATTTGTTTCTCAGGTGTATATGGCAGTTAGAATTAGATCATCAATTCAGGATGAAAGAGAGAATATGATATAGAGTTAAATAAATACTTTCCATCTGGTGAAGATTGATTGCTTTATCAAGTTTTGAGTGTAGATTACTGATAATAGAACTGGCATTTCTTGATTTCTTTTGTCCTGGACAGAAGTATCACCATCAGTTTTCGTCTGGTTTTGTTACTTGCACATTGTTGGAGATGAAACTATATACTTTTTATAAGCTAAGTGAGTTGGAGATTAAGCTTTTGTTTTCTTGAGATAATGTGACAAACGGAAAAGTGTTCATGTCTGCCTGAAATATTGTCGAAATGCTTGCGATCAAAAGGGATTTAGGAGGTTGGCCTGGTGAGTGGTGATAATTTTGGTTAGGAGGTTGGCCTGGTGAGTGGTGATAATTTTGGTGAGCTAGTGCAGTCGTGAAACACCACATCCCTGCAATGGTGGATGATGTAGCAGTGCAATATAGATCTTCTCTGTGTGATAATAGGCTAGTATGCTTGAATGACTAGCGTTGGGGAAATAAGACAGAAAAATATGCTTGCTTTTGCTAATTCGATGTGATAATGAATGATCTTGCCAAAACAGGTGGGGATCGGATCTCAATATCTGGTGAAGCTCGTATCTCCATACGTGCAGCCAGTCCTGATACTATGTGCAATTCTAGTATACTCAAGTTTTGATTCTGATTAGCCTGAGAAATGAAGTTACATTTCAAGTTTTCTCTTGTGAAACTAGTTATTCACATTCTGCAGATCCTATCCCGTTTAACATTGTCAGTTTTTTGGCTAGTGTGTCTGGTTTCTTCTCTTTTCAGAAAAAGAAAAACAATGTTCAATGTTGTTAGCATCTGTGTTTTGTTGTGATCTGCCTAAGTATGTGTGGCTTTGTTTTGTAGGGAGATGATCCAACATCGACCATACACCCAGAAAGTCGATGTTTATAGCTTTGGCATTGTTATGTGGGAGCTCATAACAGGGTTGCTTCCTTACCAGAACATGACTGCTGTGCAGTCGGCTTTTGCTGTTGTCAACAAAGGCATCCGTCCAACAATCCCCATTGATTGTTTGCCTGTCTTATCTGACATCATGACCTGCTGCTGGGATGCTGACCCTGATAATAGGCCAACTTTCTCTCAGGTGGTCAAGATGCTTGAGGCGGCTGAGACAGAAATCTTAACTAACATCAGAAAGGCGCGTTTCAGGTGCTGCATTCATCCTACGGCTACTGCTTGATTTGGGAAAGCAGAAACTGAAGGCAAAAGATGTTGAGTGGCAAACTGATTTGAGTCTGCCATGTGTATCTAGCAAGCACAAAGTGCTATAGTTAGGAGAAAAAATATACATTTCTCTGCTGCATTTTGTTTCTTTTCTTTTCCCCGTAGATTTAAGACGGTGACTAGTTGTTTATACAGGAGATCTGTTGTGCATCTATGCATGTCAGATTATAGCTATGTTTGCTGAATTTGCGCAAAGTTATATCAGGTTCTGAATTATATGAAATGCTCATCTATGCCCGCAGCCTCGTTTTTTGTGTTACACTCTGATAGTTGTATCAGTGCAGAACACATATAGGTACAGGAGAAATACAAATTGCCTCAAGAGCAGTAATGCACATCTAAGCCTCTGGTAAGCCTGCAAATTTGCAGAAGTTGCTGTATTGAAGTATGGTAACTTTTGAGGCTTTATTTAAGTTGAGGGTCTATTGGAAACAACCTCTCTATCTCTATGAGGTAGGGGTAAGGTCTGTGTACCTCTACCCTCCCCAGATCCCACTTGTGGGATTACACTGTGTATGTTGTGAAGTATGGTAACTTTTCCGATTGAATTCTTTTGATTTTGGAGATCATAACTTCCTCAAAACTCTTTTTGAAGGATGTATGGCCGTTTTTCAGCCTTGTTTTTTGAAAAATAGTCATTGTTGTAGAGTTCCAAATTCCATAAGTTGAGGACATTATTTGGGAGTTCCACTTGTGGAATTTGAAACTCCAGGACAATGACTGTTTTACAATTACAAAGATCTGGAAAGTTCTCCTACTTTCTTATCCTTCGATTTTATTATTATCTATTGTTTTCTTTGCTTCGATTATCATATGCCATTTTTCGGCCTTGTTTTTGGAAGTTAGTCACTGTTCTAGAGTTTCAAATTCCATAAGTTTGAGGGCATTATTTGGAAGGTCCGCGCGTGGCATTTGAAACTCTGGGACAATGATTATTTTACAATTACAAGAGTTGGAAACTCTGGGACCTTTATTATTCTCCTACTTTCTTATCCTTCGATTTTATTATTATCTATTGTTTTCTTTGCCTTGGTTATTGTATATCATTTTCCGGTCTTGTTTTTGAAAATAATCACTGTTCTACAGTTTCAAATTTTATAAGTTTAGGGCATTATTTGGGAGTTCCACTTGTGGAATTAGTATTAGTATTATTCTTCTGCTTTGTTATCCTTCAATTTTATTATTATCTATTGTTTTCTTTAATTCGGTTGTCGTATTGTTTGTTGTTGCTACTATTGTTCTTTTCTCTTTTCATACTTACTGTGACAGTTACTTGAGCTGAAGGTCTATCGGAAACAACCACTTTACCTTTACAAGGTAGGGGTACGACTGCGTACACATCACCTTCACCAGACTCCACTTGTGGAATTGCACTGACTATGTTGTTGAAGGGTTGGAAAGTAGTTATTTTTACCCCAAACTAATATATAACCCCCCCATTTTTTCAAAGAAGTCTCAGCATAATATGCTTAGGTACAATTTTTTTGTTTGAAAAATACTATAGATGCTTGGATAAAATTACTTGTAACTTTTAAATGCTTAGGTACACAAATCATTTTGTAAAAGTGTATTTTGAAAAGGCATAATACATAAACATGCCTTTTAACTTGGCCTCAATTCATATTTATGCCCTCCAACTTTGGATGTGCACAAGTAGACACTTAAACTTGTATAAAGTTAAACAAGTAGACACATGCATCCTACGTGGCATAATACACGTAGGACGCCATGTAGGGATGCGAATTGCCAAATAGGACGCCACGTATGACGCATGTGTTTACTTGTTCAGCTTTATACAAGTTTAAGTACCTACTTGTGCACATCCAAAGTTGGAGGGCATAAATGTGAGCTGAGGCCAAGTTAAAGGGCACATTTATGTATTATGCCATGTTAGACTATTTTTGATGAGCTTAGCTTCTTTTCTTTTCTTTTTTTCTGTAATTTTGGAGTTGGCTGAAAGTTTTTAAAGTTTGGATTTTCCTTTTTTTTTTTTCTGCTAGGGGAGTTTGATCTTGAGATAAAAATGGTGACGTTTTGTTCCACTTGGAATTGAACCCCCTATAATTGGTAGATAAATGTAGTGGTGAAAGTTGAAATTGGAGTTCCTTTTTCTCCTTTGTCATATTAGTTCTATTCTTGACAAGTTTAGCTTCTTTTTTTTTACTCTTTTTCCTGTGATTTTGGAATTCACTGAAAGTTTATCTTCCTGGTTTGTGTTTAAAGTTGGGATTCTTTTTCCGCTTAGGGAAGTTTGAGCTGGAGATAAGAACGGTGACATTTTGTTCTACTTGGAAATAAAAGCTCCATATTTGGAAGAAAAATGTAGGGAGTGAAAGTTGAAAGCTTGGAATTTGATTTTTCATTTCCATTTCTAGTGATTTAGCTAATTCCAAAGGCATTAATGAACTGAAAGCTAAGAGGAATTCTTTTTCTACACGGTATGTTCTACAAATTGTGTCAATAAAGCTTATTTTCGTAAGTAATCTTTGTGTAACTATTATTTCTTATTCAATTTATTAGTTGTGTTCCTACGTGTGAATTGGAGAAGAAGAGGTAACATATATGATTATAAACGGTGTGAGGATTATTCCCAAGGTGATGGCTTTTCTTCCCCATTTAGAGATAATTGCAGCCTACCTCTAATATGATTTTATCAAAGAAAATGAGAGTGGCTGTTACTTATACAAAGAGGAAACATGGTTACTCAGTTTCACAAGCGTTTGACCCCGTCAGTCTACTTAGAAGAATTGGGTTTTGATGAACCTAACCTTTTCCATTTTCATGTTTTGCAGGGCTGTGGAGGTGTGGTTTGATTTTAGAAATTCTCATGCAAAAGAAATAAGTCGGAGTGAAGCTTTTGTGCTGTAGCTGCTTTATCAGAAAAAATGGTGGAAGTTCCAAGATTTGTTGGACTTATAGACTTGAATCAAAACCTGACACATAATTCTTACCATAAGCTTGGTGAGGGGACAAATATGTCAATTGATAGTTACGGGAGCTTGCGGATGAGCAATGCTGGAGATTCTGCCAGCAATGTCGATGGATAACAGCAGTGCTGGATCAAATAATTCTCACACTCATATTTTAAACCACCAGGACAATCCCGTCCATGGTAACTATTCTGTTGCTGCTAGCGTAAACAGGGGGAGAGTTTCTAATAGGTTGAGCAGTGATGCCCTCGCTCAAGCATTGATTGATCCTCAATTCCCAACCATTGAGCTTGGGATTTATGATGAGTGGACAATTGAGTTGGGGAGGCTTACCGTGGGACAAGCGTTAGCTCAAGGATATTTTGGGAAACTCTATAAGGGAACTTATAATGGTGAAGATGTTGCTATCAAGCTTCTAGAGAGGCCAGAACATGATCTTGAGAAAGCTCACTTTATGGAGCAGCAGTTTCAGCAGGAGGTCATGATGTTGTCAAATTTGAAACATACAAATATAGTACGATTTATTGGTGCATGCTGTAAACCCATGGTGTGGTGTATTGTGACTGACTATGCAAGAGGGGGATCAGTGCGTCAGTTCCTCACGAGGCGGCACAACCGATCTGTGCCATTGAAGTTAGCAATTAAGCAGGCCTTGAATGTGGCACGAGGGATGGAGTATGTACATGGCCTGAATCTGATTCACTGTGATCTGAAATCCGACAATCTACTGATTGCTGCTGACAAATCAATCAAGATTGCAGATTTTGGTGTTGCTCGTATTGAGGTGCTGAGTGAAGGAATGACACCTGAAACTGGAACTTACCGCTGGATGGCTCCGTAAGCATCTAGACTCTTTAGCAGCCTTGTTAAATATGGTGTCTTAATCCAGTTTAGGCTTATTGCCCCTATAATAGAGCTCTTAAGCTTTTTAACCTACTCTGTTTTTTTTCCCTTCTTTTTATTGGCAAGTTTTTTGACCTACTCTTATGGGCTGTTTTTTCCTCTATTATTTTCTATGGCTGAGTTACTTCTGTATTTTATTTCTTTTTTAAAACTGCTTTGTATGCGTTACTTGAGCCAAGCGTTTTGCGGAAACAGCCTCTCTACCTCCTCGAGGTAGGGGTAATGTTTGTGTACACTCTACCCTCCCCAGACCCCGTGGGATGGTATGGGTTATGTTGTTGTTGTATTTTCCTTATTTTAGTTTTATTAATTCCAATGCTTTTGATGGGACCTTATTGATTGTGAATTGTGATCATATTTTCTGTTGTATACGTGCTGTTGCTAATAGGGAGAAATTGTTTCTTCTTGTTAGCTTTTTAACTTAGTTATGTGCCTGTTAATGAAGGTTAAAGAGTTGATCGACTTATTTTTCTCTTTCAATTTCTTTTCCTCCTTTTCTTTTTTCCTTTTCCTTCTTGTCCGGTGACTTGTAACTTGATTCAAGTTAGTCACATCCAAATACGTGGCTTAGTTGTCAATGAAGTAGGTGCAAACCTTGGAGATTAGGGTCCAATCACACCAAGAGACAAAAAACACAAAGTGATTTCTTCCCATATGCCTAAACTTTAAAGCTTGGTGATTATAGTTGCCCAAAAATCCAAAATCGAGATGCACGCAAGTTGGACGGCTTACCATTATAAAAAAAGAGTAAAATTGCTTCTAGCTGAAAAGGGTCAAAGACACTAAATACCTCACTAGGTTCACTTTCAGGATATGTCTGAGAGATATGAACCACAATTCTGCTCTTATTGAATATGTAGATGAAAGTTCCTTGGGAAGTATATTATCTCTCCTTTGTGATGTTGACCTTCCATCGTCATCTTTAACATCACCTCTTTCTTCAGAGCAGTGAGTACATTTATGGGGTAAGGTCAATGGTTACATTTATGGGGTAAGGTCAACTCTATGTTCAAAAACAAAAACAGGTTACATCATAACTCAAGTATACCTCTTTTAGTATCTTCGCTAGCTCCGAGTTGGAAAGAAGTTCATTCTTCTCCAGATGTTTCCGGAAGGAATTTCAAGAGGGCCTTACAGAAACTAGATTCTACAACCATAATGTGATTCTCCGCTGAGTTACTACATAGACTTTTTCCTTCATAAGACCATCTCAATCTCTACGGAAAGGTAGAAGTGGAATATTTAACTCAATCTTCTCATGAATCCAAATCATTTGTTGGAACCTTCGATCATTTTTACGGAGAGACGTCTTTTTAAAAGCGTAAAAAGCAACAAGGTGATGTTTCTAGAATCTACAACGATTATGTGGATTCTCCATTGAGTTGCTACATAGACTTGTTCCGTCCATAAGACCGTCTCAATCTCTACGGAAAGGTAGAAGTGGAATACTTGGCTCAATCTTCTCATGACCCTGAATCATTTGTTTTAACCTCCGAGCATTCTTTCTGGAGAGGAGTGCTTTAAAGCAAAAAACTATTAATGGAGTTTGAAGTGAAAAGCTAGGAGCGAAGCATACAAGTTATGGGAAAGTAAAAAGAAGTACCAAACACATACAAAGTTAGAAGTCTTGTCATGAACCTGAATCATTTGTTGAAACCTCCAATTATTGAGAGTAATGTTTCTAGAAGCGAGAAATGCAAAAAGCGAGAAGTGAAGCACTCTAGCTATAAGATGTAAGTAATGCCAAACATAGAAGAATTTAGTACTATAAAGATGCAACTAAAATAAGTAATTTTTGCATCCAATTTGCGATGATATTGATCTAATCCAACTCCTCAAAGTCAAGATTCAAAAAGTAGACCCTTTCTCCTTGGGAGCGCTTTGCACATCATTGTTTAAAGCACACTTCTCTGAAGTGCATGGGTTCAAGCGGTAATCCCTTGCTTCAAATTGTGTAAAGCGAATGCTTTGAATAACAACGCGGGAGAGATGTGATACATGAAGAAATCAATGTCCGGTAAAAAGAATGATAAGAATGCCTTATTTGACGGATGCCTTATATAAGTTGAAGTAGATCTTTTAGAAACAAAAGGAGCATTAAAACCCCTTAATGATGAATCAACCAGTACAACTTGTTAAGTTAGGGAAAACCTACGTCAGGCCTGTTATGACTCAGTGTTTCTGACGTCTTACTTTTAGTGCCTTAGATTTTGTGCATTCCACTTGGGAGGCATTACCTAATTTTTTTGAACGATTCAATTACTTCAAGTTGATCGAGTTATCACATGCTATGTTATACCGATCCTTTGCATTACATACCTTTGAAATGAGTGTGTTATAGCTGCGAGTACTCTTCAAAATACACAACAAATTAACAAAAAACGAAAAATGCACGTACCTATACTTGCATACATCTGTTAAAATCTAAGTTGCTCGGACTCTCCAAAAATGTTGCCGCACCCATGTCGGATCCTCAAAAAATGCACTACTTTTGGAGGATCCGACACACACCCAATGACATTTTTGAAGAGTCCGAGCAACATAGGTTAAAATGCATACACAAACGAGTCCATACTCAAAAGCGGATTTAGGATTTAAAGTTAAAGGGTTTCCAACGATCTCAAATTAAAAAGAAACTTTTTTTTTCTTTTTATTAAAAAGAAAATTTATTATAAGTTCCCAAGGGGAATCGAACCCTCAATGAG
The DNA here is from genome assembly GCA_003996215.1 of Jaltomata sinuosa. Classification (NCBI taxonomy): domain Eukaryota; kingdom Viridiplantae; phylum Streptophyta; class Magnoliopsida; order Solanales; family Solanaceae; genus Jaltomata; species Jaltomata sinuosa. Next base: position 126,862 of record QJPP01002711.1, on the reverse strand, counting down.
GAGGGCAACAAAGCTTAAGCAAGTTCCATTTATGTCGCTGAACCAAGAGCTTACTTTGTTAGTACATTCCCAACAAATAGTTTTTATATATCAATATAAATACAGGATCTGTGCAAAAGTTACTGGGTTCCCCCGAAGCCACACCCGATACTCTTAGGTCTGCCCCTGTCCATACTCCATATAATATGGATCACATGTTACCTTTAGTTGCTGAAGAACAAGTATATTTGAAACATTTCTAAATTTTGGATTTCTCCACTAGAGCTCATCACCTCTAAGAATGATAGGAAAAACGAATGAATCAAATCTATTTAGGGGGTGGGGATGTCCACATGGGCTTGATTTGGCAAGTCTATTCATATGTATTAAGAAACACCAAATTAATTTTAGTGGTACACGTAAGCTAAGTTGCTCCGACTCCGGTGCGGGTGTTCGACACGGGTGCGGATATAGAGGTCGGATCGTTCATGGTCTAAATTTTAAGATTGGGGAATACGGATCTAAGAATAGATCCGGGTGCCGGGATTTGGCTAAAACTAATTCAAAAGAGTTATAAAACCTAAATTATGAGATAAGCTACCTTTCTCAAAAAAACCCTAATAGATATCATGCGAAGAACTTGAGGAGAAGAGGTGAATCTTGAAAGGAGATAAAAGGAAAAGAGGTGACAGAGAAATGTCTACATATAAGATACCCATTTTCTTCAATTTCACCTTAGCGTTTATTTGGATTATAGAAATCATTGAATCTGTTCGTAATTTCTCCATCGATTTTGGTCAATGTACCAAAATCCCAGATCGGGTACGGATCCCACACCCACGTCGTCTCGACACGGGTGCGGCACCGGAAGTGAAGAGTCCGAGCAACTTAGCGCATAGGTATGTAAGAATCTATTTTACAATCTGTTTTATGTATGTATAGGCTGATTGTTGTATTAATTCATCCATTTGCATGCCTGATTGTTAAACTGTTGAAAATCTATGTTTTATTGATATCTGTCGAAAGATCTGCTTGGTTGGCACAATCAGACATATAAGGTGCAAAACTAATGACAACAAAGAAAATTATTTCAATTTGCTTACTTTATTGTTCCAGTGATATATGGGGTTTTCCTTTATTTGGAGTCTTTTTTAAGAATTGGTATATTTAATAACTCTTTTGAGAATTTTTTGCTAATCATGATTTTCCTGGAGTCTTTGGGATTCGGCTCTTGGAAGTTCAGTTATTTGTTTCTCAGGCGTACATGGCAGTTAGAATTAGATCATCAATTCTGGATGAAAGAGAGAATATGATATAGAGTTAAATAAATCCTTTGCATCTGGTGGAGATTGATTGCTTTATCTAGTTTTGAGTGTAGATTAGATGATAGAACTGGCATTTCTTGATTACTTTTGTCCTGGACAGAAGTATCGCCATCAGTTTTCGTTTGGTTTTGTTCCTTGCACAATGTTGGAGATGAAAGTATATACTTTATAAGCTAAGTGAGTTGGAGATTAAGCTTTTGTTTTCTTGAGATAATGTGACAAACGGAAAAGTGTTCATGTCTGCCTGAAATATTGTCGAAATGCTTGCGATCAAAAAGGATTTAGGAGGTTGGCCTGGTGAGTGGTGATAATTTTGGTTAGGAGGTTGGCCTGGTGAGTGGTGATAATTTTGGTGAGCTAGTGCAGTCGTGAAACCCCACATCCCTGCAATGGTGGATGATGTAGCAGTGCAATATAGATCTTCTCTATGTGATAATAGGCTAGTATGCTTGAATGACTAGCGTTGCGGAAATAAGACAGAAGAATATGCTTGCTTTTGCTAATTTGATGTGATAATGAATGATCTTGCCAAAACAGGTGGGGATCGGATCTCAATATCTGGTGAAGCTCGTATCTCCATACGTGCAGCCAGTCCTGATACTATGTGCAATTCTAGTATACTCAAATTTTGATTCCGATTAACCTGAGAAATGAAGTTACATTTCAAGTTTTCTCTTGTGAAACTAGTTATTCACATTCTGCAGATCCTATCCCGTTTAACATTGTCAGTTTTTTGGCTAGTGTGTCTGGTTTCTTCTCTTTTCAGAAAAAGAAAAACAATGTTCAATGTTGTTAGCATCTGTGTTTTGTTGTGATCTGCCTAAGTATGTGTGGCTTTGTTTTGTAGGGAGATGATCCAACATCGACCATACACCCAGAAAGTCGATGTTTATAGCTTTGGCATTGTTATGTGGGAGCTCATAACAGGGTTGCTTCCTTACCAGAACATGACTGCTGTGCAGTCGGCTTTTGCTGTTGTCAACAAAGGCATCCGTCCAACAATCCCCATTGATTGTTTGCCTGTCTTATCTGACATCATGACCTGCTGCTGGGATGCTGACCCTGATAATAGGCCAACTTTCTCTCAGGTGGTCAAGATGCTTGAGGCGGCTGAGACAGAAATCTTAACTAACATCAGAAAGGCGCGTTTCAGGTGCTGCATTCATACTACGGCTACTGCTTGATTTGGGAAAGCAGAAACTGAAGGCAAAAGATGTTGAGTGGCAAACTGATTTTGAGTCTGCCATGTGTATCTAGCAAGCACAAAGTGCTATAGTTAGGAGAAAAAACTATACATTTCTCTGCTGCATTTTGTTTCTTTTCTTTTCTCCGTAGATTCAAGACGGTGACTAGTTGTTTATACAGGAGACCTGTTGTGCATCTATGCATGTCAGATTATAGCTATGTTTGCTGAATTTGCTCAAAGTTATATCAGGTTCTGAATTATATGAAATGCTCATCTATGCCCGCAGCCTCGTTTATTGTGTTACACTCTGATAGTTGTATCAGTGTTGAACACATAAGTACAGGAGAAATACAAATTGCCTCAAGAGCAGTAAGGCACATCTAAGCCTCTGGTAACTCTGCAAGTTTGCAGAATTTGCTGTATTGAAGTATGGTAACTTTTGAGGCTTTATTTAAGCCGAGGGTCTATCTGAAACAACCTCTCTATCTCTACGAGGTAGGGGTAAGGTCTGCGTACGCTCTACACTCCCCAATCCCCACTTGTGGTATTACACTGGGTATGCTGTTGTTGTGAAGTATGGTAACTTTTCCGATTGTATTGTTTTGATTTGGAGACCATAACTTCCTCAAACTCTTTTTGAAGGGAGGTATGGCCATTTTTCCGCCTTGTTTTTGAAAAAGTTACTGTTGTAGAGTTCCAAATTCCATAAATTGAGGACATTATTTGGGAGTTCAACTTGTGGAATCTGAAACTCCAGGACAATGACTATTTTACAAGTACAAGGATAGGAAAGTTCTCCTACTTTCTTTTCCTTCGAGTTTATTATTATTTATCTATTGTTTTCTTTGCTTCGGCTATCGTATGCCATTTTTAGGCCTTCTTTTTGAAAGATATTCATTGTTCTAAAGTTTCAAATTTCATAAGTTGAGGGCATCATTTGGGAGTTCCACTTGTGGAATTTGAAACTGCAGGACAATGACGGTTGGAAAGTTCCCCTTATCAGTAGTATTAGCATAATTCTCCTACTTTCTTATCGTTCGATTTTATTATTATCTGTTGTTTTCTTTACGTCGTTTATTGTATGCCATTTTCTGGCATTGTTTTTATTATTATCAGTAGTACAAATTTTGCTTGAACAACACTAATATGAAAATTTTCTTTATGTAAACAACACGTATCATAGACTAGTGATCATGAATTGGGCTTTATTTACAGCCCGCAGGGATCTGATATGATTCTGAATTTCGTATTGGACTGTATATTTACCAGTATGCTATTCCCAATAGTTAGGAATACCGAGGTGGATGTGTGGACATATTAGGAGAGATAAAATTTGAAATGAGAATATGCAGGACAAAGTGGGAGTGGCTTCGGGGTGGACAAGATGAGAAAAGCGATACGAGATGATTCAGACATGTGAAAAGGAGATACGCATATACATGCCGCAATGAGGAAGTGTGAGACGTTGGCTATGGTGAGTTTAAGGAGAGGTAAAGTAGGGCGAAGAGGTATTGGGGAGAGGGTGATTAGACAACAGTTGACATATCTTCAGTTTATCGATGAGATGAAATTAGATATGAGGTTATGAAAGTCGCAGACAATATGGTAGAATGTTAGTAGATAGTTGAACGTTGTCTCACTTTCCTACTGGATAGACTTAATTGGTGGTAATTGGTGCACCGTATCAGTTTTCCCGTTCATATATACTAGCTAGTAGTAGTAGTATTATTATTATTTCTGTTCATTCCCATTGTCTCATATGCTTCGATTATCGCATTATTTGACTACTATTACCATTCCGTATTTTTTTTGGATACTATGCAATGCTTTTTTTAATTACTCCCTTCGTTCATTTTTACTTGTCACATTTTGCTTTACGAAAGTTAATTTGACTTAACTTCAAAGCTAAATTGAAGTAGATTTTAGATTGTCGATAACTATATGAAAAAATGTTATAAGTTACAATCTTTCTCATATTAATATGAAGAAAAAATACATCTTAAGATGTTGATCAAAGTTCATGCAATTTGACCTCGAGAAACGAAACAATGATAAGTAAAAATGAACGGAGGGAGTATATATTTGTTAATGTTCTCTTTACTTTGGTATTTTTCCTTTTCAAACTGCTTTAATATGCGTTACTTGAGCCTAGCATCTTTCAAAAATGGTCTCCCTACTTTCACGACCTAGAAAAAAGATCTGCGTACACTCTACCCTCTCTAGACCTCACTTATAAGATTACACCGAGTATGTTATTGTCCTAAATTTAAGGGGTCAAAATGTAAAGAAAATAACTTAAGGTGGGTATAAAAGCCACTATATGATGTCCACCACCACCATCATATAAATTAGAGTGCAAAACGGAAAGTCCAAAAGCTAACGACGTCGATGTGAGTGATAGGTTTTTGGCCGTATACGGCGGCGATTTCTAGGGTTTAGGCCGAAGAAGACGACGGAGGAAGAAAATGAAGCCGGTAGTAGGAACAGTAGTATCAAACAAGATGCAGAAATCAGTAGTGGTAGCAGTTGATAGACTATTCCACAACAAGGTTTACAATCGATATGTCAAACGGACCTCCAAATTCATGGCTCATGATGAAAAAGATGAATGCAACATCGGCGATCGCGTATCTACTCTTTCTCTCTCTCTCTCTATATATATAATGAAAAATTGTTTTTTTAGTTTGTTGATAGATGTTATTTTGCTTCTGATACTATCTAGTGTTTTGTGTAGTTCGATTGTAGTATTATTTTGTTGCAGTATTGTTCTGCTACTATCTGTTGTTTTCGTTTATTGTCTAATATCTCTTGTACTTTCATTACGGCTTTTGCTGGTCATTGTTTGTCTTGAGCCCGGGGTCTATCGGAAACAATCTCTTTAATTCACCTATGAGAAGGATGAATGCAACATCGGTGATCGCGTATCTACTCTCTCTCTCTCTCTCTCTCTCTGTATATATATATAAAATGAAAATTTGTTTTTTTAGTTTGCTGATGATGTTATTTTGATTATGATACTATCTAGTGTTTTGTGTAGTTTGATTGTAGTATTATTTTGTTGTAGTATTGTTCTGCGACTATCTGTTGTTTTCATTTGTTGTCTATATATAAATATATAGTTATTTCCTTTCTGATCTTATGTGCTTCTAATCTGTTTGTGTAGTGGAATTTGGTGAAAAATTGTTCTTTTTCCAATTTGCTGAGTATGTTATTATGATATTTGACTATCTGATCATTTCCAATTATGAGCTCTTGAACTAGCAATGGGCTTCAAAGTAATTGTTTGTTCCAGTGCAAATTAATGAAGCACCTAAAATTAACCATACCTAGACTCATTGTAGAGTTTCATTTCAATTTTCCTAATTCTTGGTTGGCCTTTCCTTTTCTTGTAATATGGTTGTGAGTACATGCAGTTGGTGAAAGATTGGTCATTTTAGTGGAAATGTTGCTGATAATGTAGTTTTGGTCTTTGATTATTCAAGCGTATTAGGTTTTGAGCTTGTAAAATCGCGATGAGACTCTAAAGTAATCGTTTTTTTCAATGAAGAACAAGGAAGCACCTAAAATTGCTAAACAGTGTAATTTTCAGGAGAATCTAGATAACCAGTGTAATTGACAGCACTTAGCATAAGGTGGCTCCGCTAGTGGGTGTAAGTTGGTGAAAAATCATTTTTTTTAATGTCAGTTTGCTGATTGTGTTATTCGATCTTTGAATATGTGAGCATTTTTTAACTATGAACTTGTTAACTTGCAATTGACTTCAAAATAATTGTTTGTCATTGATAAATAAAAAAGTACCTAAAATTACCCGTACCTAGACTAATTGTAGAGATTCATTTGTGTAGTGTGATCGGCTTGTGTGTAGTGGAATTAGGTGAAAAATCGTTTCTTTTCTTAGATGAAGTAATTGATTCCATTCATGGCATCCAGAAGATGCAAAATAGTTACAAAAGAGTGAGCACAAAATGTTAGCTCTAGTACACAACCATAGAGGTGAAAAATCGTTTCTTTTCCAGTTTGCTGATGATATTATTTTGATCTTTGATTATCTGAGCATATGTGTTACTCGAGCCGAGGGTCTTTTAGGAACGATCTCTCTGCCTCTTAGGAGGTAGAGGTAAGGTCTGCGTACACTCTATCCTCCTCCCCAGACCCCACCAGTGGGATTACGCTGGATATGTGGTTGTTGTTGTTGTCTGAGCATATTTTAGCCATGAGCTCTTAAATTCGCAATTGACTTTGAAATAGTTGTTTCTTTTAATGCAAACTAAAAAAGGCACCTAAAATCACCCAGACATATACTCACTGTAGAGATTCACTTCAATTCTTAGTTTAGTTGGCCACTTTATTTTGTATCTTCTTTTCTTGTGATCTGTTTGTTGGTACATGAAGTTGGTGAAATCTTTCTTATTTTCTGCTGAAATTTTGTTAATCATGTTATTTCCTGGTCCCGACTTTGTATGAAGGAGGGCGTTTACGGTAGGTTATAGTCTAATTATGTTAAACCTCTAGAGACCAAATTATGGTGGAACTTGTTAAGAGAGAAAAAGGAGAGACTATCCCTCTAAATATAGTAATAAGTATGAATGTATGATATACACTTTTAATCACTAGTTTGATAAAGAAGGGGAGTGGTGGGAAGGAAGCCATGTACGCATTTTTAGTGAGAGGAAAGATATGCAGATTCAAATATGAAGATTTGGTGAATCTTAAGTGTAAATGATGTATATAAATGCCTCATGTGATTAAAGGTTCTTTTGCTTTTTCCCCGTCAAATCATAATTTACTAATATATAGCTGTGGTGGCCAGTGGCTGCAACTCTTATATCTGAATTGATTAGCCAGGATGGTTTACTATAATCCTTTAATGTCATCGCAGTAGAACTTTAATTACGTCCTTCGTCTACACTGCATTATCTCTGACCGTCATTCTGTTAGCTTCCTGTTTGCTTATTTAAGATGGATATATCTCAATTTTGTATACACTCACTATTGTAGCTAGATTTGGTGTAGTGTAGTCCGTGAACAAGATACTGAGTTCTGGATGAAATTCCAATTTCAGGTTAAGTTAGATCATTCAAGACCATTGAGCAAGCGTAAGCACTGGGTTGTTGCTGAAATTTTGAAAAGAGCAAGAATTTATGTGCCTCCAGCTCGAACTACCACTGAGACGGTCAACAAGACTGAAGTTCCCCCTAATGCTAGTTAGAGCTGAAAGAGAAGTACCATCTCCATCTTCGTCTTGTGTATCCAGAACAAATGCCTATTTACTAAATGTTTTGATGTTTTTGTTCATCTACTGAGAAACGAGTACATGTCAACTGCTGCTTCGGGAGTTGACCAACTCAATTGAAGACCAGTGCCAATCGGAAGCTGGTGTTTTCCAGGTTTAAAATGGTGGCCATGGGTCAATACACCCGAACAGCCAAAGTAGGAGTTAATGAAAGGTTCTAAGGCAGTAGGAATTCGTAATATTTACATGTCCTGCAATTGCCTTATCGTCTTTTTCCATTGAATCTAATAACACATTATGCTTTTCTGTTGCTACTGTCGTTACTGGATATGAAGGTCATCTCATCATTTTGTTATGAATTTGTCCGAGTTGTGCGTCTTGAATAGCTCTTAAACTAAGTGATGCACTGCACATAGTTTACTACCTCTGAGCAGAACATGGTGTTGTGTTGTATAATCTTACAGAACCAAAATTTGAAGCAGAGTTGCTGCTAGTGAGGATTGTTCTTGAAGAACTTCCTTGTGTTAATGGGGATAAACAAACAAATGAATATAGTGAAAGCCATCTTTGTTATGCCATCTATCTTTAGCCAAATCTTGTTATTTGATTTTGTTTGCTTTACTTGAGCCCAAGGGTCTAACGGAAACATCATCTTTATCTTCACACGTTAGGGGTCAAGCTGCGTACACATCACCCTCTCCATACCTCACTTGTGGGATTACATTGAATATGTTATTGTATTTGATTTTGCTTGCCTATACCTGAGGGATAACTTGAACTCTATCATTACCTTGCTACCAACTAACCCAATTCTACACTACAATCAGATCCCTGTGTAGCGTCGTCATTTGTCTAGATATTATGTGGTTGCTATAGCGAGGTTTTGTTATAGAGAATATGTAATACTTATAATATAATACGAACATCGAATCAAAGAGAACTTGGCAAATAGTTATAGAAATTTCCGACTCTACATTTTACTTCAATACCTTTTCCCAATTAGGATATCTGGTTTAACATGAGAAATTTACATGGTAAAACATGTTCGTTTTTATTCACTTAAGAAAACCAGCATAATTAAACATTGGAATATTAGTTATATTTGACTTGCTATAACTTTCAAATACCCGGCAAAAGTTGTTGTCGTGTAACCAGGAAGTACTGAGTTCAAGCCATGGAAACAGCCTCTTGCGGAAATGCATAATATGGCTACAATAGATCCTTGTTGTCTGGCGCATAGCGAGAGCTTCAGTGTACTGAGCTGCCCTTTTTTATGACTTCCAAATAACAGTGTAAAGAAATATTTTGACTGATCTTATCAATCTATTTCTTTTTGCTAACAAATGAATTTGACTCCTGCCTTCTGATGATATTACAATTTACAACTCTTTAAACAGCTGAAGAAAACAGTATTTTACCCCTCTTCAGAAGTGTAACAAAGGAAGAAGATGTGGTAAACCCTTCTATGTAGGAACTTAATCAAATGCCCAAATTTTCTGCTGCTGCAACGATGAACCATGTCGCGAAAAAAGAAGTTTCTTCTGTATGTGATATGAACTGATAACCTTCAATACTCAGGTACCAGAAGCATTCCTAGTAAACAAATCTGTCTGGGGGTGCTTCTTCTGGAATCTGGAAAAAGCAACAAGAATTCAAAAGCACGAACAATAGACGATTTTATAATATGTTATAAAGATAGACATGCTTGCAGATGCACCATATATCAACTGCCAAAATTGGCTAAACACATAACAGAATGCTATAAATGAATAAACACTTCTGGGGCTGCGATGTTCCAGTATCATATTTCAAGCCACATATGATACTCTTCGATCATACAGAACTGCATGATTATAATTGCATCGAAACATTTTCAAGGAATGTTACTTTTATATTTAGTTTTTTCTACAAGGTCTCTTGATTCAAAATGAGCCGAGGGTCTTTCGGAAATAGCCTTTCTACCCTCCCCAGACTCCACTTTGGGATTTCACTGGATATGTTGTTGTTGTTGTTGTTGTCTCTTGATTTAAAATGCCCAAAGCAAGGAAAATATTTAGAGCTTACCTCCCCAATTTTCCATTCCTTCTTTGTCCAAATGCTGTTATCGCCGCTGAAGTCCTCTGTTGATGCAGCATTTCTGCAAAACAAGGGCATAAGAAAGAACCACCAAAAGGACCTCATCAGATTTACATTTCGAACTTCAATAGAAAAACGAAAATACCAAAATATTGATGATTTAATTCTTTCTAGTCTAAATAATTATGGCAAGTTAAGTAACTACTGCTGGAACTTACATGTTGATACTGACAGGGGACACTGTAACAGAAAAAGTCCCCTGAGAAGGAGTAGGAAGTTGGCCACCAGAGGGATTAGGAAACTGCGGTGAGGTCGTTGAGGTGGTAAACGGGTTCCTCTCAGAACTTGCTGCAATATTGCTGGGAGCGAAAGGATTTTGAGATGACTGGGTGGCGACTTGGGTTCCGAAGCCAAAGGGAACTGCAAACAAAGTCAAGCTAAATAAAATGCATACTCAAGAACTGACAATACTCGAAAACCATGTCAAATCACCTGATGGTTTCCCAAATGAAAAAGCATTCGGCCCAGACGAACTCGATGTCTTAAAAGAGTTCCCAAGAGGACTGGGTTGCCCAAATGTACTAGTTGGTGGAGTTGATGCCCTGTTAATTCAAAAAAATGAAGTCAGAATTTGGTAAAGGCCAACACACTCTAGCATATGCAGATTTACGGTAGACACTACATGTGTGAGAGAAATAATCTTTTTATTGTTTTGCATTGCTCAGTAGCTTCTCAACTGCAGGATGTGTTTCTACTATTCACGGACTCAACTGAGTACTACCAAAGACGGTTAAAGAACTTCAGTGCTGGGATGTTATATGAAAAAGGAACTGAAGAAGATTTGGAAGACAATTCCAATCTCCGTATGTTAGGCGGGGTCTGCAAGCAAAGAGACCAGCGGTGCTTTGAATGAAAAACTAAGCTGCAGCTATCTACATAATGAAATATAAATGTCTTAGTTTATTGGCTTGTTGGATGTAAATTAAAACGTGTATGAAGATGTTGCTGTGACAGATTTTATTAGCGCGTTACTAATTGATTTTAGTTCAGCTATCAATAAAATTTACTTATGAAAGAAGCTAAAAACTCTAGTATAAATGCACTAATATAGGTTCTTATGCATCAGTTCTAACCCTGTATTCAGTATGGCTCCCAACTGACTAAAACTTGAGGCTGAAGGAGGAAAACTGCTTTGACCACTCAACGAGACATTTGGTGCGGAACCAGGAAAAGGACTTTGAGCACTCAACGAGGCACTTGGTGCGGCACCAGGAAAAGGAATTTGAACACTCAACGAGGCACTTGGTGTGGCACCAGGAAAAGGACTTGGAGCATTAGGAGCAGAAGTCGATGTAGATGCATAAGGATTTCGCAATAGATTTTCAAATTCAGCTACTTTAGAATTAACCAGGCTCCTCTCTCTCTCAACCTGCAATAACACGAGGACAGAAAAAAGGGAGTTAGAACTTAGAAGCAAAATCACAACAACAACAACAACATACCCAGTGTATTCCCACAACGTGGGGTCTGGGGAGGGTAGAGTGTATGCAGACCATACCACTACCTCAGAGGTGAGGTTTAGAAGCAAAATCATAAGATGATATTAGTCAATGATACATAATAGAAAGTTTACTAATAAGTTGTGAATCATGTTAAAGTAGCCCTCTCTCTAACTAATCTAAAGCTCTCTGCTTCACTTAGAAGTCTTCCTTTCTGATAAGATAGAATTCTTTGCCTGAATTTTGAGAGCAAATTTCATTTACGCATATATTCAGATAACGAAAACAATTTTCAATTTCATAAAGCAGTATCAGCAAAGGCAGAGCAAGAAGGTAGCAAGGGTGGTGTCTTACAATAGACATCAAGCTCTGTCCACGTTTTGCATCATCATATGCTGCTGCTCGCAGCTCTTCATAGCTGACATCACCGGTAATATCACATGGACCACTGCATACAAAAGAAATTGCAACTGCTGATCAATCTCTATGATCTACCAGTTCATGAAACAGGCAATGCACATAGAATTGGAATCTGAGGCCACGAGATATATGCAGGGTGCATAGAATAAAAAATTGCTTCTTTTTCTTTTTTCTACTTTCAGTTTTAGAAAAGAGAAAGAGTATAAACTAAGAGGACACTCACTAGAAGAGTTGCAACAAGTGCACTGTAATATGATAGTTTAGTTTGAAAAGCAAGAGAAAGGATGCAATCACTTCTCCAACCAAAATTCCTCAGACTAAGATTTGAAGTCGTCAATTACAAGTTAGAACAACAAATATGGGGGTAATCTTCATTGGGTCTTATTCATGAGAGAAACTCAAAGTATGAGGCAAGCTGATATAGCAAAGTGCGTCAAGTAAAGATAAGATCTAAAACATACTTTTTACGATGACCATAGCAGGTAAGCAGCCACAATGGCTTCTCATTATTAAAATCTTCCACAATCTGATGCCTGCATGACTCAGCATCTGTGCAGCTTCACATGTAGAAGAACCAAACCATTAATTCCACTTAAATCATGAAGCTAAATGCAAAACGGAAAGGTTTGTGCCACAGAGCACTCACGTGTGATTAGGTGCTACAGGCTGATTGTCAGATTGCCGCGATGAAGAACAGTTGGTACTTCCAGAGCGAGTCCACTTGTTTTCAAAAGGCTAAAAATGAAAAAAAAAAAAAAAAATAAGTTAATATGCATCATGATCATGTAGCATGCCAAGATACGCCGGATGACTCAATCCTGGGAGAGTTTACAGCTAGGTCACCTAGACTTTACAGTGTCATTAAGACCTATCCATTCATTTTAATTCTTCGTAGCACCTAGAAAACTGGATAGAATCGAACCTACACATACTCATGCAAAAGTCCATAATCATAGTTTAATTACATAAACATGTCATTGATCTGATAGAGAAATAGTACTGGAAGTTCAGAAAACCATACATAGATATTGACTCACCAGTAAACTGTTGCTGATGGCAACAGTATGTAACTACTAACAACTACTAACAGTAGAAAACTTTAATTACCACAAAAACAACACAGTTAGTATTAAACTCCACATACTTATGTATAAAAAAATTTAACTCCACATTTCCATTAATCAACCTTTCCTTTAGATTCATGTGACTTTTTAGTTTGAAGATAGCATCGGTGGCATTATTCCCTTTGCTGAAATCAAACGGTGGCCTTGTAAAGAAAAACTTCAAATAGCATATGAAATTACCTAGCAGTCTTGCTATTGATACTTCTTTTCAGTAAATGAAAAGGACTGTGTATGTCGTTCAACCAAAATCCTGTTACTTTTCTATATGTAAACCCCACAAAAATTACATTCTTATTAATACATATTAAAGAAAATAAAAAGCTTGACATGACTGACTTTTCAACGGTTTATCTAGCTTTCAAGGCTTACATAGCAGCAATGACTGATTGGAACTGAAAGCAAATGGGGATGGGAAGTTCACTTGTTAGTCTTGTTACAATGTTCTAACAGGAAGATCTCTTGGTAATTCTGAAGGAAATTGGAAACAAGTCTGGAAATCAAAAGCGCCCACTAAATTATGTGTTTTGTATGGTTGGTGAACAAAGAAGTTTGTGTTGCCATTTCGAAAAAAAAAAAAGGAGGAAGAAGCTTGCCTTACCTAAGACAACTTGCAAAAAAGTGGCTTTCATCTAAGTAACAAATGCTACATGAGTGGAGAGAATTCTGGAATAATAAATCCGCTATTATTACACTGTTCAATGGCATTTCAAGTTTGGCATATGTTCGTCAGTATTTTGGGACTAAAATGGGACGCCAAGCTCGACAGCTGGTATTTTAATTTGTTGGAGTAGGATGCCTTCACTGGGATTTGAGCCTGAGTGCTCATGGTTCTCAACTATGTTGCTCGGACTCTTCAAAAATGTCAACGGGTGCGTGTGGGATTCTCCAAAAGTAGTGTAATTTTGGAGAATCCGACACGGGTGCGGCATCGAAAGTGAAGTATCCGCGCAACTTAGGTTCTCAACCCCTTGGGACATTTCTAAATTTCTTACTTTCCAATTCTTTATCTTTATGACTCACTATCGTTTCTTCAACTTCTAAAAATAACAACATTGAGCACTAGCAACATGTGAACACTTGTGCTGAGACATAAAGATAAAGAATGATATGAGTTCTAGTATCTAGGGTTGAAATTTCTTGAGAAGCATTATCCCTTATCATGTTATTTCAGAATATGGAGTGAAGACTCCTCAAAATGGTACTGGGGGAGCACAGTATTTATATAAAATAATAAATACTAAAATAATCTGCAGCAACCAGCTATAATTAGAGAGTAATGGATAAAGTACCTTGTATTGATTCTGTTTGAGCCCCATATCGTTGGACCCTCTTGGCTGGGAGTTGCTCTGAACACCAAAACCAAAAGGGTTGGACTTTGGCTGTTGCATATTCGTACTCTGAAAATTAGTGGATTGGCTGCCAAACCCAAATGGATTTGGCTTCGGTTGTTGTTGGGCAGCATGAAGAAATTTACAACGTTCACCATATTGACAGCTGGATGAATAAGACAACGATCAGATCCTGTTTTTCATACTTTCACAAAGGAACCTAATCGTAACAAGGATTACTCGACTCCCATAAAGAACTACTAATTTAAATAATACTTTCTATGTTTTAAGTTAAAGATATCATCTTTACTTTCTAAGACATCACAGCAAACACCACCTTTCTAAGTTCTAAGATGGAATATCATACCAATTATTTGTTCGATCTTAATTCTTAGGTCAATAATATGGTATGAGAAAAAGAAATGCAACCCTACCTCCCCCGAGTACACTTCCCAAGTCCCAACCTAGCTTTATATATCCCGTTACTTGAAAAAATAAGAAGGGTCAATCGGGGATCTGTCCCCCCACCTCCATTTAATGTTTTGGTAGGTCCCTGTCATCCCGCACTAATGTAAATAAGAGGCATGATTAACATACATCCTTGATACCTCCCACCAACCCAGGTACTGAATAACTTTGTCCTCAAAAAAAGGGTTGTTTAGCTAATAGTAATAGCTCGAGCAGGTAGCAGTCTAAAAGCGAATGAGCTAACTAATATACAAGTATATAGAGCTGAGCGAGTAAGCAAGAAGAATATATACTGAGACATTACCCCTTCTTTCATCACCAGGCTAGGACAGATGCTAAGAAATCACCTACTGTTTCTACCTTCGTTGAGATTCTACATCACGACCCTCAACCCTCCCACTTCATTAACCACTGACACATGATTTTGGTGCTCATGATTTTATTTAGCTATAATCTTTCAGCCATTACCATAAAGATCGAGCACAACAATCAATCAACCAACTTCCCATCAATCCTAAACAACTAGTCAGCAATATGAATCCTCTAAATTCATTCCCAACTCCCAATCCCTCACCAATACAATGTTCAAAGAAACTATTTTTACTCAACTCTACACCTTTATAAGGATTAGGGAAGCAAGAAAACGAAAAAAAAAAGAATCTTGACATGAAGGTTTCAAGGGTTTATCGAGAACCCTATGAATATATGCATAATAAAGTTTGTGAATGTAAATTAAGCCCGACTTTTTTTTTCCTTCTATAATATTTTTGCCTTTGCTGGAATTTTGAACCCGAGACATCATGATTTTCAACCCAGTTCATTAACCACCAACCACACCCATAAAAATTGAGTACAACAATCAATAATCAATCAACCAACTTCCAGCAATCCTAAACAACTAGTTGGCTATATGAATCCTCTAAATTCAAGCCCCCCTCCAATACAATGTCCAAAAGGAACTATTTTTACTCATCTCTATTTTGCTGAGATTTGAACCCGAGACATCATGATTCTCAACCACTTCATTAACCACCGGCCACACCCTTAGATGCTGGAGCTCATGACTTTACTTAGCTATAATCTTTCAGCCATTACCTAGTTCAACGATCAATCAACCAACTTCCCATCAATCCTAAACAACTAGTTGGCTATATGAATCCTCTAAATTCAGCCCCCCCTCCAATACAGTGTCCAAAGGAACTATTTTTACTCAACTCTATTTTGCTGAGATTTGAACCTGAGACATCACGATTCTCAACCCACTTCATTAACCACCGGCCAGTGGCCACACCCTTAGATATTGGAGCTCATGACTTCACTAGCTATGATCTTTCAGCCATTACCATAAAGATTGAGTACAACAATCAATCAACCAACTTCCAAATTTCCCATCAATCCTAAGCAACTCCCCCTCCCCCCACCCTCACCATAAAATGTTCAAAGAAACTATTTTTACTCAACTCTATTTTTCTGAGATTTGAACCTGGAACATCATGATTCTCAACCCACTCCACATCATGATTCTCAACCCACTCCATTAACCGCCGACCACACCCTTAGATGCTGGAGCTCATGACTTTACTAGCTATGGTCTTTCAGCCAGTACCATAAACATTGTACAACAATCAATCAACCAACTTCCCAATTTCCCATCAATCCTAAACAACCCCCCTCACCATACAATGTTCAAAGGAACTATTTTTACTCAACTCTACACCTCTACAAGTATTAGGTAAGCAAGAAAACGAATAAAAATTGAATCTTGACATGAAAGTTTCAAGGGTTTATCAAGAAACTATATGAATATATGCATAATAAAGTATATAAATTGATAAATTAAACCCCATTTTTTGTTTTTTTTTACCTGCCCCGCATAAAATTCCTGCAGGGTTCTTTCCTTGGGGGCATGGCGTATTAAGTCCTTTTTTGCTTCTTCTCCTTTCTTCACTTCTCAGCTTGTAAGGTGCAAATAATAGAGAGAATTTGTGGAATGACTAGCAAAATTGTCCCTTTGGTAAAATCTTGGTTGTATTTATTAAAAAAAAAAAAAAAAAAGGGGGGGGGGGGGGGGGGGGGGGGGGGGTTGGGGGGGAGTCTTATTTCTCTTGCTATTTTTTGGGGTTAATGAGTATTGTTGATATTAAATTTATTAAATAATTACTCCGTTCGTTCATTTTTACTTGTCACTTTTTGACTTAACACACAGATAATTACTAACATAATTATTTTACCATATTACCCCTATTAATTGATGGTTGTTATTGTGTCTTGAAATTAGTTTGGAGAATAAACAATTATGCTAAAGGTAAAATAGGAAGAAAAAAATTATCCTTTTTTTATATGTCAAAAATAATAAATCAAAATGAAAATCCAATTAAAAAATAACTTACAAGTAAAAGCGTACCTAGGAGTAATATATAAGATTTTGGTCTCTTGATATGTATATTTTAGATCTAAATTACCCTCATGCGAAGAAACAATACACATAAAATATGAATAGTCAAATAATTGTTAATGATATATAATTTATTAAAATTTGTAAGGATTTATAAATAGAGGGATAAAAACTATGCACACATTAATTGATTAAATTAAAAATTAAATTTGCTTAGATAGCAAGCACAAGAACAAAATTGAAATTTATTAATATTTAATGAGGAGTCTGAAGTCAAAGATTATTCTTTGATACTCCTATACTTATTTTTCAATATCTTAAATTATTGATTATTATAGCTTATATTCAATTCTTTTCATTTTAAGTGTCTTAGTTTGAATAGACACTAAATTTAAAAAAATAAGGATCATTTGAATCTTATTATCTTAAACTAAAAATGTGTTTAATGTGTCAAATATCCATTAAATTTTATGATCTTAAATAAACCATATTAAATATTTTTCGAAAGTTTATCAAATATAGATTTTCTTTCAATTACAATAGAAGAGTTTGTAAAGATACAAACAATCCGATCTAGCCAACTAAGAGATAATTTCAGATAGACAGTGTTTATGGGGAGTAATGTCACAGACTTAGACTTCGACTAAGCACACCGTGCGGCACTTGACAACTCGCTCACGAATCTTTCACGATCTTGCAAGCTCAAGTAAGCCTTTTTAACACTAGATCGCTAAGGGAATGCTAAATTGAAGAAAGACACAAGAGAATTGCTAAAGAAAGCTTTTATATTTCTCATGACTTGGAAGATTTGCTTGATGACTTTACAAATGGATGCCCCCTATTTATACTACTCACTAGCTAAGGGCTAATATGCAAATAATAATTATTATATAAGTCCCTACATATTCACAAAATAGTCCTCACTCTAGAACTTTCTACAATGCTAGAAAGTTCCAAGGTCCTTCCATGTAAATCTAAGATATTCTAGGATATTCCATGGGAATTCTCCCTATTTTTCTAGAATATTCTACTAAGGACAAGTCTTCCTCTTATATAAGCCTTCCACATGGGCAACTTTGTGCCATGTGACGCCTACGTGGCATGGTGATGTGGGGGGTCGTCACAGTAAGCTTCCCAAAAGATAACATAAGCGTGTAAAGAATTTTTTAGACCGAATAGAAATTGACCCTCTAGTGCAAAGATAGAAGGGAGAATCTTTGTAAAGTTGATCATTATGAGTCTTATGGCGAATTTAATTGACAAGTTCAACGATAACGAAAAGGGGAATTATTAGATCGTTATTAAGTACAGATTGGTGAAATGCAAATTTATTCAACAAGTTTAATGAAAGAGGGAAAAGGTCCTGATTTACCCTTCAACTTTGCGATTTGTAGCTAATATATTCAATGTTTAAAAGTGGCTCATATATACACTTCAAATCACAAAGTTAAGGAGTAAATCAGGACCTTTTCCCAATAAAAAATTATATCCAAATTAATATCAAAGCCTCCAATTAACTAGAGACCTCGGTTGTCATAGTTATAAAACTTTTATTGATAGAGAACATTTTCTTCGAATAGACCTTAGACATCATGACTTCAAATTAATCAAATTTCAATACAGATATCGAACATTGAAAAAAAAAAGTGTTAGGGAGGGAGGCGAGTTTGGGGCTAAAATAGTCCCTTAACTATTAGAGTAGGTTCATTTTGGTCCTTCAAATATAACTCTGAGCATATTTAGTCCCTTAACTTTATTAAAGTGGAGCACTTTTGATCTCCCTAACAAAATCCGTTTAAAAATAATAGTGTTAAACCCATGTGGCAACCCACGTGACTTGTAAAATACAAAATCATAGAGGTTAAGTGTTAGCTATTATGAGTATATATTTAATTTTACACGCTTTTAAACACAATTAAGAAGAAATTCGCACACCCTTCACCAAATTACTAGCTACGCCACTGACTTTAAGACCATTTTGTTACTGCAATTAAGAAAATAGTTATTTTTTTCGAGTGGGCAGATTATTGTGTTCTAAAGTATTGTCTTCAAATATAAATAGCTACTACCATATTAATTCTAAAAAATTAAGAAGACAAGAAAGAAAGAAAGAAAATGTATATCAATTAAGAAAGAGATAACACTGTCAAATTTACACCGTTAGAAAATTATCCTTTCCGTTAATTTTTAACATTATTATGTTAGGAAGACCAAAAGTGTTTCACTTTAGTAAAGTTAAGGGACTAAATATGCTCAGGATTATATTTGAGGGACCAAAATGAACCTACTCTAATAGATGAGGGATAATTTTAGCCCAAAACTCGGAGGGAGGCCCTTAAAATAGTTCATCAAATTATTAGGCCAACTCCCCTCTTGACGGTTATTCCAACAATTTCCTTTCATTTCCCTCTTTCTTGTTTTCTCCGCTCTCCTCTTCTTCTTCTTCTTCCTTTATATATTCCTCTTCTTCTTCTTCCACAAAAATCCCATAAAATCCATCAAATTTTCTCTGCAATAATGGCTTCCTCAGCCTCCACTTTTTCAGCTACAAAAATCTTGCACCCCCTTAACTCCACCAGATCCACTAACAACAAGAACAAGGCTACCCTTTTGGGAAATAAGCTCAAAGATAGCTCCTTTTTTCTTGGATCAACAAAGAAACTGTCTATGAAGAAACCCTTTTCGTATCCGAACTCGAAACGCGGATCTAAAGATGTTCTTGCTGTTTCTGAGGTTGTCAAGGACAAGAAGCTCAACATAGACTCTTCACTCTCTAATATGGTACTTGCATTTTGTCCTGATTTTAATAATTGCAATTGATGTTTGTTTTGGTCTTGTTGGGTCTTCTTGCTTACTCCGTTTGCTGTTTCATATTACTTGGCCCATGTTTTGACACATTGGTGTATTTTACTGAAATGACCTTATTAATGATTGCTTTGAAACTCTAAATTTGACTAGTATTACTTTATGTAGTTAGGGTAGTATGAGAAAAAAAAGTAATAAAACTCTCTTGATTTGCTAACTGAAATGGACAACCCTTTTGGGAAATCAGCTTAAAGATAGCTCCTTTTTTTGTTGGATCAACAAAGAAACTGTCTATGAAGACACCCTTTTCGTATCCGAACTCGAAACGTGGATCTAAAGATGTTCTTGCTGTTTCTGAGGTTGTCAAGGAAAAGAAGCTTAACATAGACACTTCACTCTCTAATCTGGTACTTGCATTTTGCTGATTTTAATTGCAATTGATGTTTGTTTTGGTCTTATTGGGTCATTCTTGTTTACTCCGTCAGTTTCATATTACTTGGCCCCTGTTTTGATTAGAGGTGTATTTTACTAAACTAACCTTATTAACGATGCTTTGAAACTCTAAATTTGATTACTGTTACTTTATGTAGTTAGGGTAGTATGAGAAGAAAAAGTAATAAAACTCTCTTGATTTGCTAACTGAAATGGACAAGTAAAATGAACAAGACCCTTTTGGGAAATCAGCTTAAAGGCAGCTCCTTTTTTTCTTGGATCAACCAAGAAACTGTATATGAAGAAACCTTTTCGTATCTGAACTCGAAATGTGGATCTAAGGATGTTGTTGCTGTTTCTGAGGTTGTCAAGGACAAGAAGCTTAACATAGACTCTTCAGTCTCTAATCTGGTACTTTAATTGCAATTGATGTTTGTTTTGGTCTTATTGGGTCATTCTTGCTTACTCCGTCCGTCAGTTTCATATTTCTTGGCCCATGTTTTGACACACTTGTGTATTTTTCTAAAATGACCTTATTAATGATGCTTTGAAACTCTAAATTTGATTACTATTACTTTATGTAGTTAGGGTAGTATGAGGAAAAAAAAAGTAATAAACCTCTCTTGATTTGCTAACTGAAATGGACAAGTAAAATGAACAAGACCCTTTTGGGAAATCAGCTTAAAGATAGCTCCTTTTTTTCTTGGAACAACAAAGAAACTCTATATGAAGACACCCTTTTTGTCTCCGAACTCGAAACTTGGATCTAAAGATGTTCTTGCTGTTTCTGAGGTTGTCAAGGACAGGAAGCTTAACATAGACTCCTCACTCTCTAATTTGGTACTTGCATTTTCCTGATTTTAATAATTGCAATTGATGTTTGTTTTGGTCTTATGAGCTGTTTTTTTCAATTGGGTCACTCTTGCTTAAATGGTTGGGTGTTTTGAAGTGGATTTTTGTTGTTTTAGTGCTTAGATTTTGTTGAATTTTCTCTTTGTTACCAAAAGAATGACGATTTACTCCCTCCGTCCATTTTTACTTGTTCAGTATTCCCCTTAGCAATAAATAGAATGACAATTTTACTATGTCACGCTTTGAGTATACTCCCTCTATTTCAATTTGTTTGTCCTACTTATCTTTTGAGTCCGCTTTAAAAAAAATGTCTCTTTTCCTTTTTAGCAACTCTTTAATTCCAACTTTTCACCTGATATGTTTAAAACCACAAACACTAAAGGACATTTTGGTACATTTGACATATCTTTAATTTAATATCACCAGATTCAAAAGTCTTCTTTGCTTTCTTATACTCCGTATGAAGTCAAAATAGTACAAAAAAATTGAAATAGAGGGAGTAATAAATTCAATGCTTTGAGAAATGTATTAGGAAATGACTAGAGTTAATAATAAGGGTAAATTAGAAACTAAGTGATCAATTATCTCTTGATTTTCTAAACTGTAAAAGTGGACATCTATTTTTAGTATAGTAGACAAGTAAAAGTGGACACATGGAGTAGCATTTTAATTTTGATGTGAATTTGGATATGGACGTATTAGTTTTTACCTTGAAACTGTAAGATTAGTGGAAGTATGTACTTTTTGGTGTGAATTCGGATATTGATTGGTTATTAATTTTAAAACAAGATTTACATATTTCATGACTAAGTAAAACTAATACACAACTTTCTGTAATAAATAATACTCCCTCTGTTTCAATCTGTTTGTTTGCTTTTGACTTGACGCGGAGTTTAAGAAAATAAAGAAGTCTTTTGAATCTTGTGGGCTTAAATTAAAAATATGCTGAATGTACCAAAATGTCCTTTAATCTTGTGGTCTTAAACATGCCATGTGGAAAGTTGAAATTAAAGAGCTGCAAAAAAAGGAAAGAGACATTCTTTTTGAAACGGATTGAAAAGGAAAGTAAGGCAAACAAATTGAAACAGAGGAGTATTTAAAAATGTTCTAAAATTTTAGTCGAAGAAAAATTGTAATAAGTAACATTATCATATAAAATTGGTCTGAGTAGTTATATTTTGTATTTGTTTGTGTTAATTCACTCAACTGCACATGATTCTAGTTTTAATTCAAATTTTTGTGCGTTGTCCATGTAGTTAATTACCAAAGAGGAAGGATTGGAGTTGTATGAGGACATGGTGCTGGGAAGAGCCTTTGAGGACATGTGTGCCCAAATGTATTACAGGGGGAAAATGTTTGGTTTTGTGCATTTGTACAATGGCCAAGAAGCAGTCTCTACTGGGTTCATTAAGCTATTGAAGAAGGAGGATTCTGTGGTTAGCACTTATCGTGATCACGTCCATGCATTGAGCAAAGGGGTTCCAGCACGTCAAGTGATGAGTGAGCTCTTTGGGAAGACCACTGGCTGTTGCAGAGGCCAGGGTGGCTCCATGCACATGTTCTCTAAAGAGCACAACGTTCTTGGTGGTTTTGCTTTCATTGGTGAAGGTATCCCTGTGGCAACAGGTGCCGCCTTCACTAGCAAGTATAGAAGGGAGGTCATGAAAGAGGCAGATTGTGATCATGTAACTATGGCCTTCTTCGGTGATGGAACTTGCAACAATGGCCAGTTCTTTGAGTGTTTGAACATGGCTGCATTGTGGAAATTGCCCATTATCTTTGTTGTTGAGAACAATCTGTGGGCAATTGGCATGTCTCACTTGAGAGCTACTTCAGATCCTGAAATCTGGAAGAAAGGTCCTGCCTTCGGGATGCCTGGGGTTCACGTTGACGGCATGGATGTGTTGAAGGTGAGGGAGGTAGCAAAGGAAGCTGTTGCCAGAGCTAGGAGGGGCGATGGTCCCACTCTGGTTGAGTGTGAGACTTACAGGTTTAGAGGACACTCTTTGGCCGATCCAGATGAGCTTCGTGACCCCGGTGAGAATTCCAATCCCCTTCTGTCTCTATTTTACTTATTTTATATTTCCCTAATCCAGTCAGCTTTATTTCTTTTTAGTACTGCTGCTACTGGTATTAGTAGTACCAGACTCTGGCTTTAGCATACGTCTGAACTTGTTGAATGCACCAACAGTTACATACTATTTATATGCTATTAGTCTATCTCATAAAACTCAGGTAGCTTTTCTGAATACTTGGTTAATATGTTTTCACTACACTTTTGACCCTTTTCGTGGTGGTGTGCTCTCAGCTACTGTACTATATTGAGCCTTCTTAGCATATTAGTATATATCAATAATCTTTGAGAACTTAATATTTCAGTCACAAAGGTACCATCTCTGTCCTTGTTTGTGACAGCGCATTAGGTTTGTTACAAACTAATGGCCACAGAGATCAAATGATGTCTGCATTTTGATCTATCGGAAAGTGACAAATTGGTTGAAGACTATGGAAATTATAATGCTTAAGAAATGTGAGAAAATCTATTATTTGTTAAGTGTGCAATGAATATTTTTCGCCCGTTGATCTCTATTCCTTCCATTTAAGACCAAAGATACGAGTGTCTGAGGGTCACCCCCTATTTGTGTACTGCGGATGAAGCATATAGATTATAGACAACATAAGAATACTATGCACAAGAAAATTGCTTTCATTGGCAAAACACCAGTCTTGAAATGCTATAATCTTTATGATAGCTCATAAGATAATTAGCCCCTGAAATCTGTCATCATTTATTGTTGTATGTTTTTAGCCAATGATTTCATTTATTTGACCTTAATCTGTTCATCTTGGCAGCTGAAAAGAACCATTATGCTGCACGAGATCCTCTCAGTGCTTTGAAGAAGTATATGTTTGAGAACAATCTGGCAAGTGAAGCAGAGTTTAAAGCCATTGATAAGAAGATTGATGAACTGGTTGAAGAAGCTGTTGAGTTTGCAGATGAAAGCCCTCATCCTGTTCGCAGCCAGCTGCTCGAGAACGTATTTGCTGATCCAAAGGGCTTTGGAATTGGGCCTGATGGAAGGTACAGATGTGAGGATCCCAAGTTCACTGAAGGCACTGCTCATGTCTAGGTCTCAAGGCGCATTCAGTAATCAATGATATCAGGTTTTCAATTACTGAATTAGTGATTGCCAATCGCAGTTCTATAAAGGTCTTGGTGTCCTTCGTATTAGAAAGTTTGGTACAAAGGTACTTTTTTATTTCAATTTAGGTCAGAGTTTTGTCGTCGTTTTTACTTTCACATTGTTTTCAAGTTGTACTATATCATGAACAGTAAATTCTGAAAGGCCTTGCTTTCCTCTTTGCACTTTCATTGCTTGTGAATATCTAGTTTCCTGGCTTTCTGTCTCGACCATTTGTCTAGTTTCTTTCGGCTTCTTTGCTGTCTCGAAACTTAGTTCGAATTGAAGTTGATCCATTTAAAACACAAGATCTCTTATTTAGAAAAAACAAATTGTGTGGTTATAATAATCTTTTGAATAATTGTTATGCAGTTTGATACCACTATTTCGTGGCTTGGTTAATATTGTTTACATTAAAGAACTAATAGATGGAACTATAGCAGAAATGCCATCTGATACTAAACTTCGCACCTCGATTATTTCACCGAGTACCTGCTGCCAGACTGCCTCCCACCAGCTATAGCTAACCCAATGAGTTCCAGCCTGTGGGACCTCTCACTTAAGAAGTCATCAAGGACCTCTTGTGGGTTGTGGGGTGCTTCTTCGGCGACGTCAGGATGCTTAAAAAGTAGGTTCCGGTTGTTGTTCATGTATCTGTAAGTCCCTATTCTCAGTTCGATTTTCGGTTATATTGGTTTTGAGCTACCGGAAAACTCTGACCACCAAGATGGGAAAAGATCACCTTGCAATTTTCATCTTTACTAGATTTGAACCCTGGACTCCCATGGTTTTCACCTGCTTCATTAGCTGCTAGGCCACACCTTGACATCTCTATCTAGATATTTAACGTCTTAATAAAGTGGAATAAAGATGTTTAGGGGGGTTCCTTGAAAAAAATAACTTGCAAATATCATGTTTTTTGTTGTGTACGCACAACTTCTCATGCTTTGGTGTCTTCTTCCAATGATTAGACGTAGACGAAATGACACTTGTAGTAACCTGAGAAAGTCTTTATACTGTCTGTTTGTATAACTATGCATAGTCATAAAACCGAATGTTTATCGAGTTGAGACTCACTTGGATCAACCGTAACAAGCATAGCAGTGCCTCCAAAGTCACAAGTTGCTCCAGCCTGTTTGGTCTTCTGCCAGTAGCTATTGAAAGCATAAGAAGCATGAGAAAGTAATGTATCTGGCTAAAATCACACTCTGTTGTGTTGCTCAGCATAGTCCAGCCCAACTGAAGTAAGACTTCTGGTACTGTTGGTTTTGCTACACACCAAACATCATTCTCGGGTTTCTTGTTTGGCAGTATTGGTGGTGATGGATGAATCACCGGTGGAATAGGTGCATAGTGTGGTGGAGTGGAAGAAAAAGGTAGTGGCACAGATCCTGAAGGAGGAGGGTATATGCAGTTTGGTGGAGAGTTTGCTGGAGTTTTAGATTCAGTTAGCTGTAACTGTAGATGCTTTTTTTAATCCTAAACCATGGGTACTGCTATCTGCATTCTTGACAAGTACAAAAGAAAGTGACATTAACATAACAAAGTTTAACTTATATACACTGATAGTGTTGTTTCTTGAATTCATTATGACAATGAATAGTGGATATACTTGTGCTGCTGCTGAGTTTTCTTGATACATATATGAACCATTCTGAGAGCTTTGCCAGCTGCATTTGCACTTTTAGAATAATAGAGTGGGGTCAAAACTATGTTGCTCGGGCTCTTTAAAAATGTTGTCGTATCCATGTCAGATCCTGCAGTTACTTTTGGAGGATCCGACACGTATCTATCAGCATTTTTGAGGAATCTGAGAAATATTGTCAAAATGAGAGGGCTTAAAGCTCATCTGCTGCATTGACTTGTCAAACTAAATATTTACCTATTCATTTGATAGGTAACTGGAAATAAAAGGAAAATACTAACAAGCTTACCCCCCCCCCCCCCCCCCCCCCCCCCCCCGCCCCCCAAATTTGAGTCTGCTCACTTTGAGAAGCAGTCAAAGAAGATGATTTTTCAATTTACTTCCAACAACCACTCATTAAAGAAGAGAAGAAAAATCAACGCCAGAGACAAACTAAAGAGAAGAATTAAAAAAAAGGAAAATTTAAAGCCATTTTCTTAGATGCTTTTCGTTTGCCGTGTCGGCAACTTGACACGTGGAACTATCACCACCACTCATTTCAAGGTTGTCTTTTAGTACTATACATATATAAGTATTACTTATGTGTTAAAAGTCTTTCGTTATTTCTTAAATTATTCTTTTAACTATTCAAATTAGTAATTGTGAAACTAAAAGTAGAGCAGGACTTCCAGCTGGTTGATAGAGACTAGAGCAGACTTTGACCAAAACTAGAGCTGGAAATGTGGTGGAAATAATTGAAAGAAAGACCTTAGCATTTTCAGCTTTTTAAATTGAGAAATCACATTTGTAACAATTTCATCCATTTTCATACTGAGAAAGAGGGTCAAATGGCTTGTCCTGCTATTACTTCTCTTATGATAACCATAGACCAATCAATGAAATTTACTGGATGTGATTTGCAACCGTTCTATGAAAAGCTCGAATCTTTCAGAGCTATTCTGGAGAAATCCTGCTATATAACAGGCAATCTTGAGGCATTAACAAGCTTGGAAGCTGAAATCACAGAGGTAGCATACAAAACAGAAGTTATGGTTGAGTCAAAATCAAGAAAAGTTTGTGTGTCAGAAACTGGAATTACGCGAAGCAAAGCTTTCTGGAAACTCTGTTGTTCCTTGGAACAAGAGGTAGAATGCATTGATTCCTTCGTGATGCAGTGGTTGGCAATACGGAACTGGTACAGTAAAATCAAAGATTTGAAAGAACAAAAGTTTTCTCTAGAGAGAAAGAGGGATATGGCTTATGCTGCTATTACTTGCCTTATGAGAACCATACACCAATCAATGGAACTTACTCGATGTGATTTGCAACCGTTCTATGAAAAGCT
Organism: Jaltomata sinuosa; assembly: GCA_003996215.1. Lineage (NCBI taxonomy): Eukaryota > Viridiplantae > Streptophyta > Magnoliopsida > Solanales > Solanaceae > Jaltomata > Jaltomata sinuosa. The sequence continues at coordinate 99,589 of QJPP01002711.1, read as the reverse complement.
CAAATCCTTGAGAGCTATTCTGGAGGAATCCTGCAATATAACAGGCGATTTTGAGGCATTAACAAGCTTGGAAGCTGAAATTGCAGAGGTAGCATACACAACAGAAGAAATGGTTGACTCGAAATCAAGAAAAGTTATCTTAGCAGAATACAGAACTGCGCGAAGAATATATTTTTGGGAACTTTGTTCCATCTTGAAACAAGCAATAAGGGATATAGATTCCGCAATGATCAAGTGGATGGAAATGCAAAATATGTACATGAGCAAAAGCAAAGATCTAGAAGAAGCACGAAATTCAATTCTCATCAGCACATCTCAACATGCTCTGGAGCCCGAGATGGTTGGCCATGAAGCTGAATTCAAGATAATGCAGGATGAACTTGCTAGCAGAGAAAGGGAACTAGAAGTTGTCTCAATTGTAGGGATGGGGGGCATCGGGAAGACAACTTTGGCTACAAAACTCTACAGCGATCCATGCATTATGTCTCACTTCGACATTCGTGCAAAAACTACTGTTTCGCCAGAGTATTGTGCGAAAAATGTACTCCTGGGACTTCTTTCTTCTACAAGTTGTCGATCTTATGAACATCTAGATGATTGGGTCCTAGCAGATCTACTTCAAAAGCTTCTTAAAGGCAAGAGATACTTCGTAGTCATTGATGACATATGGACTACAGGAGCATGGGATGATATAAGACGATGTTTCCCAGACTGTAATAATGGAAGCCGAATACTCTTGACTACTCGGAATGTGGAAGTGGCTGGATATGCTAGCTCAGGTATGCTTCCTTATCACATGCGTCTCATGAATTTTGACGAAAGTTGGAATTTACTACACAGAAAGGTCTTTGAAAAAGAATGCTATTCTCCTGAATTTGAAAAATTTGGGAAACAAATTGCATCAAAATGTGGAGGATTACCTCTAGCAATAACTGTGATTGCTGGACTTCTCTCCAAAATGGGTAAAACATTGGATGAGTGGCAAAGTGTTGCCGAGAATGTAAGTTCACTGGTAAGCACAGATGTTGATGTCCAATGCATGAGGGTGTTGGCATTGAGTTATCATTACTTGCCTCATCACCTAAAGCCGTGCTTTCTATATTTTGCAATTTTCCCGGAGGATGAACTGATATCTGTAGATAAACTTGTGGAATTATGGGCTGTAGATGGATTTATGAAGGTAGAAGAGATGAAAAGCATAGAAAAGGTGGCGGAAAAATGTCTAAAAGAACTTGCAGATAGAAGTTTAATTTCCATCCAACATTCAAGATTTGATGGAAAAATGGAGAGTTGTGGAATGCATGATGTGACCCGTGAGCTCTGCTTGAGGGAAGCTCGAAACATGAATTTTGTGAATGTTCTCGAAGGAAAGAGTAATCAAAATCCGTGTGCGCAGTCCATGCAGTTTTCCTCTAAGAGTCGAGGTCGTATCAATATCCATAATGAGGAAGAATTGGCTTGGTGCCGTAACAGTGAGGCTCATTCTATTATCATGCGTGGTAGATTCCAATGCTTCGTGCCGGAGTTTACTTTCAAGCTAGTAAGAGTACTAGATCTTGCTTTACTTGGTTGTCCAACTTTTCCCAGTGAAATACTTTCCTTAATTCACTTGAGATACCTAGCTTTGACTCTTTCTCCTCGCCTAGAGCAGTATCAAATATCCGAAGAAGTGGTTCCCTCATCAATAATAGACATTCCACCATCGATATCAGTCTTATTTTATCTGCAAACTTTCATACTTCACCTATTAGGTCCTGGTACCCAGACCTATCCTTTATTATTACCACCGAAAATTTTGGCAATGAATGACACAGTTGAGGCACCTCCGTTTGGACTGGAATTACTTGCGGAATTATAAGTCTACAGAGAAAAGCTTGGTTCTAAAACATTTGCAATGTCTCGATGGATTGAATCCTTTGTATTGTACTGGCTCTCTCTTTAGACTGTTTCCTAATTTAAAGAAGTTGAAGATACTTGGTGTCCGAAAAGACTTCTGTAGTCGCAACGACCTGTATGATTTTTGCTACTTAGATCATCTCGAGGAATTGGAATTTTGACTTTTTTCTCTAAGTAATGCTTGCTTTCTGGAGTGCAATACACCTTCAGGTTCTACTCCACAATATCCTATGAGGTTTCAGAAGAAAATGCCAGGGCCACCTCTTTTAGATGATGTTCCAATTTTGCTCTTACCTCCTCCAGATGCTTTTCCACAAAACCTTAAGAAATTAGATTTGACCGGACTTTTCTTCTTGCCATGGAAGGATCTGAGCATTTTCGGTAAATTACCCAAACTTGAGTCCCTTAAACTATCACATTTTGCCTGCACAGGCGAGGAGTGGGAAGTAGCTGAGGAAGGGTTTCCTAGCTTGAAGCTCTTGCTACTGTTTTATTCGGAAATTCGGTACTGGAGAGCTAGTAGTGATCACTTTCCGTGCCTTGAACGACTATTTCTTCATGATTGCTGGAATTTGGACTCTATCCCTCAAGAATTTGCAGATATAACCACGCTTGCTCTAATTGATATAAGCTACTGTCGACAATCTGTTGGGAATTCCGCCAAGCAGATTCAACAGGACATTCAAGACAACTATGGAGGTTCTATTGAGGTCCATATTTGTGATACTTTGTAAGACATCTTCTTCCTTGATTTACTTCTTATAATTGTTGCTTGTATTTGTGCTTCCCAATTATATATGCTACGGATAAGGCTTGTTTGGTGAAGAATATTTTACTCTATTTAAACTATCTTCATTTTGTACAGAATATCGATTTTTAATGCTATCAGTACAATCAGTTACATTTTAAAATTCTTCTATATAAATAGAAATGCTTTCATAATACAAACTAGATATTTGCAAGTTTTCATTTTAATTTTTTTTTCTTGTGAAACTATGGTCGAATAGTAAAGTTTGGGGTTTCATACGTTTGACGTCACATGTTCAACATTTTATGAAAAAACAGAGTACCTAACTCTATCGTCAATAATGGGTAATTTTATTGATAGGTCAATCTTATCTGTTTTTTAATAGATTGACTTTGTAATGTCTTCAATCCTGGGTATATTTTAGTGCTGCTCTGCCTTCTCTTACAAAATATAGTCTTATACTAGATTTCTTTTTTTCCCTGGTAATTCAGAAATCTCTCATACGAGATTCTTTCATTCTCTTTTTTTTCGCGAAAGTTAGTTGCTCTAGTAGTCATACTTTCATGCCCAATAAGAGTTTAAGTTGTGCGCAGTGATGTCTATTTTTTTTTTCATTGATTAAAAGTTGATCTACAACATATAACTCATCATAGGAAGCTCGATCTAGTAACCTGGATAATAGAATAATAACCTGTTTTAATTAGTTAAATTGCACCAATAGTGAAAAAGTTCTTTACAACTTTCATTTTGTATATAATTTAAATCCGTCTGGTAATGTGCAACTTGTTATACCTGCATGCTCATTCTTGCTATAATTTTCTCTTGTTCTTTAATAATGGGAAATCTAATATATCATTTTTCATCTTTTGTGGCTTTTTTTTCCCTGCAGCAAGTGGCCATGATCTTAAGGTACACTGATTAGCCAGTTCTCTAAGAGAAAAATCAAATCAGAAGCCAAATGTGTGAGTGCTTTGTTGTAAATATTAGTAGGTTAGGATTGAATATTTGCTTAGTTTTTTTCTAAATGTTGCCTTACCGGTATAAACAAGTACGGAGGTAGAAAACTTCTCATTTTGTGATCTGCAAATTTCTTTTGCTAATATACAGAAACTTTGAAAGACCACAAAATAGCACAGGATAGTTACATGTTCTTACGTATCTCATAAATAGGATTTCCGAATACACGTAACAACAATCAACTGAAAAGACGCCTTACTGATATTCTTATAACCAATTTATGAGATAAGTAACAATTTGTGACTATCCGTAACATGTGTTTTGTTTCTTGGGAGACTTCAATCCACCTCACCAAGAAAGAAGAAAGGCTAAGGCTTCACTAAAACTGATAGGAAAATTAGGCCACCAGTAGAAAGATGTTTGAACAAAAGCCGTTGAATTTTCCCGAACCCGTAGCCGGGCTTCTACCTTTGCCCCTGTTCTCAACGAGGGTGTGAGTTAATTCAACAAAGGGTAGACGAAGTGATTGACCAACATAATTTGGATCTTGTGGTGGATAGTTTCTGCAAGTAAAAGGGTTGAAGAAATTTGCGATGAAACAAAAAATTAGTCTACAGAACTCAGGCTGTCGTTATCTCTGAACTTTTCATCATATCGAAAACCACTTGCAAGCCTCTGACATCTGTCATCTTTTATTGTTGTATGTTATTAGCCAATGATTTGACCTTAATCTGTTCATCTTGGCATCTGAAAAGAACCATTATGCTGCATGAGATCCTATCAGTGCCTTGAAGAAGTATATGTTTGAGAACAATCTGGCAAGTGAAGCAGAGTTTAAGGCCATTGATAAGAAGATTGATGAACTGGTTGAAGAAGCTGTTGAGTTTGCAGATGAAAGCCCTCATCCTGTTCGTAGCCAGCTGCTCGAGAACGTGTTTGCTGATCCTAAGGGATTTGGAATTGGGCCTGATGGAAGATACAGATGTGAGGATCCCAAGTTCACTGAAGGCACTGCTCATGTCTAGGTCTCAAGGCGCATTCAGTAATCAATGATATCAGGTTTCCAATTACTGAATTAGTGATTACCAATTGGATTTCTATAAAGGTCTTGGTGTCCTTCGTATTAGGAAGTTTGGTACAAAGGTACTTTATTATTTCAATTTAGGTCAGAGTTTTGTCAGTCTTTTTTACTTTCACATTGTTTTCAAGTTGTACTATATCATATGAACAACAAAATCTGAAAGGCCTTTTATTGCTTTCCTTCTTTTGCACTTTTATTGCTTGTGAATATCTAGTTTCCTGGCATTCTGTCTTGACCACTTATTCAGTTTCTTTCAGCTTCTTTGCTGTCTCGAAACTTAGTTCGAATTGAAGTTGATCTGGTCAGACCTTTCCATAGCAGACATCATCTATAACAACACTTTACTACCAGAGTCAATTTTTCTTTGGAACTGTTTTTTCATGTTATATATGTATATTCTATATTCTCTTTATAAGAGAAAAATTATCGAGACAAACTGCACTGTTATGAAGAGGTTTGGCTGCAGCTGAAACCATGAAAAAAATGAAGAGTTTTCAATCATAGAATGCTGGAATGACGTTGAGACCAAGAAATGAACATTACTGCATCTGTCGATTAATTCCAATCTACATCATGAGCTAATTTTGACTAGTTACATTTGATCTCATCACTAATTCTAAGTAAAATGACATTGGTCATAAAAATAAGTCCCAGTTCCTCCTCACGCTTTGGTGTCTTCTTCCATGATTAGATGTAGACGAAATGACACTCGTCGTAACCTGAGAATTTTTTTATACTGTCAGTGTGTATAACCATGTATTGTCATAAAACCAAATCTTTATCAAGTTGAGACTCGCGTGGATCAACCGTACACAAGCATTGGCGGTGCCTCCGATTCACAAGTTGCTCCAGCCTGTTTGGTCTTCTGCCAGTAGCTATTGAAAGCATGAGAAAGTACTGTATCTGGCTGAAAGCACACTCCGTTGCGTTGTTTGGCCTCACAACCAGCCCCAGAACCGCATGCATAGTCCAGGGCCGGCTGAAGTAAGACTTCTGGTACTGTTGGCTTTGCTACACACCAAACAACATTCTCTGGTTTCTTGTAAGGTGGTGTTGGTATTGGTGGCGATGGATGAGTCATCAGTGGCGGGTTAAATGCCGGTGGTTCAGGTGCATAGTGTGGTGGACTGGAAGAAAAAGGTAGTGGCACAGATCCTGAAGGAGGAAGGTATATGCAGTATGGTGGAGAGTTTGCTGGAGTTTTAGATTCAGCTAGCTGTAACTCTAGATGCTTTTGGGATCCAAAACCATGGGTACTGCTATCTGCATTGTTGACAAGAACAGAAGAAAGCAGCATCAACATATGCACTGATAGTGTAAAAGATTTTACGCTGTTAGTACAATTTAACCAGTTATAGCAGGTACTTGATGCTCTATTTTTCATGTAATCATATCGGGCTTGATATGGAGTGTTACATGATAGCTTAAATCTTTACACTGTTGGATATACAAAATATAAATTCTCATCACAAATTCACAATGATAATATTAATCTCATGATATGCTGACTTACCACATAGACCAAAGGAGATTGAGGCTAGCAATAGAATAGTTTTTAGGGAAATAATGTAGATAGTGGATATACTTGTCCTGCTGCTAAGTTTCCTTGATATATATATGAGAACCATTCTGAGAGGTTTGTCACCTGCATCTGGACTTTTAGAATAAGAGAGTGGGGTCAAAACTATGTTGTTCGGACTCTTCAAAAGTGTTGTTTTATCCATGTCAAAGTGTTGTTCGGATTACTTTTGGAGAATCCGACATGTATTCGTCACCATTTTTGAGGAATCTGAGCAATATAGTGTCAAAATGAGAGGGCTTAAATCTCATCTGTTGCATTCACTTGTCAAACTAAAACAATGCAGTACAATGCAATATAATATATACACACTATGTCTTGTATCTAGATTTGGTTTGATGTTTGCCACGTAAACCGTTCTCAAAAATCTGAACTGCAGCAGATCAGTGATATAAATGATACAACTAACATTAGCAGTGCCAGTAAGGCAAGTCACTGCAGAGGTGGATCTAGGATTCCTTAAACGATTTCAAGTTATTAATATACAATAATAAATGGGTTCACAATCAATTATTTATAGGTATTTAGTGAATTTCTTATTATATATAGAGTTTACGTAAGAGCTACTGAGTTCTGGTAAACCGTATATTATACACCAGCTCCGCCTCTATGACACTGCTTTACGCCGATGTCATTGAATCTGGTTCTTGACTCTCTCAAGATTGATGTTAATTTCACTCAACAGACCTACTTGACTAGGTCTGACACCAACAGTACCCATAAACTTCAGATCTTGGCTCTGCCCGCCTCTGCGGCAACAGTGCTTTGATGTCTGAATAACCAGAAACAAAATGAACAAGCTAAGCAGAAAAAAGGACAACGAGTGAAAATGTACTTTTCCCCCCTCAATTTTACTCTGCTCACTTTGAGAAGGAGTCAAAGCAGATGGCTTTTCAATTTTCTTTGTTGAAAGAGACTTGAATTTACTTCCAACTACCATTCATTAAAGAAGATAAGAAAAATCAATGCCAGAGACAAACTAAAAAGAAGGTCTTTTTAAAAGGAAAAATTAAAGCCATTTTCTTGGATGCTTTTCGTTTGCCGTGTTGGCTACTTAAAAAAAAAGGGCAGCCCGGTGCACTAAAGCTCCCGCTATGCGCAGGGTCCGGGGAAGGGCCCGACCACGAGGGTCTATTGTACGCAGCCTTACCTTGCATTTCTGCTAGAGGTTGTTTCCAAGGCTTGAACCCGTGACCTTCTGATCACATGGCAGCAACTTTACCAGTTACCGTGTTGGCAACTTGTCTCAAAAAAAAAAAAAAGGCGTGTAGAACAATCACCACCACTCGTTTAAAAGTTGAATTTTGGTACTTTGCATATATTTTAGTTATGTGTTAAAATGTCTTCAGGTTTTCTTGGAAGAAAGAATACTATCATGTAAACCTCTTCTCTTGGAAGTTCATTGGTATTTCAAAGGAAATATACACTTAGTAAGTGTGGACTTCCAGCTGGTTGATAGAGACAACTTGTGGATATAGCTGGAAATGTGATGGAAACTAAGAGGGACCTTTTCACTTTCTGTTTTTTTTAAATTGAGAAATTACACAACTTGTGACAATTTGTCCATTTTCATACTGAGAGATATTCTGCCTTCTTCTCTGTGCAGAAACTCCCTATTTTTATCACACACTTCAAGAGAGAAATTAAGAGGGGAAGAGGGACAAATGGTTTATGTTGCTATTACTTGTCTTATGAGAACCATACACCAATCAATGCATCTTACTGGATGTGATTTGCGACCGTTCTATGAAAAGCTCAAATCTTTGAGAGCTATTCTTGAGAAATCCTGCTACATAACGGGCGATCTTGAGGCATTAACAAGCTTGGAAGCTGAAATCGCAGAACTAGCATACAGTGCAGAAGATATGGTTGACTCGAAATCACGAAATGTTAGAAACCTGATTTCACGAATAATAGCTTCTTGGAAACTTTATTTTCTCTTGCAACAAGCAGTGGGACGCATTGATTCCACGATGAACAAGTGGATGGAGATGCAGAACAAGTACACAAAAAGCAGAGGTCTAAAAGCAAAAGATTTGACTCTTGCCAGTACATCTCAACATAGCTTAGAGCCCGAGAATATAATGGTTGGCCATGAAAATGAATTCCAGATGATCCTGGATCAACTTGCTAGCAGAGAAAGGGAACGAGAAGTTGTCTCAATTGTAGGTATGGGAGGCATTGGCAAGACAACTTTGGCTACAAAACTCTACAGCGATCCGCGCATTATGTCTCATTTTGACATTCGTGCAAAAGCTACTGTTTCGCAGGAGCATTGTATGAGAAAAGTACTCCGAGGCCTTCTTTCTTCAATAAGTGGAAAGACTGATGAATCTCATGAGCGCCAAGAGGATGGACAACTATCAGACGGACTGCAAAAGCTTCTAAAAGGCAGGAGATACTTGGTAATCATTGATGACAGCTTTTTCAACCTACCCGAGGTAAGGAAGTAAAGCAACCAATAGCCTTTTTACCTACTATGTGACATATGGACTACAGGAGCTTGGGATGATATACAACTATGTTTCCCAGACTGTAATAATGGAAGCCGAATACTCTTGACTACTCGGAATGTGGAAGTGGCTGAATATGCTAGCTCAGGTAAGCCTTCTTATCACATGCGCCTCATGAATTTTGACGAAAGTTGGAGATTATTGTACGAAAAAGTCTTTGCGAATGAATGTTTTTCCCCTGAATTTGAGCAACTTGGGAAACAAATTGCATTAAAATGTGGAGGATTGCCTCTAGCAATTGTTGTGATCGTGGGACTTCTCTCCAAGATTGGCAAAGCATTGAGTGAGTGGCAAAGTGTTGCTGAAAATGTAAGTTCAGCGGTAAGCACAGATGTTGACGTCCAATGCATGAGAGTGTTGGCTTTGAGTTACAATCACTTGCCTTCTCACCTGAAACCATGCTTTCTGTATTTTGCAATTTTCCCAGAGGATGAACTGATTTTTGTAGATAAACTTGTGGAGTTATGGGCTGTAGATGGATTTTTGAAGGTAGAAGAGATGAAAAGCATAGAAGAGGTGGCAGAAAAATGTCTAAAAGAACTTAAAGATAGAAGTTTAATTTCCATCCAGCATTCGAAATTTGATGGAAAAATGGAGAGTTGTGGAATGCATGATGTGACCCGTGAGCTCTGCTTGAGGGAAGCTCGAAACATGAATTTTTTGAATATTCTTGGAGGAAAGAGTGATCAACATGCATGTGCGCAACCGATGCAGTGTTCCTCTAAGAGTCGAGGTCGGATCAGTATCCATAATGAGGAAGAATTGTCAAGGTGTCGTAACAGTGAGGCTCATTCCGTTATCTTGTTTGGTAGATTCCAATGCTCCATGCAGGAGTTGCCTTTCAAGCTAGTGAGAGTACTAGATTTTTCTTTAATTAGCTGTGCAACTTTTCCTAGTGGAATACTTTATTTAGTTCACTTGAGATACCTCGCTTTGCGTCTTTATCCTTGCTTAGAGCAGTATCTAAGATCCGGAGAAGAGGTTCCCTCGTCAATAATAGACATTCCTCCATCAATATCAAGCCTATGTTATCTGCAAAATTTTATACTTTACCTTCCCTATTCCCTTAGTGGCCGGAACTATCCTTTCATATTACCATCGGAAATTTTGACGATGCTGCAATTGAGGCACCTCCATTTGGGCTGGAATTACTTGCGACATTATGAGCCTACAGGGAATAGTTTGGGTTTGAAAAATTTGCAATGTCTCTATGGATTGAATCCAAGGTATTGTACTGGGTCTTTCTTTAGACTAATTCCCAATTTAAAGAAGTTGCAAATACTTGGCGGCCGAAAAGACTTTGGTGGTCGCAAGGACCTGTATGATTTTCGCTACTTAGGTCAGCTCGAGGAATTGACATTTGATCCACGTTCTGCATTTGCTGTTTCACCTTTGCTCCTACCTCCTCCAGATGCTTTTCCACAAAACCTTAAGAAATTAGCTTTGACTGGACGTTTCTTCTTACCATGGAAGGATCTGAGCATTGTTGGTAAATTGCCCAAACTCGAGTCCCTTAAACTAGAATATAATGCCTGCACAGGCGAGGAGTGGGAAGTAGTTAAGGAAGGGTTTCCTCATTTGAAGTTCTTGCTACTGAATATTTCAGACATTCAATACTGGAGAGCCAGTTGTTATCACTTTCCCCGCCTTGAACGGCTATGTCTTGATTTTTGCTGGAAATTGGATTCAATCCCTCAAGATTTTGCTGATATAACCACACTCGCTCTAATTGATGTAAGCTGCTGTTCAGAATCTGTTGGGAATTCCGCCAAGCAGATTCAACAAGACATTCAAGAAAACTATGGAGGTTCTATTGACGTCCATATTGGTAATACTTGGTAAGACATTTTCTTCCTTGATTTATTTCTTGTAATTGTTCTTCCTAATTATATAATGCTATGGCTAAAGCTTGTTTGGTCAAGAATATTTTACTCCATTTAATCTATTTTCAGTTTGACTGGAGGACTGTTCTACCAGACAATCGATTTATAATGCTATCAGTACAATCAGTCATATTTTAAAAATCTTCTGTATGAATGGAAACATTTTTCTTAATCCAAAAGAAGTTCTCATTTTTAATTTTTTTCGTGAAACTTTGGTCGAATAGTAAAAGTTGGGGTCTCATACGTTTGAGGTTATGTGTTCAACTATTTATGAAACTTTGTTGATAGGGTAAATAATTTTATACTATCATTGTATATAACTTAAATCCGTCCAATAATGTATTAATAACTTGTTATACCTGTATGCTCATTCTTGCTATAATTTTCATCTCCCGTGGCCGTTTTTTCCTGCAGGAAAAATAGGCGACGACCTTAAGGTGTTCCTCGGATTAGCCAATTCTCTGAAAGAAATGTCAATTCAGAAGCCAAATGTGTGAGTGGTTGTTTTTGTTCATTTTCGTTTTCTTTCAATAAATTTAGCATAGGGAGCAATATGATTGCAAAATGCTTGTAATTTAATTGTATATGATCTTTGGTATAGCCGTCTATCAGTGTTGTATACGTACTCCAATAGATATGACAAGCAAGGGCGGAACTACAAGCCTGTCTACGAGTACGGGCAGAAGCTAATAGATTCGTTCTAAACCTTGTATTTGTGTAACATCCACGTAATATGTATAGATAATTTATCTGAGATACTTTTCTAGAATTCAGAAGTCATATAACTCAATGTCCTAGCCTCATCTCTCATGACAAGTAGTCTAATATTATAAGACATTAATTGAAGGATAAATTGTCAATATTACCCTTTTGATTGTTCCCAAACTCATCTTAAAAGTAGAGATAGTCATTGTTTAGTATTTTGAAAACCCCATTAAAAAAGAAGTGTAACTATGAAAAGAATAACAATACATTCTTGAACTTTGAACAATTCATTCATTTTGAACTATAAAAAATGTCTCAACAATTCATTTATATTAGTCATATGTTCTTATTAATTTTTTATTTTGAACACACGAATACAATTAACAACTGTTAAAATTAAATCAAGTAAGAAAAAGTTCTCAACTAGCCGAATGAAAATATAATGTCTCTTTATTGAATATTTATGTGCCATAATTGAGGTGTTTGTAGTATTCAAAAAGAATTACTACTAAGGGTAAAATGGGAAGAAAATAATTTTGTCTTAATCTTTGAAAATGACAAGTATTTTGAGATAGATATTTTTAGTAACGACTATAAGTATTTTGAGAATATAGTATGATTATTAGGTTAGTGGGAACTGAAATGTTGGTAGGTAAGAATTTCAAAAAAGCTTAGGTTTAGGTAGCTGCCTTATGTAATATTTAATTTTATGTAAGACAAGGACCACATTATAATAATCCTAGGATGAAGCATCTCTATGTTTGTTGATTGTTTTTTTCCACATTAGCTACTAATTTAAAACTAAAACAGAGCTGGACTTCTTTGACGCTTTTCGTTTGCCATGTTAGCCACTTGTCTCTTTCTGTATTTCAAAATAGAGATTTTCTTTATGCACAAACACCCTATTTTTACCACACATTAGAGAGAGTGAGAGAGATAAGAGTAGATATGGCTTATGCTGCTATTACTTCCCTTATGAGAACCATACACCAATCAATGGAACTTACTGGATGTGATTTGCAACCGTTCTATGAAAAGCTTGAATCTTTGAAAGCTATTCTGGAGAAATCCTGCTATATAACGGGCGATCTTGAGGCATTAACAAGCTTGGAAGCTGAAATCGCAGAGGTAGCATACAGTGCAGAAGATATGGTTGACTTTAAATCAATAGAAGTTTCCTTGGAAGAATCTGCAATTATGCGAAGCGGAGCTTTGTGGGAACTCTGTTGTTCATTGGAACAAGAGGTAGAACTCATTGATTCCTTCATGATGCAGTGGTTGGAAATATGGAACTGGTACAGAAAAATCAAAGATTTAAAAGCACAAAAGTTTTCTCTAGCCAGTATACCTGAACTTGCAGTAGAGCGGCCCGAGAATATAATGGTTGGCCATGAAACTGAATTTGTGATGATGCAGGATCAACTTGCTGGAGGAGAAAGGGAACTAGAAGTTGTCTCAATCGTAGGGATGGGGGGCATAGGAAAAACAACTTTGGCTACAAAACTCTATAGTGATCCACACATTATATCTCACTTTGACATTCGTGCAAAAGCTACTGTTTCGCAAGAGCATTGTGAGAGAAATGTACTCCTGGGACTTCTTTCTTCTACAAGTGATGAACCTTCTGATGAACTAGCAGATCGACTGCAAAAGCTTCTTAAAGGCAAGAGATATTTGGTAGTCATTGACGACATATGGACTACAGGAGCATGGGATGATATAAAACTATGTTTCCCAGACTGTAATAATGGAAGCCGAATACTCTTGACTACTCGGAATATGGAAGTGGCTGAATATGCTAGCTCAGGTAAGCCTCCTCATCACATGCGCCTCATGAATTTTGACGAAAGTTGGAATTTACTGCACAGAAAGGTCTTTATGCAAGTTAGTTTTTCTCCTGAATTTGAAAAAATTGGGAAACAAATTGCATTAAAATGCGGAGGATTACCTCTAGCAATTACTCTGATTGCTGGACTTCTCTCCAATAGTGATAAAACATTGAATGTCTGGAAAAGTGTGGCCGAGAATGTAAGTTCAGTGGTAAGCACAGATCTTGAATCCCAATTCATGAAGGTGTTGGCTTTGAGTTACCATCACTTGCCTTCTCACCTAAAGCCATGCTTTCTATATTTTGCAATTTTCGGAGAGGATGAACTGATTGTTGTAGATAAACTTGTGGAGTTATGGGCTGTAGAGGGATTTTTGAATATAGAAGAGGATAAAAGCATAGAAGAGGTGGCAAAAACATGTCTAAACCAACTTATAGATAGAAGTTTAATTTCTGTCCACAATTTGAGTTTTGATGGAAAAATTGAGAGTTGTGGAATGCATGATGTGACCCGTGAACTCTGTTTGAGAGAAGCTCGAAATGTGAATTTTGTGAATGTTCTCGGAGGAAAGGGTGATCAAAATCCATATGCACAATCTATGCAGTGTTACTCTAATAGTCGAGGTCGGATCAGTATCCATAATGTGGAGGAATTTTCTAGGTGTCATAACTGTGAGGCTCATTCCATTATCTTGTTTGTTAGATTCAGAATCTCTATGCCGGAGTTTCCTTTCCAACTAGTAAGAGTACTAGATCTTGATTTAGTTCGCTGTAAAACTTTTCCCAGTGGAATACTTCATTTAATTCACTTGAGATACCTAGCTTTGCGTTTTTGTCCTCTCTTAAACGAGTACCTAGAATCCGAAGAAGAGATTCCCTTATCAATAATAGACATTCCTCTATCGATATCTAGCCTATGTTATCTGCAAACTTTTGCACTTTACCTTCCACTTTACACGAGTGGCCGGAATTATCCTTTCATATTACCATCGGAAATTTTGATGATGTCGCAACTGAGGAAGCTCTATTTGGACTGGAATTTCTTGCGAAATCATGAGCCTACAGAGAATACTTTGGTTTTGAAAAATTTGCAATGTCTCTCTGGATTGAATCCTTGGTATTGTACTGGGTCTTTCTTTAGTCTATTTCCAAATTTAAAGAAGTTGCAAGTACGTGGCGTCCCAGAAGACTTTCATAGTCGCAAGGAACTGTACGATTTTCGCTACTTAGATCAGCTCGAGGAATTGACATTTTTTCTTCGTACTGAAAAGAATGATTATTTTCTGGAGTGCGATATACCTTTCGGTTCAATTTCACAATATCCTCTGCTGTTTCTCAAGAAAAGGCTAGATCCACCTCTTGCAGATGATATTCCAATTTTGCTCTTACCACCTGCAGATGCATTTCCACAAAACCTTACAAAATTAGCTTTAACGGGACGTTTCGTCTTGCCATGGAAGGATCTGAGTATTGTCGGTAAATTACCCAAACTCGAGTCCCTTAAACTATCATATCTTGCCTGCACGGGTGAGGAGTGGGAAGTAGTTGAGGAAGGGTTTCCTCACTTAAAGTTCTTGCAACTGAAATATTTAGACATCCAGTATTGGAGAGCCAGTAGTGATCACTTTCCTTGCCTTGAACGACTATTTCTTGGTTATTGCACGCATTTGGACTCAATCCCTCAAGATTTTGCTGATATAACCACACTACAACTAATTGATGTAAGCAACTGTCGAGAATCTGTTGGGAATTCCGCCAAGCAGATTCAAGAGGACATTCAAGACAACTATGGAGGTTCTATTGACGTCCATGTTCGTGATATTGCGTAAGACATCTTCTTCCTGGATTTACTTCTTATAATTGTTGCTTGTATTTGTGCTTCCAAATTATATATGCTAAGGCTAATGCTTGTTTGGTCAAGAATAGTTTACTTGAGTTAACCTATTTTTGGTTTGATTAGAAGGCTGTTGTACAGAATATCGAGTTTTAATTTTCTGACTTTTAATAGAATGACTTTGTAATTTCTTCAATATTGGGTAATTTTTAGTGCTCTGCCTTCCCTCACTATATACTCATAAATTAGATTCTTAGTTTTCTGCTCTGATAGTCATACTTTCACGAGCAGGAATGTCCAGTAAGAGTTTTTATGGAACTTTGTTTATCAGTATATCTCATCTGATTTTTACTAGATTAACTTTGTAATTTCTTCAAAAGAGTGGGTAGTATCGGCGTCATTTCTATGAAAAGAAAAGTTTTGATGGTTAGAATTTTTATATTTAACAAACCTTGATCACTCTTCTGTTACAGTATGGTCTTCAGTCGGATTCTTTTGTTCATCTTAATTTTTTTCTTTTTATGGAAATAAATAGTAGCATACTTTCACGAGCAGGCATGTCTAGTCAGAGTTTAAGTTTTGTGCACTGGATGTATATATTTTTTATAGCATGTTGAGCTACAAGAACATATATATAGCACTTCGTAGCAAGATCAATATAGTAATCTAAATAATAAAAAATAATAACCTGCTATAATAAGTTGCATCGATAGTGTAACATATAACTTAAATCCGTCCAATAATGTGTTTGCTAGTTATACCTGTATGCTCATTCTTGCTATAATTTTCATCTCCTGTGGTTGTTTTTTTCCTGCAGGAGAAAATAGGCAATGACCTTAAGGCGTTCCACAGATTAGCCCGTTCTCTGAAGGAAATGTGAGTTCATAAGTTAATTGTGTGAGTGGTTGTTTTTGTTCATTTTCATTTTCTTCCAATAAATTTAGCATAAGGGGTGGGATGATTGCGAAAGGATTGTAATTTAATTGTATATGATCTTTAGTATAGCCGTCTGTCAGTGTTGTATATATACTCCAAGTTTTGTGTATGTGCCAGAACAGACTCCAGTCCATGGATTTTCATTTGGTTTGTTCTACATATTGCTAGGTCGAGATAGAATTCTTGTTTCGTATACAGAACTCTACTGTCTAAACATACAAATAATTTTTTTTGTTTTTAATAAAAGTGAATTGCTGCTTCATTTTTTTTTTGGGTTCTCTTCTGTTGTTCTGCGCTTGTGATTTTTATCTTCTTCTTCCATAGAGTTGCTCTCATTGTTGCATGTCCCAAGTTCAATAGATATGACAGGCAGGGGCAGGGCTACAAGCCGGTTTACGGGTACGGCAGAAGCCGGTAGATAAATAATTTATCTAGAACCCAATGAGCTATTTTTTCTAGAATCCAGAAGTCAGATAACTCAATACCCAAGCTTCGTCTCTGATGACAAGTAGTCTAATGTTAAAGACATTAATTGAAGGGCAAAGTGTCAATGTTACCCTTTTGATTCTTCCCAAACTCTTCTTAAAAGTAGAGATAGTCATGATTTAGTATTTTGAAAACCCCATTAAAAAAGAAGTGTAATTCTGAAAACATTTGAACTTCGAACAATTAATACATTTTGGACTATAAAAAAGTGTCAGCAGTTCATTTATATTAGACTAGAGGGAGTAGTACATAATAGTCATATGTTCTTATTAATTTTGTATTTAAATTTACACTACTAAAATTAAATCAAGTAAACAAAGACCTCAACTAGACGAATGAAGATATAATCTCTCTTCATTGAATATTTACACTATTTATGTGTCATAATTGAGGTGTTTGTAGTCTCAAGAACAATAAGTACTAAAGGTAAAATGGGAAGAAAATAATTGATCTTGTTTTAAACTTTTAAAATGATAAGTACTCCCTCCGTCCATCTTTACTTATTTATGTTTGACTTGGCACACCCCTTAAGAAACAATAAATAAAAGGAGAACTTTACTATATCATCCCTATTAACTATAAGTCATCTAAATGCTGAGAAATGAATTGTATCTAATAGCACGGGTAAAATAGACAAAAAAATGCTAAATTATCTCTTGGTTTTCCAAAAGTTGGACAACTATTTTTAGTACACTGGACAAGTAAAGATGGACGGAGGAAGTATTTTGAGATAGATATTCGTAGTAACGGCGATAAATATTTTGAGACACGGAGTTTAATATAGTATGATGATGATCATGAATCATTAATTAGGAGTGTTAGGTTGGTGGGAACTGAAATGTTGGTAGGTAAGAATTTCAAAAAAGCTTAGGTTTAGGTAGCTGCCTTATGTAATATTTAATTTTATGTAAGACAAGGACCACATTATAATAATCCTAGGATGAAGCATCTCTTTGTCTGTTGATTGTTTTTTTCTACATTAGCTACTAATTTAAAACTAAAACCAGAGCTGGTCTCTTTCTGTATTTCAAAACAGAGATTTCAAACACACATTAGAGAGAGTGAGAGAGATAAGGGTAGATATGGCTTATGCTGCTATTACTTGTCTTATGAGAACCATAAACCAATCAATGGAACTTACTCGATGTGATTTGCAACCGTTCTATGAAAAGCTCGAATCCTTGAGAGCTATTCTGGAGAAACCCTGCAATATAACGGGCGATCTTGAGGCTTTAACAAGCTTGGAAGCTGAAATCGCAGCGGTAGCATACAAAAAAGAAAATATGGTTGACTCGGAATCAAGAAAAGTTTTCTTAGCAAAAAACCAAATTTCACGAAGAATAGCTATTTGGAAACTTCGTTTCCTGTTGAAACGAGCAGTAGGACGCATTGATTTCACCATGAAGCAGTGGATGGGAATGCTGAATAGGTACACCAGACGCAAAGATCTGAAAGCACAAAATTTTAATCTCGCTAGTACCTCTCAACATGCTCTGGAGGCCGAGAATGTGATGGTTGGCCATGAAACTGAATTCAAGATGATGCAGGATCAACTCGCTAGAGGAGAAAGGGAACTAGAAGTTGTCTCAATCGTAGGGATGGGAGGCATCGGGAAGACAACTTTGGCTGCAAAACTCTACAGCGATCCATGTATTATGTCTCACTTTGACATTCTTGCAAAAGCTACCGTTTCGCAAGAGCATTGTGTGAGAAATGTACTCCTAGGCCTTCTTTCAACTACAAGTGATGAACCTGATAATCAACTAGCAGATCGACTGCAAAAGCTTCTTAAAAGCAAGAGATACTTGGTTGTCATTGATGACATATGGACTATAGGAGCTTGGGATGATATACAACTATGTTTCCCAGACTGTAATAATGGAAGCCGAATACTCTTGACTACTCGGAATGTGGAAGTGGCTGAATATGCTAGCTCAGGTAAGCCCCCTTATCAGATGCGCCTCATGAATTTTGACGAAAGTTGGAATTTACTATACAAAAAGATCTTTGAGAAAGAATGTTATTCTCCTGAATTTGAAAAAATTGTGAAACAAATTGCATTAAAATGCGGAGGATTACCTCTAGCAATTACTGTGATTGCTGGACTTCTCTCCAAAATGGATAAAACATTGGATGAGTGGCAAAGTGTTGCCGAGAATGTAAGCTCAGTGGTAAGCACAGATCTTGAATCCCAATGCATGAGAGTGTTGGCTTTGAGTTACAATCACTTGCCTTCTCACATAAAACCGTGCTTTCTATATTTTGCAATTTTCCCGGAGGATGAACTGATTTCTGTAGATAAACTTGTGGAGTGGTGGGCTGTAGAGGGATTTTTGAAGGTAGAAGAGATGAAAACCACAGAAGAGGTGACAGAAGCATGTCTAAACCAACTTATAGATAGAAGCTTAATTTCCATCGGTCATTTGAGATTTGATGGAAAACTAGAGAGTTGTGAAATGCATGATGTGACCCGTGAATTCTGCTTGAGAGAAGCTCAAAACATGAATTTTGTGAATGTTCTCGGAGTAAAGAGTGATCAAAATCCATGTGCGCAGTCCATGCAGTGTTCCTCTAAGAGTCGAGGTCGGATTATTTACCATAATGTGGAAGAATTGTCTAGGTGTCGTAACAGTGAGGCTCATTCTGTTATCATGTTTGGTAGATTCCCGTGCTCTGTGACGGAGTTTCCTTTCAAGCTAGTAAGAGTACTAGATCTTCCTTTTATTAGATTTCCAACTTTTCCCAGTGGAATACTTTCTTTAATTCACTTGAGATACCTAGCTTTGTGTTTTTCTCCTCTCTTAGTGCAGTATCTAGGTTCCGAAGAAGAGGTTCCCTCATCAATAATAGACATTCCTCCATCGATATCAAGCCTATGCTATCTGCAAACTTTTATACTTCACCTTCCAAGTCACTGTTCTGATTTCTTTTTTCCTTTCATATTACCATCGGAAATTTTAATGATACCACAGTTGAGGCACCTCCGTTTGGACTGGAATTACTTGCGATACTATGAGCCTACAGAGAAAAGTTTGGTTTTGAATAATTTGCAATATCTCTCTGGATGCAATCCTTGGTATTGTACTGGGTCTTTCTTTAGACTATTTCCCAATTTAAAGAAGTTGCAAATATGTGGCAGCCCAGAAGACTTCCGTAGTCGTAAGGACCTGTATGATTTTTGCTGCTTAGATCAGCTGGGGGAATTGAAATTTTATATGTCTGATCCAGGACATCTTCATGCTTGCTTTCTAGAAAGCATTACATCTTCAGGTTCTACTCCAGAATATCCTCTGCGTTTTCAGACGAAATTTCCATGGTTATTACCTCCTGCAGATGATGTTCCAATTTTGCTCTTACCTCCTCCAGATGCTTTTCCACAAAACCTTAAAACTTTAGCTTTGACCGGAAATTTCTTCTTGCCATGGAAGGATTTGAGCATTCTTGGTAAATTGCCCAACCTCGAGTCCCTAAAACTATCAAATTATGCCTGCACGGGTGAGGAGTGGGAAGTAGTTGAGGAAGGGTTTCCTCGCTTGAAGTTCTTGCTACTAAAATATTCAGACTTCCAGTACTGGAGAGCCAGTAGTGATCACTTTCCGTGCCTCGAACGGCTATTTCTTTATTGGTGCTGGAAATTGGATTCAATCTCTCGAGAATTTGCAGATATAGTCACACTTAAGCTAATTGATATAAGATACTGTCCAGAATCTGTTGGGAATTCCGCCAAGCAGATTCAAGAGGACATTCAAGACAACTATGGAGGTTCTATTGAGGTCCATATTCGTGATATTATGTAAGACATCTTCTTCCTTGATTTACTTCTTATAATTGTTGCTTGTATTTGTGCTTCCAAATTATATATACTAGGTAGGGCTCGTTAGGTCAAGAATATTTTACTGGAGGTTATGTGTTCTACTTTTTATGAAACTTTGTTTATCAGTCTATCTTATCTGATTTTTACTAGATTAGCTTTGTAATTTTCTTCAATAGTGGGTAGTATCCGCGTCATTTCTATGAAAAGAAAAGTTTTGATGGTTAAATTTTTTTACATTTGACAAACCTTGATCACTCTTCTGTTACAGTATGGTCTTCAGTCAGATTCTTTTGTTTTTCTTAGTTTTTTTCTTTTTATGGAAGTAATAGTAGCATACTTTCACGAGCAAGCATGTCCAGTCACAGTTTAAGTTTTGTGCACTGGCGTGTAATTTTGTATACCGTGTTGAGCTGCAATAACATATATACACCTCTCATAATTTTACACTATCATTGCATATAATTTCATTCCATTCAATAATGTGTTAACTGGTTATACCTGTATGCTCATTCTTGCTAGTATAATTTTTATCATCTCCTCATTCTCCTGTGGTTGTTTTTTCCTGCAGGAGAAAATAGGCGATGACCTTAAGGCGTTCTGCAGATTAGCCCGTTTTCTGAAAGAAATTGAGTTCAGAAGCCAAATGTATGAGTGGTTGTCATTGTCCATTTTCAGGACGGGTATGATTGTTACTAAATTTGGTATAATCACCTTCATTGTGTGCGCATAAGTATTTACCAGCAACGTTTGTATACCAGAACATCGATCTTTGGAAAAGTTATAGATATGTAGTGAATTTCTTAATATATATAGAGTTTACGTAAATGCTACTGGGTTCCGGTGAACGGTGTATTATACACCAGCTCCGCCTTTATGACTTTATGCCAGTGACATTGAACCTGGTCCTTGTCTCTCTCAAGATTGAGATGTTAATTTCACTCAGCAGTACCTACTTGACTTTAGGAATCGGGTTCGGCATAGCCCAGTAATTCAAAACCACTAATTAAAATTGTGAACTAATAAACTTCAAATCTTGGCTCTGCCTTTGCGGCAACAGTGCTTTGTTGTGTAAATAACCAGAAAATAGAAACAAAATGAACAATCTTGATGAATGCAAGGACTTTAGCATAAAATAGGATAAGGAATGAATGAAATAGGAAAAATTTTTAGTCAAAGAAGATGGCTTTCCAATTTTCTTTGTTGAAACAGAGACTTCAATTTACTTCCAACAACCATTCATTAAAGAAAATCAAAAGCATCTTCATATATTTGGACTATGCATATATTTAGCCTATGTGTCAAAAAGTCTTCCCTTCTTTTCTTAAACTCTATTCTAGTCAAACTTATCACGTAAATTAAAAGTAACCCATTTTGGAAAAGTAATTAATAGCAAATTAAGGGTGTTTCACTTCACACGATAGTACCTCTTATAATGTGAATAAAGGATTTTGATTCCTTTCCTAAAAAGTTTACCTCTTTTCTTGGATGTTCATTGGTATTTCAAACGAAATATACACTTAGAATATTGTATGTTCCAGCTGGTTGATAGAGACTACTGTGGTGGAAGTTAACTTGTCTCAAGAAAATAATTAAAAGAAGACCTTAGCATTTCTGCTTTTTAAATTGAGAAATTACACAACTTGTGACAATTCATCCATTTTCATACTGAGAGAAATAAAGAGATATGGCTTATGCCGCGATTACTTGTCTTATGAGAACCATACACCAATCAATGGAACTTACAGGACTTGCCCTGCAAGTGTTCTATGAGGAGATAGAATCCTTCTGAGCAATTATGGAGAAACCCTGCAATATAACGGGCGAGTTCAAGGGATTGACAAGCTTGGAAGCACAAATCGCGGAGCTAGCATATAAAGCAGAAGATATGGTTGACTCGGAATCAAGAAATGTTTTTTTGGCCAAAAATGCAAAAAAACAAAGAAGAGCTTTCTGGAAACTTTATTCTCTCGTGAAACAAGCAGTAGGACGCATTGATTCAAAGGTGAAGAAGTGGATGGCAATTCAGAATAGGCTCAACAACATCCAAGATCTTAAAGCACAAACTTTGACTCTGGCCGATACATCTCAACATGCCTTAGAGCCCGAGAATGTGATGGTTGGCCATGAAAATGAATTCGAGATTATGCTCGATCAACTTACTAGAGGAGAAAGGGAACTAGAAGTTGTTTCAATCGTAGGGATGGGGGGCATCGGGAAGACAACTTTGGCTACAAAACTCTATAGTGATCCACACATTATATCTCACTTTGACATTCGTGCAAAAGCTACTGTTTCGCAAGAGCATTGTGAGAGAAATGTACTCCTGGGACTTCTTTCTTCTACAAGTGATGAACCTTCTGATGAACTAGCAGATCGACTGCAAAAGCTTCTTAAAGGCAAGAGATATTTGGTAGTCATTGACGACATATGGACTACAGGAGCATGGGATGATATAAAACTATGTTTCCCAGACTGTAATAATGGAAGCCGAATACTCTTGACTACTCGGAATATGGAAGTGGCTGAATATGCTAGCTCAGGTAAGCCTCCTCATCACATGCGCCTCATGAATTTTGACGAAAGTTGGAATTTACTGCACAGAAAGGTCTTTATGCAAGTTAGTTTTTCTCCTGAATTTGAAAAAATTGGGAAACAAATTGCATTAAAATGCGGAGGATTACCTCTAGCAATTACTCTGATTGCTGGACTTCTCTCCCAAATCGGTAAAACATTGGATGAATGGCAAAGTGTTGCCGAGAATGTTAGTTCAGTGGTAACCACAGATATCGAAGCCCAATGCATGAGAGTGTTGGCTTTGAGTTACCATCACTTGCCTTCTCACCTAAAACCGTGCTTCCTATATTTTGCAATTTTCCCGGAGGATGAACTGATTTTTGTAGATAAACTTGTGGAGCT
The DNA here is from genome assembly GCA_003996215.1 of Jaltomata sinuosa. Lineage (NCBI taxonomy): Eukaryota > Viridiplantae > Streptophyta > Magnoliopsida > Solanales > Solanaceae > Jaltomata > Jaltomata sinuosa. Next base: position 76,413 of record QJPP01002711.1, on the reverse strand, counting down.
ATGGGCAACGGAGGGATTTTTGAATTTAGAAGAAATGAAAAGCATAGAAGAAGTGGCAGAAAAATGTTTAAAAGATCTCGTGGATAGAAGTTTAATTTCCATCCATCATTTGAATTTTGAAGGAAAAATAAAGAGCTGTGGGATGCATGATGTGACCCGTGAACTTTGTTTGAGGGAAGCTCGAAACATGAATTTTGTGAATGTTCTTGGAGGAAAGAGTGATCAAAATCAATGTGCTCTGTCCATGCAATGTTCCTCTAAGAGTCGAGGTCGGATCAGTATCCATAATGTGGAAGAATTGTCTAGGTGTCGTAACAGTGAGGCTCATTCTGTTATCATGGTTGGTAGATTCCCGTGCTCTGTGCCGGAGTTTCCTTTCAAGCTAGTAAGAGTACTAGATCTTCCTTTTATTAGATTTCCAACTTTTCCTAGTGGAATACTTTGTTTAATTCACTTGAGATACCTAGCTTTGTGTTTTTCTCCCCTCTTAGTGCAGTATCTAGGATCCGAAAAAGTGGTTCCCTCATCAATAACAGACATTCCTCCATCGATATCAATCCTATGCTATTTGCAAACTTTTATACTTAAGCAATCACCTAATGGCAGGAAATATCCTTTCATATTACCATCGGAAATTTTGACGATGTCGCAACTGAGGCACCTCTGTTTGGACTGGAACTACTTGCAGAATCATGTGCCTACAGATAATAGTTTGGTTTTGAAAAACTTTTGCAATGTTTCTATGGATTGAATCCTTTGTATTGTACTGAGTCTTTCTTTAGACTATTTCCCAATTTAAAGAAGTTACAAATACATGGCTTCCGAGAAGACTTTCGTAGTCGCAAGGACGAGTATAATTTTCGCTCGTTAGATCAGCTCGAGGAATTGGAATTTCTTCTTAGTTATCAATTTGTTGTTTGCTTTGCAAAAAACATTGCACCTTCAGGGATCATATTGCACAAAGAGATATATCCACCTCCTCTGGATGCTTTTCCACCTTTGCTCTTACCTCCTCCCGATGCTTTTCCACAAAACGTTAAGAATTTAACTTTTAGTGGAGATTTCTTGTTGCCATGGAAGGATCTGATCGTTGTTGGTAAATTGCCGAAACTCGAGTCCTTAGACTAAATCATGATTTCTTCACAGGCAAGGAGTGGGAAGTAGCTGAGGAAGGGTTTCCTAGCTTGAAGATCTTGCTACTGAAAGATTCACACATCCGGTACTGGAGAGCCAGTAGTGATCACTTTCTGTGCCTTGAACGACTATTTCTTGATCGTTGTTGGGATTTGGATTCAATCCCTCAAGATTTTGCAGACATAACCACACTTTCTTTAATTGATATAAGCAAATGCCGAGAATTTGTTGGATAGTCCGCCAAGCAGATTCAAGAGGACATTCAAGACAACTATGGAGGTTCTATTGACGTCCATATTCGTGATACTATGTAAGACATCTTCTTCCTTGATTTACTTCTTATAATTGTTGCTTGTATTTGTGCTTCCAAATTATATATACTTCGGGCTCGTTTGGTCAAGAATATTTCCAAAATTAGTTTTCATTTATAATTTTTTTTTGTGAAACTTTGGTCGAATAGTAAAAGTTGGGGTCTCATAGTTTGAGGAGGTCATAAGTTCAACTTTTCATGATGAACAGAGTAATTAACTTGTGATTATTCATGCTCTTCCACAATATGAGTAACTCTTCATAGCAAGCTCGATACAATAACCTAGATAATAGAATAATAACCTGTTTTAATATGTTAAATTGCACGGATAGTACTACAAAAGTTTTTTGTCATTGTGTATGATTTATGTCCTTCCAATATTGTGTAACTTGTTATTACTTGCATGCTCATTCTTGATATAACTTTCTCTTGTTCCTTAATTTTAGAAAGTGTAACATTTCATTTTTCATCTTACGTGGCTGGCTTTTTCTGCAGGTGGAACAAAAACAAACGATGGTGATGATGGTGAGGGTGATGATGATATTGAGATAATGACGATGACCTCTGAATGAAATGTCAGATTTCACAACAGATTTCAGATAGGATTGGAAGTTTGTAAACTATCAATTTCAGAGTTCTGCTTCTTGGGAAGTTAGCCTTTGGCTTATGCCTTCTATTACTTCCCTTATGATGGAATCAATGCATTCTACCGCGTTTCTGGAACACTCACTGTCTATTTTGTTGTTGTTTTCCTTCCTTTTTTTTAAGAATTGAGCCCCGAGTTTCAAATCTAACGTGTGTCTTATTGTTTTTTCTTTTTCTATAATTAGATCCACCATGGGGATGTGCATGTCTTGTTGTTAAACTAGAGGCCGCCCCCAATTTTCTTGTTAAAGAACCAGGTTCTTTAACCATAGCAGTAACAAACTAAACTCACTAGAACAGATAATGTAAAAACACAAGTATTTTACGTGAAAAACCTCCTTGTCCATGGGAGTATAAACTACGACCTACAACTTGTAGGATTTACTTCAAAACTCCACTAACTTCGAAGAATAGTTATAAGGTTACAACTCAATATCCAAGCTTCGTCTCTGATGACAAGTAGTCTAATATTAGACATTAATTGAAGGGCAAAGTGTCAATGTTACCCTTTTGATTCTTCCCAAACTCTTCTTAAAAGTAGAGATAGTCATGATTTAGTATTTTGAAAACCCCATTAAAAAAGAAGTGTAATTCTGAAAAAATTTGAACTTCGAACAATTAATTCATTTTGGACTATAAAAAAGTGTCAGCGGTTCATTTATATTAGACTAGAGGGAGTAGTACATAATAGTCATATGTTCTTATTAATTTTGTATTTAAATTTACACTACTAAAATTAAATCAAGTAAACAAAGACCTCAACTAGACGAATGAGGATATAATATCTCTTCATTGAATATTTACACTATTTATGTGTCATAATTGAGGTGTTTGTAGTCTCAAGAACAATAAGTACTAAGGGTAAAATGGAAAGAAAATAATTGATCTTGTTTTAAACTTTTAAAATGACAAGTACTCCCTCCGTCCATCTTTACTTATTTATGTTTGACTTGGCACACCCCTTAAGAAACAATAAATAAAAGGAGAATTTTACTATATCATCCCTATTAACTATAAGTCATCTAAATGCTGGGAAATAAATTGTATCTAATAGCACGGGTAAAATAGACACAAAAATGCTATTCTGGAGAAATCTTGCAGCCGTTCTATGAAAAGCTCAAATCTTTGAGAGCTATTCTGGAGAAATCCAGCAATATAACGGGCGATCTTGAGGTATTAACAAGCTTTGAAGCTGAAATCACAGAGGTAGCTTACACAACAGAAGATATGGTCGACACAGAATCAAGAAAAGTTTTCTTAGCAGAAAACAAAATTACGCGAAGATTAGATTTTTGGGAACTTTGTTCCTTCTTGAAACAAGCAATAAGGGATGTAGATTCCATGATGAACAAGTGGATAGAAATGCAGAATATGCACATGACCAACAGCAAAGATCTAGAAGAAGAACAAAATTCGACTCTCGTCAGCACATCTCAACATGTTCTGGAGCCCCAGAATATAATGGTTGGCCATGAAACAGAATTTGTGATGATGCAGGATCAACTTACTGGAGGAGCAAGTGAAATTGAAGTTGTCTCAATTGCAGGTATGGGGGGCATTGGCAAGACAACTTTGGCAATAAAACTCTACAGCGATCCACACATTATGTCTCACTTTGACTTTCGTGCAAAAACTACTGTTTCGGAAGAGCATTGTGCAAGAAATGTACTCGTAGACCTTCTTTCTTCGACAAGTGAGGAACTGATGATCAACTAGCAGACCGACTGCAAAAGCTTCTTAAAGGAAAGAGATACTTGGTAGTCATTGATGATATATGGACTACAAAAGCATGGGATGATATAAGACGATGTTTCCCAGACTGTAATAATGGAAGCCGAATACTCTTGACTACACGGAATGTGGAAGTGGCTGAATATGCTAACTCAGGTAAGCCTCCTTATCACATGCGCCTCATGAATTTTGCCGAAAGTTGGAGTTTATTGTACGAAAAGGTCTTTGCAAAAGACTCTTTTCCACCTGAATTTGAACAGCTTGGGAAAGAAATTGCATTAAAATGCAGAGGATTGCCTCTAGCAATTGTTCTGATTGCAGGACTTCTCTCCAATAGTGATAAAACATTGAATATGTGGAAAAGTGTGGCCGAGAATGTAAGTTCAGTGGTAAGCACAGAAGCCCAATGCATGAAAGTGTTGGCTTTGAGTTACCATCACTTGCCTTCTCACCTAAAACCGTGCTTTCTATCTTTTGCAATTTTCCCCGAGGATGAACTGATTTCTTTAGTTGATCTTGTGGAGTTATGGGCTGTCGAGGGATTTTTGAAGGTAGAAGAGATGAAAAGCACAGAAGAGATGGCAGAAACATGTCTAAACGAACTTATAGATAGAAGTTTAATTTCTGTCCGCAATTTGAGTTTTGATGGAAAAATAATGAGTTGTGGAATGCATGATGTGACCCGTGAACTCTGCTTGAGGGAAGCTCAAAACATAAATTTTGTGAATGTTCTTGGAGGAAAGAGTAATCAAAATCCATGCCTGCATTCCATGCAGCGTTCCTCTAGGAGTCGAGGTCGGATCATTATCCACGATGAGGAAGAATTGGCTAGGTGCCATAATAGTGAGGCTCATTCTATTATCATGTTTGGTGAATTTCAATGCTTCGCGCCGGAGTTGCCTTTCAAGCCTAGTAAGAGTACTAGATCTTTCTTTAGTTAGCTGTGAAACTTTTCCCAGTGGAATACTTTCTTTAATTCACTTGAGATACCTCGCTTTGTGTCTTTATCCTCACTTACAGCAGTATCCAGGATGCAAAGAAGAGGTTCCCTCATTTATAATAGACATTCCTACATCGATATCAAGCCTATGTTATCTGCAAACTTTCATGCTTTACCTATCATCTTATAACCTATCATCTCATGATACACGGGAATATCCTTTCATATTACCACCAGTAATTTTGGCGATGCCGCAGTTGAGGCACCTCCGTTTGGACTGGAATTACTTGTGGAATTATGAGCCTACAGAGAAATGTTTAGTTCTAAAAAATTTGCAATGTCTCTATGGATTGAATCCTTTGTATTGTACTGGGTCTCTCTTTAGACTGTTTCCCAATTTAAAGAAGTTGCAAATACTTGGTGTCCGAGAAGACTTTCGTAGTCGCAAGGACCTGTATGATTTTCGCTAATTAGATCAGCTTGAGGAATTGGAATTTCAGCTTTGTTATTCAACTCCTGCGTGCTTTCTGGAGAGCAATCCTCCTTCAGGTTCTACTCCGCAATATCGTCTGAGGTTTCGGAAGAAAATAGATGTTGTTCCACCTTTGCTCCTACCTTCTGCAGATGCTGTTCTACTGCTCCTACCTCCTCCAGATGCTTTTCCACAAAACCTTAAGAAATTAGATTTGACCGGACCTTTCTTCTTTCCATGGAAGAATCTGAGCATTGTCAGAAAATTTCCCAAACTCGAGTCCCTTAAACTATCATATTTTGCCTGCAGAGGCGAGGAGTGGGAAGTAATTGAGGAAGGTTTTCCTCATTTGACGTTCTTGCAACTGAACTGTTTGGAAATCTGGTACTGGAGAGCCAATATGATCACTTTCAGTCCCTTGAACGAGTATTTCTTGATAGTTGTTGGGATTTGGACTCAATCCCTCAAGATTTTTCTGATATAACCACACTACAACTAATTGATGTAAGCAACTGTCCAGAATCTGTTGGGTATTCCTCCAAGCAGATTCAACAGGAGATTCAAGACAACTATGGAGGTTCTATTGAGATCCATATTCGTGATCCCTTGTAAGCCATCTTCTTCTTTGATTCACTTCTTATAATTGGTGCTTGTATTTGTGCTTCGAAATTATATATGCTAAGCCAAATGCTTGTTTGGTCAAGGCTAAGTCATCTTCTTCTTTGATTCTCGTCATAGCAAGCTCAATACAATAACCTAGATAATAGATTAATAACATGTTTTAATAAGTTTAATTGCACCTATAGTGTAAAATTTCTTTACGTTGTCATTGTATATGATTTAAATCCTTACAATATTGTATAACTTGTTATACTGGCATGCTCATTAATGATATAATTCTCTTTTTCTAATTATGGGAAGTGTAATATTTCATTTTTCATCTTCTGTGGCTGTCTTTTTCTGTAGGGTGAAAACAGATGATGATAATGATGATAGTGATGGTGATGATGGTGATGATGAAGACAACCTCTGAAAGAATATGTGTAACTCGTTATACTTGCATGCTCATTCTTGATATAATTTTCTCTTGTTCCTTATTTTTGGGAAGTGTAACATTTCATTTTCATCTTTTGTGGCTGGCTTTTTCTGCAGGAAGGATATAGATGATGAGTTTGAGTTTGATGATGATGATGATGATGATGATGATGATGATGGTGGTGGTGGTGGTGGTGATGACGACAACCTCTGAAAAAAATGTCAATACAGAAGCCAACTGCAGATGGTTGTAAATTAGCCTACTCCAGAACAGGCTTATGTGTGCAATTTAGCAATTCCAATTTCCATGCATTTTTGTTTTGTTTTTTCTAAATTTTGGTAAGTTGGAATTGGATTTTGCTTAATATTTTCTAAATGTTGGTAGGCCAGTAGGAGATCTGCAAATATTTTTTGCTACTATGATAGTTGCATGTGCTAAAATTTAGGCATAATATATAAACACACACTCAAACTTGGCCCCAGTTGGCAAGTAAGCACTCCAACTTTGAGAATGCACATTTAGACACCTCAACTCCTCTCCACTGGGTCAGTTGAACACTCCAATTTACAAAATGATCATCTAGACACCTACAAAATTTATGTGTCATGTCACCATGACCGTCCATGAGACACAGTGGGGACGAGTTGGAGTGTTTAGTTATCAGTTGAGATCACCAAGTTGAGGTGTCTAGATGTGCACTCTCAAAGTTTGATTACTTACTTGTCAACTGAGGTAAAGTTTGAGTGTCTATTTCCGTATTACGCCTAACGATGCCTTACGCTTACAGGCCTAACTGATACATAATCCGCTTGGCGGAAATTTCACAACAGATTTCAGACAGGACTTCTTGAAATTCATAAACTATCAAATTCAAAGTTCTGCTTCTTGGGAAGTTATCCTTTAGCTTATGCCTGCTATTTCTTCCCTTGTGAGCAATCAATGCAATTTCCTGGACTTAATTAGCAAGCATTCTATCAATACCAAGGATTCAATCCACATAGACATTGCAAACTTTTCTCTATAGGCTCGTGATACCGCAAGTAATTCCAGTCCAAATAGAGGTGCCTTAATTACGGTATCACCAAACTTTCCGATCATAATATGAAAGGATTATCCGAAGCCAAGCAATGTGAAAGCTTAAGTATAAAATTTTTCAGATAACATAGGTCAGATATCGATGGAGGAATGTCTATTGATGAACAACGGAAGCAAGGAAGTGTTGTTGTTACTGTTAAGCCTGTCAAGTGGGACGGGATAACCGGGAAGGGGACGAAGTTGAAACGGGACCATGGTGGGCCGGGACGAACCGGTGGTCCCGTCCCGTCCCACTATGAAATGGGAGAAGTGTAGTTAACAAAGTTGCTTGTGCAAAAGCAGTCTTAATTCCAACTTCAGAGACTTAACTTTCCATTTCTCATGATGATTTCAAGCATTTGAAAATTCCATATTGTATCATTAGCTAAACCAGTTGGAAATCTACTTTCAGTGGCAGAGATTTTTGGGAGTGGGGGGTTAGCCACTTTCATAGCTTTTCAAAAGTTTCATCATTCATTATAGAGTTAATGGTCAAAAACATTCATTTTTCCTACCTGAACATCACCAACTATTATCAAAACACACCTCAACTATCGATTGTTCCCCTTTCCTACCTGAAATATCACCATAATTGATAGTTGAGGTGTGTTTTAATAAATAGTTGGTGATAGTTCAGGTAGGAAACTCGCAAAAAACGTGATACTTCAGGTGTGTTTTTGACCATTATCTCTTCATTATAACATTGATATGAATGTTGAAGCATGAGGAAAATGGCAACTTGGTGGAGAGATTACTAAAACATGATGCAATGTTTAACAATACTGATGGGGTCAAATATGCTTAAGTAAAATTTAACACATAACAGATAAAGTACAAGCTGATATCTTCGAATCAGTTTTTCAACTTCAAATTCTCTCTTTTAAGTTGAAACTTGTCTCTATCCCCTAAAGAACATGAGTAAAATATTTCCTTTAAGGATACTAATTTTTATTTACGCTTCAAAGTATTCATTCAATTTTGTTTTCGACATTAAGAGAAACAACTACCAAAATGACATAGTTTTTGACTATCTTGGAAATTTGTTACAAGAATCTGTAGAAACTTTTTAAAGTGTGTGTTACGCAAGGGTGCAGTTTTTTAACAATATTGACCCAAGTCAAGTCAGTCTCTCTAGTGGAATGAGATGTTGATGGTGCCAAGAACAAGGATGACGAGAAACAGGCCAACTATAAATGGGAGGTCTGTTATTTGCTGAAAACAAACAAACCAAAAAAAAAATGGGAGGTCTCTTTTCCTTTTATTCACTTGTTTGTTTTGTGTTGCTAAGTCAAAGCTTTTGTTCATCGTTTGTGCACCATCTTTGCGCTCCCAGTGAAGCTTTTGCTTTACTTCAGTTCAAGCAATCCTTTGAAATATCCGACGAGGTCTCTACAAATTGGAATGAGAATAGGGATTGCTGCAGTTGGGATGGAGTCACTTGTGACATGTTAACGGGTTATGTTATCGGCCTGGACCTTAGCAGTCAGCTCAGTGGAACTATTCATCCCAACAGCAGCCTCTTCCAACTTCATCATCTTCAGACACTAAACATTTCTAACAATGACTTCAATTATTCTTCAATTCCAAATGGCATTGGCCACTTGAGGAATTTGAGGCATCTCGACCTTTCTTACTCTGAATTTGATGGTAAAATCCCAACAGAAATCTCATACCTTTCCAATTTGGTTTCACTTGATCTTTCTTGTTATGGATGTGAACTTGATCAGAAAACATTTGCAACACTGCTTCAAAACTTCACAAATCTGGAGGTAGTTTCTCTCTCTCACGTCAACATCTCATCTACGATACCTGTGAATGTGTCTTCCTCCTTAAGGTACGTGGATCTTCAATCAACCAATTTGCAAGGTGTTCTCACAGAGAGCTTCTTTCTTCTGCCAAACTTGGAAAGGCTCAAATTGGGTTACAATGATCTTCTCAAAGGAGTTTTACCAAAGATCCACCCGAGCAACACACTGTTGGAGTTGAGTATTGCACAAACAGGCATCTCCGGTGAGCTGCCTGATTCAATTGGCACCTTAAGTTCCTTGAATAGCTTGTACCTCCAAGGATGTGACTTCTCTGGTGCGATTCCTGATTCCATTGGCAACCTAACTCAAACTACGGAGTTAGATTTTTGTGATAATCATTTCACTGGCCATATTCCTTCAACAATCTCTAAATTGAGCAAACTCAGAAGTTTAGATCTTTCGTCCAACTCCATTGGAGGCGAAATTCCCAATGTTTTCTCTAACCTCCAAGAGCTAGTTGAATTGTATCTTTCAAATAACAGCTTCATCGGTCCGTTTCCCTCTTCAATCTTAAACTTGACATGTCTTCAAACCTTAGACTTGTCGAGTAATTCCCTGTCTGGTCCACTGCCTAGCAATGCCAGCATGCTTCCAAAGCTAGATGATCTGGATTTGTCTCACAACTCACTGAATGGCACAATACCCTCTTGGGTTTTTAATATTCTTTCCTCGCCTTCTTTGAATCTCCATCATAATCAATTCAGTAGAGTGGCTGATGAGCTCAAAACAAACCCAATATTAATGAGCTTAGATTTAAGTCATAATCAACTCACCGGTCCTCTTCCTCAATCACTTGCGAATCTCATTAACCTATTCATCCTTGACCTTTCATCAAATAGCATCACCTGTGACACGGGAATAGAAGTCTTTGCGACCATAAAAAGACTTGATTCACTTTATCTTTCCTACAATCCTCTATCATGGAGGATCAATATCAATGTTAGCAAAATCACCTTTCCTAGCGTAACCAGTTTGCTCTTATCATCTTGTGGATTGGAGGATTTTCCACACTTCTTGAGAAATTTAAAGAACCTTCAGATCTTAGATCTTTCTAACAATACGATTCATGGTCCAGTCCCTAATTGGTTTAGCGTCATGAAGTGGGACTACTTGTTGTTCCTAAACCTTTCTCATAATGCACTTACAGGACACATAGAACAACTTCTTTACCATGATATACGGTATCTTGATATTAAATTTAACTTCCTTCAGGGTCCACTACCTTCATCCATTTGTAACAGCAGCCTTCGCTTGTTGGATTTATCACAGAACTACTTCAGTGACTCGATTCCAAGTTGCTTGGGTAGCATGGCTGAGCTAAGTGTGCTCGACTTAAGAAAGAACAATTTCAGTGGGAGTCTTCCACCGTTATGTATAACTGAAAGCACTTCATTGACGACCATTGTCTTGAATGGTAATCGTTTTGAAGGACCTGTCCCTGTGTCGTTGCTCAACTGTACTGGTTTAGAAGTTCTTGATTTGGGGACTAATGCGATAAATGACACATTTCCATCTTGGTTAGGAACTCTTCAATACCTGCAGGTCCTTGTATTAAAGTCGAACAGGTTCCATGGACCTATAAGTTCTTGCCAAACTAAGTTTTGCTTTCCTAAGTTGCGGATATTCGATCTTTCTCATAACAGATTCAGTGGCTCACTCTCTGCAAAAGTTTTGGAAAACTTTAGAGCAATGACCAGATTGGATGGCGCAGACGAAGGCAAGATCAAATATATGAAAAATGATCTTCTTTCGACAGTGAATATAATATATGAGAACTCAGTGAAGTTGGTGATCAAAGGCCAGGATATTGAGCTAGAAAGAATCACCACAATTATGACAGCCATAGATCTCTCAAGCAACCGTTTTGAAGGTGTAATTCCAAAGGCGATAACAAATCTTCAATCACTTTGGCTACTCAATTTATCCCATAACAATCTCAGAGGAGAAATTCCAATGGAAATGGGGCAATTGGATATGCTTGAAGCATTAGATCTCTCTTGGAATCGTCTCACTGGAAACATTCCACAGGAATTGACAAGGCTAACATTTCTAGAAAAGTTAAATCTCTCTCAGAATCTTCTTGTTGGACCGATTCCTCACGGTCTACAATTCAACACATTTGAAAATGACTCGTATGGTGGCAACCTTGATTTATGCGGTCCTCCTTTATCAAAACAATGTGGAACGAGTGATCCATCGCATGTTCCTCAACCATTTGAGTCCGAAGAAGAAGAAGATGAGTCATATTTTTTTAGTGGATTTACTTGGGAATCAGTAGTCATAGGTTACAGTTTTGGACTAGTTGTTGGAACTGTCATGTGGAGCCTCATGTTTAAAGCTGGTAAGCCAAAATGGTTTGTGGAATTTTTTGAAGGCATCATTCCCCACAAAAGGAGAAGTCCAAAGAAGAGAAGGCCGAGACAGCGGACATAATGGAAGATTGAAAGAGTGAACTTTTTTGTTTCTGTTTTTCGCACTTTTTAATTTTCTGTTTGTTGTTTGTATTTGCTTGATAGAAACTTATTTGTATGTGTTATTATAGCATTAATAGTTGTCCAATTTCATTCAAACTCATTATATTTTCACACTTACGGGTTCAGACATACTATTTGTTGCAATTTTAATTGATTCGTACACATAAATTTATGTTCCGTGTCAAAAGTACTGAGCTCATCAAGAAACCATTGGTTGTAAATGTAACGCTTTGGCTAACTTAATTTCGGAGCATCCAATCACGAATATACAAGACTGAATTTCTCTGTTTAGATGAAGATCACATATAGTCATAACTGGAGAAGGAGAACAAAATGACTGCAGATTTTAATCTAGCATAGATTTTTTTGAATCGGTTTGTTAACACGGAGAGAGAGTTGGCGAATGCACGAATATAAATCATCTTAATAGTAAACTCATGAGGGCTGAGGCTCAAATGGTAGCAACCAATGGTTAAGATTCAGACCAACTTCCACAATCCGCTAGCACACATTACAACAATCAAATGAAAATATGCCTTACAAGCCTAAATTATATGGAACTCGATGGACCGATCTTGCCTTCAGAGTCCTGTTGAATCTGCTTGGCAGAAATTTCACAACAGAGTTTCAACAATTGCTTATATTCAATTTATGAGATAATTAGTAACAATTTATTACTATCTGTAACATGTGTTTCCTTTCTTGGGAGTCTTCAATCTACCTCGCAAAGGAAGATGAAAGGCTAAATCCAGTGGCACTAGAGAAATTGCACCAACTAACTTACTATAACTTTCAACTCCTTTCTTTCTCCTCGCTACTGTCAAAATATTGAATTTTTAATTTTAACCGTGTGATCGTATAATAACTAATAAGCTAGAAAAACCATCTGTTTGTGCATCATTAAATATATAAACTAACCTACCTGAACGAGCTTGGTTCATTATTCCAGAGACATGTACGAAAATTTTCAATAAAAGAAAACACCCTTTGAAATATAAAAAGCTTATGGCATCAATATAAAATTAAACTAAGGCACTTGAGTCATGTAAATACTTTGAGATAAAAGAATGAAACAACATAGCTCAAAAAAGCATTGAGAATAATAAAAAAGAATTACACATAACTAAAAAGTTCTTGCTACTATAAATTTAGGGTAGGAGTTATCAAATGGCTTGGGAAGACCTTATAAATGGTTGTAGCTTCAAACGAGTGTGTGGTAGGTGTCATCATGAAGGTCAAACGTCCCAATTTCACGAGCCCTTGGCAGACCAACATCGTCCACATAGTATATGTAATCATCATCATCATTATTGTTATTATTATTATTATTATTATTATGGGCTTTATTATTAGCCAAAATAATATTTTAGCACCATATTTTAGTAAAAGTACTGTTTTACTATATTAATAAGGTTAATTTGAAATATTTTAATTTTTTAGATTAAGAAAATATAAACAAAAGGTATGTGTGTGTATGTGGTGGTGGTGGTTGGGGGGGGGGGGGAAGATTAAAATAAAGGAGATAAAGTGAGGTAAGTGTATATCGTGAATCGTAAAAAGAAGATTATTCCTAAGTTTTATGAGCCAAAATGAAAAAAAAGGTCTAAAAAATAATATAATTAGACCATATAATTTATTTTGAAGTAAAGCATATAATTGTTATTTTAAATTAAATAAATTATATAATTTTTCTATACACAAAATATTTAGAAATTTCTCATTTTTCATAGCAATTTCATACGGATCAATTTTTCTTTCTCGATGAATTTAGGAAATAGGCAAAAATTAGTAAAAATTTTAGTTTTTTTTTTAGGGAAGATTGTTGGGGGAAATATATTTCAATCTGAATATGTTAAAAGTTTAGTGTATTTTGAGTTTTAAAGAAAGAGTAAATTGTCTATTTTTTAAAGGAAAAATAATGTTGTATTAGTAATCAACTTTTAGTATTCCTAAAAGTCTAAAAAAAATGTGTTGTAATGACTTTTAGTTTTAGGGAATAACAAAAATAGCTCTTACTATTTTTTTTTTAAAAATATTTAGTCTTAAGTATATTATTTTTCTTTTTATTTTCTAGAAATAAGTAGTTAATTTGTTATGAGGTCCGTCCAAGTCAAAAATACTAAGTATTCTTTTTGGATTATTTTATCGAAAAAGGGTCAAAAATACCCTTATACTATACGAAAAAGATCATTTATATCCTTTGTTTTACTTTTGGTCTATTATTATCCCCGACGCTATACAATTGGTGCAAAAATAACCTTCTCCATTAAAACCTTCTGACATGGCAAACACATATCCAAGTGGCCTGATTTTTCGCTGAAGTGGACGCCATGTGACAATGCCACGTCACCAACCCAACCCTACTTTAGCCCCTCCCCTGTTTTCTCTTCCACCATCACCTCTCCCTTCATCCAACAACCGAAATTTTGAGGCGTTAAAAATTTTAATAATGAATTTTAGAATTTTAACGCCAGTCAAAATAATATTGAAGATTATAAAAAATAAAAGATATAAATTTAATTTTTTTTTTTTTTAAAAAAAAGAACTATCTACCTTTTATCAAAAATATTTTAGAACTTTTAATTAAACAACTCAAATCTTCATAGTAAAAAAATAAAGTTTTAACAACAATATCCAAGGTAATACATTGCAATAAGTGACTAGCATCTTATTAACTAGAATTAATCCTTACTTTTATAAGTAATAATATTACTATATGAAGTTAAATGTGTAAGTTTCATTGTACCCAGGCACAAATCCTTCAAAATCAGTGTGTTCTCTCCATTCGTCCACCAATATACCTCTGCGGCCTAGCATGAGTAAATGAGCGATATTTCCTTAGACCTTCTGCCGATCTTCTTGAGTATTGTCTCTGAAATCATCATTGAAGAGTGCTAAAGTTACCACCAATATCTTCAGAAAATCCAAAAGAACCCTAGACGATTTTCTCTCCCATTTAATCCCTCGGGTCGGACAATTGTCAAGCAATTATCCAATGCTTCTATGCATTTATTTAGTATGAGAAAAAGGTTCTTCACTTCATTTTTAACACCACCTTCATTCTTTTCTTGGACCAACAGTGAGTCAAAAATTGTATTTCGGAGTACAATCTTCTCTATGATAATCTTCAAAAACACCTCAAGATCGCCCAACAAACAGTTCATGTCCCTAGGTTTACAAGGGTAAAAATAAGACGGTTCACCACCAAAACTAGCTTTTAAGTTTGATGTTATCACTGTGACAACATCAAGTAACATGGTGGGAATTTCTCCATGTAGATTAAGTGGAATAAAATATTCTTGGCCAAATGGAGTATAATTTGGAAGCACAAATACAAGCAACAATTATAAGAAGTAAATCAAGGAAGAAGATGTCTTACATAATATCACGAATATGGACGTCAATAGAACCACCATAGTTGTCTTGAATGTCCTCTTGAATCTGCTTGGCGGAATTCGCAATAGATTCTCGACATTTGCTTATATCAATTAGAGCAAGTGTTGTTATGTCTGCAAAATCTTGAGGGATTGAGTCCAAATCCCAACAACGATCAAGAAATAGTCGTTCAAGGCACGGAAAGTGATCACTACCCACTCCTTGAATGTGAAGAAATCATGATTTAGTCTAAGGGCCTCGAGTTTGGGCAATTTACCAATAACTATCAGATCCTTCGATGGCAACATGAAATCTCCGATAAAAGTTAAATTCTTAACTAAGAAGAAATTCCAATTTCTCGAGCTGATCTAAGGAGCGAAAATAATACTCGTCCTTGCGACTACGAAAGTCTTCTCGGAAGCCATGTATTTGCAACTTCTTTAAATTGGGAAATAGCCTAAAGAAAGACTCAGTACAATACAAAGGATTCAATCCACAGAGACATTGCAAATTTTTCAAAACCGTCGTCAAAATTTCCGATGGTAATATGAAAAACCGTCGTCAAAATTTCCGATGGTAATATGAAAGGACATTTTCCACTATGATATGATTGCTGAAGTATAAAAGTTCACAGATAGCATAGGCTTGATATTGATGGAGGAATGTCTATCATTGATGAGGGAACCACTTCTTCGAATCTTAGATACTGCATTAAGCTAGGATAAAGACTCAAAGCTAGGTATCTCAAGTGAATTAAAGAAAGTATTCCACTGGGAAAAGTTGGACACCCAATTGAAGAAAGATCTAGTACTCTTATTAGGTTGAAAGGCAACTCTGGTTCAAAGCATTGGAATCTACCACGCATAATAAAAGAATGAGCCTCACTGTTACGGTACCTAGACAATTCTTCCGTATTACGGATACTGATCCGACCTCGACTCTTAGAGGAATTAACACTGCATGGACTGCACACATTGATTTTGATCACTTTTTCCTCCAATAACATTCACAAAACTCATCTTTTGAGCTTCCCTCATGCAGAGTTCACGGATCACATCATGCATCCCACAACTCTCAGATTTTCCATCAAATCTCGAATGACAGATGGAAATTAAACTTCTGTCTATAAGATATTTTAAACATTTTTCTGCCACTTGTTCTATGCTTTTCATTTCTTCTAACTTCAAAAATCCCTCCACTGCCCATAATTTCACAAGTTTTTCGACATAAATTTGTTTATCCTCCGGGAAGATTGCTAAATATAAAAAGCATGGTTTTAGGTGATGAGGCAAGTAATGGTAACTCAATACCAACACCCTCATGCATTGGACATCAACATCTGTGCTTACTCCTGAACTTACATTCTCAACAACACTCTGCCACTCACTCAATGCTTTGCATATTTTGGAGAGAAGTCTCGCGATCACAACAATTGATAGAGGCAATCCTCCACATTTTAATGAAATTTGTTTCCCAAGCTGTTCAAATTCAGGGGGAAAAGAGTCTTTCGCAAAGACCTTTTCATATGATAAACTCCAACTTTCATCAAAATTCATGAGGCGCATATGTGATAAGGAGGCTCACCTGAACTAAGATTACCTGCTAAAACCAGATTGGTTCTGTCATTTGGTACAATAGAATTTATTGGGTTTGGGTCTACCTACACACTTAGAACGGTTCAAATCTTAGCCTGAAAACTTGGAGTATTACTTTATCATAGAGAAAATTACTTGCAAGTCTCTTTTTTATCCAATATCAACTATGCTACATCATAGAAAATTACCAGTACACAACTTAAAGTTTAAAATCAAGACCAAAAGAAAAGAGTGTACAATAATTACTACTACTACAACATTGACAAGTTTTTTCATTCTATTTACTTGTCCTTTCCTTTTTCTGGTTATGCACACAACAAAGAATTGTTGGTGTTAGCCCTATATTAAATTAAATGCCACGTTTATGTATTATGCCTAAAGTAAAATCTCAAACTTGTGAGAGACAAGGACCGGGTTCGATTCCATATTCTTGTCCATTAGCATTCCTACAATAAGCTTTAACTTGCCTTCCTGGTGTTGCTGGTGTTAGTTGTATAAGCTGCATTGTTATATCAGTACATGGCACTGACATGCTGCAGTTCAAATTTATCGCGATATCTGTGCTCGATGTTCCGAATATGTTCTGGTAAACAACATTGCTGATTTGCACTCCAGTTACCTATCATGAAAAGGTTAATGACACAGTTCATTCATCCGTTGAATAGAAAAATACTTACTTGCACAAGATACGTGTCATACATTTATTGATTTGGTGTAAACATCAGATGCGAGTAAGTTTTATCTATGTTACTTGGACTCATCAAAGTGCTATTGCACCCGTGTCGGATACTCAAATAATGCACTAATTTTGGAGGATCTGACACGGACTATATATGCCCAAGGTTGAAAGATGTCCGAGTAATGGTAATTTTGGAATGTACTAGTTGTGTCTGAAACAGTGTTGATAAAGTATCAAGAGGTATTTTCCGTCAATATTTTTGAAGATTCCGAACAATTATAGAGCTGAATATGTTAAAGTGTATTACCATTTCCTTGCAAGCCCCTCGAACATCGCAGTAATTCTGGTCAATTATGATGGGGTTCTTGACAGAGTTAAATTCAAGATTCTCAAACATGACATCTCGTACATAGCCTCTGCCAACCTATTCACATATGACATTTGCAAGAAGTTAATAGCCAGAGGCCGATGCAGCATGTATATTACGAGGTCAACTGAATCCAGTATTTTCGGCACGTAAGATATATATATATAGTGAAATTCATGTTTGATGTTTCAATAGTATTGTTCTGCTTTTGAGTTCAATTTATATACCTGCCATGTCTTGATACGAGCTCCATTTGTAGTTCCGTAGAAGAAAACATTGTTCACATGAATGTTCTCTACTTGAGCAGTATTACCACCTTTTCCTAAGCTTCCAATACTGATCAATACAATCAGAATAAAAAAGATTTCATTAGTATTAGGAAGTTAAAATATACCACCCCCTTTGTCCCAATTTTCGTAGCACAGTTCGGATTTCGAGAGTCAAATCTCTTATTTGGCCTTATTGAAGTCTCTGCGTCAATATCCTCATGGAATTAATGCAAAATAGTCAATGAATTATCCCATAAGTTATGTTGTTCGGACTCTTCAAAATGTTGACGGGTGTGTATCGGATCTAACAGGGTGCGGCAATAATTTTTGAGAGTCCGAGCAATGTAACCTATAAGTGGATTCTGTTCTTTTTTAGCTTCCAAAGGTAACTTCTTTTGTTCAAGGCAATTTAAACTTCAGAAACTCTAATAGTCTATTGTCACCTTCTTTTTTTCTTGTATCATAGAACTTCACCCCCAAAGGATAGGATGGGTTAGGATCCCTCCACCCTTAACCAGAGGTGTCTAGTTCGAGTCCGGCATAGAGAACTTCTTGGTAAAGAGTCCTTAACCCCCTTAGTCAGCCAACTAAGCACGAATCTGAATTAGTCAGGCCAATGGATTGCGGATACAAGATAGTAAAACAGAACAAAAGAAGTAATGTTACAAGAGACAACCTTATACCATGACCTGGTCCACATTGAATGTTGTAGATTTGTACATTAGAAGAGTAATCTCCAATCGAAATGCAATCATCTCCTGTTAATCATAAATCTAAGTTAAAATGTGATCAATAATTAAAGTATAATAATGGTCAAAAACACACATGAACTATCACTTCTTTTTTATTGCGAGTTTCACACTCTTGTTCCCATTTGCTACCTGAAGTATCACCATCTGTGTATTAAAACACACCTCAACTATCTGTTGTTTCTTTTTCCTACATGAACGAATTTTTCCTACATGAACAGTGGTGATAGTTCAGGTAGGAAAAGGGAGCAACTGATAGTTGAGGTGGGTTTTAGTGTACATATGGTGATAGTTGATCAGGCAGGAAAAGAAAATGTGAACAACTGATAATTGGGGCGTGAAACTCGCAAAAAAACGATAGTTCAGATGTTCTTTTGACTATCAACTCAAAGAAAATTGACAAGTTAATATTACCACTACTAATTTTGGAATTTGTAATGGCCACATATTGAGAGGCTTGAATGTGAATTCCATCAGTATTTGGACTATTTCCTGGAGATTGAATCACTACATTGTCCACTTTAAACCCATTGCATCTCTCTATAAGTATATGAGTTTGCGCGCTGTTGGCAAAGTTCATGTTACTGATGGAACTCTGACTGCAAAAAATGAACTTCAAGGCCTGTGGAATAAGTGGATAAATGAGGATTCATATAGCCGATCCAAACTTGTTTCGGACTGATGCGTAGTTATTGGTGTTGTTATAATAAGAAGTGAAGAATTTAAGTTAACTTGCTACTTTTTTACCAGTTTTCTTTACCTTCGCTTTAAATCCATGGCCTACATGAACTTCTAAACATATTTAGTATGTGTTTTTTTTTGCCATATTGCTCGGACTCTCAAAAACAATGTTGTCGCACTACAAAAATGCACTACACCTAGTAGAATTTGTGAAGAGTCCGAGCAACATATGTTTTTGGTATGACAGAAGTCGTTTTCTGGTGTTTGGTTAAAGGAAAATCTATCAAAAGGGGAAAACATCTTCCTTCGCGTAGGACGGAGGTCATTTTATTTATAACTAATATTTCACTTTGAACCTCATATTACTTGCTCTAACTAACATTTCTATTATCAATCATTTAGAACTCAAAAAATTTCATCAAAACACTCTTCGATGTGCTGATATATATCATTATTAATCTGTAATACATTTTTTTTTAACTCAGCAACGAAACACCGGAAAACATTCTCCACGCAAAACGACTTCCGTCATATCAAACGTATCTTTAACTTCTCTTTTACTATATACACTAGAATTAGGAATTAAAAATTCAAATATTGTCAAGAAGTACTTACAGTTGGAGCTAATTTTGTGCATCCTTCCTGAAAAGTAAATAAAAGATCAAAAATGAAATAATTAATCCAGTAAGTAAATAAATGATTAGAACTAACATTAGTTCATTAAACAAAAAAGGGTAGCTGATTTCTTCCGTTTTGTCTGTCGAATATTTGTGCTGGTGCGCATAAGCTGATCCGGACATTACAGTTATCGGAAAAAAAAGGTTAGCTTATCTGTGACATACCATTTCAGGGTGGTATCTACATGATTGATCCCACCATCCTTGTCCTTGACCATCAATGGTTCCTGAACCATCGACAATTAGACCGGTAACATTTCTAAAAGCCAACCACTGACTCGAATCTTGCCCCGTCCATATACTTGGTGAGCTTGGTGAAACAAGGCTACCTGATATCTACAAGAGCCATAGAAATTCACACATTTCACTTAGGCTAACGTTTTCAAAATATGATTTAACTTATATACAGTGACTATATAACGAACTTTTACACTATCAGTATGTACAACATAATATGTCGTACCAACTATCAGTGTATAGAAATTAAACTCTTACGAATATTAAAGAGCAGCTTATGTTTTTCACATACCACAAAATAGATGTTCTCAGAATTGCAGGGGCCTCTGAGTGTCACAGGACTGAGAAAAAATATCATATTTGGAGGAATAATCACTTCAGGAGATCCAGCTGATGATGAACATGCATCATTCCAAGCATTAAGTAATGCCTGAAAAAAAGAAGGAAAATAATTCCTTAATTTCTAAGGCAAAAAAAAAATGTTTGATATTTAGTGGAAAATAAAAGAACACAAGCAAGAAAGGTGTTGGTAGGATGGATATATCACTCCACTCTTAACTAGAGGTTTCGGGCTCGAGCCATGTGAACGGAGAAAATCTTAGTAGAGAGGAGTTTCGCCCTTTAATAGGCTTCAATGCAGCTATCGGACACCATGTGGAAAATCAATTAAAACTAGGAGTATTTCCCCCTCTAATAGGCCTTATAGGGCGTGAATCCAGGTTAGTCGGGGTCTAATGTAGCTACCACACACCACCAGGTGGGAAACCAACCAGGAGAGCTTCCCCTTTTAATAGGCCTTATATATGCCGCGAATCAGGATTTGTCATGGCCTAAATACTGGTACCAAACACCATGTAGGAAACCAACAGGAGCGCTCCGCCTTTTTAATAGGCCTTATACGGCACGAATTTGGATTAGTTGGGGCCCCAATACAGGAAATGGGAACCCAGTGGGAAATGAACCTGGAGTGCTTCCTCGTTTAATAAGCCTTATGCGGCACGGATTCGAATTATTTGGAGCTCCAATATGAGTACCGAACATTGTGTGGGAAACCAAAAACAAGAAAATAAAGGGAAAAAAATATAACAAGACTTACTTGAGAATCATCTGTAATGCCATCAGCAGCAGCTCCATAATCCAGGACATTAAAACTTCCTGCATATCCAAATATACTTGCACTATATATTCTTGAATTTGTCGAGCCAATTAAAATGATCAAGAGAACCAAAGTTTTCTACAAACAAAAAAAAGAGACCAGTATTATTATTGTCATTGGTTATTTAATAAAAGAGAGGACAAGGGAAGCTCGGTGCACTAAGCTCCCGTTATATGTGAGGTTCGGAAAGGGGCGAACCACAAGGGTCTATCGTACGCAGCCTTACTCTGCATTTCCACAAGAGGCTGTTTTCACAGCTCGAACACGTGATTTCCTCATCACATAGCAACAACTTTACCAGTTACGCCAAACAAAAAATCAAATAAATAGGATGACAATGAGCTTCAAAATTCAAGAATCCTTACCATAGTATATGAAGAGTTAGAGGGACACATTTGAAACTGATAATTATCTGTGCCATGACCAAAAAATTAATAACATTAGTTCTTGAAAATAGAAAAAAAAAATTGCATTTTTTTCAAAATTGTAGTAATTAATGAAGATAATCTTGGAAATTGTTGCTTCTTTATAGCCTAATAGACTTCATTAAATGCTTCAAATATGTGAAAGTCTAGATTAATTTTGAAATGAATACTACCAAAAAAATATGAAATTAGCGACGAAATTTTTTTGTATGTAAGCAACAAAATTTGTTGCTAATCCTATTTAGTGACAAAATATCAAAAAACACGACGAAATTTGTAGCTAAATTTAATTTTTCAATATATATAAAACTTACAATGGCAAATGTGCTAAAACATGATCTTGAATGAATGTGATTAATTCTTATAAATAGGAATTTTTTGCCATTGTGGGAAAAGATTGAAAAGAAAGCAACATAACAAGTTGAAAAATTTAGAATAATTTATGATAAGAATATATATGTCAGAATTGGAGTGCAAATTAAGTTATATTTTTGGCTAGAATTTGCCAATCCAAGCATGCAAAGCCAACACTTTATTTATAGTTTATATTATACTCCTTCCGTCCCATAATAGTTATCCACCTTATTATAAATAGTTGCCCCAAATTACTTGTCCATTTATCAAATCAAGACAAAATTAATTAAAATTTGTTTTAAAAAGTCTAAACAAACTTATAAAGTCCAAAAAGTTTCTTTCTCAAAGAATGGGTAAAGAGTAAATTAGTAAATTACACATCTTATTTATGATTTTTTAAAAAGCGTGTAAAGGAAAAAGTGGACAACTAATGAAGGAAAAAAGGAAAATTTAATGAGGATTAAAGTACTCGTCCAAAAATGTACAAAAGAAATTAAAATTGCAAAGTCTAATGATGTTTTCCACATCCATATTTTAAACTCTTTTAATTAAAAATATATTTAAAAAATCAATCGTAGATAGATTTATATATTTAAAGATTCACTCTCTTAATTCAGACTATCTATTTTAACTTAATTAATCATTCCAAAATAAGTTATTAACTATTACTTAAATAGAAATAGGTGAAAAAACCAAACTATTTTTTTCTCTCTTTTTTTTATGTATTTTTTATTGGTGCATTATTATATACTATGGAGGGTTGTGATTGGACTTTGAGGAGGCAAATAAGAATTTTGGTTTAATTTTTAGATGGCTTGGACTTGTATGCCAAGTAATTGTTGCTTCAAAGGTCTAAAATGTTTTCCCACAAATATTATTTTATTTAACTACTTTTATCCCCTTTCTAATTTTGTAACTTTATCCGTGGGTGTGATCTAATAATCAATGAACTGATTAAGAATTAAAACTTTAACAAAGACAAAATTTGAAATGTCAAGGTGAATTTTGAATATCCTCAACTACTAAATCAACCTCTAATCTTATGTTTAGGAGGTTCAAAATTTATTTATATATAAAAAAATTAAAAAACACCTTATATATACGGTGAACCACCTTGCTACCCTCTAGATCCGCCCATGATGGGGAGGTTAGAATGTACATAGACTTTACTTCCACTTTAGAGGTGAGGTAGAGACTGTTTTCGATAGACCCTCGGCTCAAGATAAAAATAGTCCAAAAAACATAATGGGAGGGGACAAGTATTCTGTGAAATTCGTAGAAGTACATGCAAATTACCTGAACAACACGATTATTAAAAAACGTCATTTTTTAATATTAATACTCATACATTCACTATCCACCTTTTTGGATTATGGGCTAATACAAATTTGGGCCGAACTCCTTCGTATTTATTGGACCTTTAGACCCAATAACTTTGGCGCAAGTGCACAAACAGCCTATTTTTGGATCCTATTTAAGCTATGGCCTAAAGTTTATGATTTTTTTATTTTTTTAAAAAAGTAGTTAAAATAAAATAAAATAAAATATGCATCTCTCAAGCTATAAATTTCCGTTTTGAAGTTTAGCATATTGTTTTATAAGTCACTTTCGATATGTAGGTGTCTAAAATTTGGTTATCATGGTTAAAGTTTTGATATATTCATCTGAAGTTTGATTTTAAATATATATGTCTAAAATTTAAATAATTAGTATTTGAAGTTTAAAATATATATGCCCCAAAATTCAAATTAATTTTTCTAAAGTTCGAACTATCATTTTTTATTTCAATCAATATTTTCAAATTATTAAAATAACACTCATTCACTTACTTTGTAGGCAAAATCAAATCCTGAAAAGCACCTCCCCAGCTAGCCTTGCAAGAGCGAGTGTGGGAGAGAACAAAACTGATCATGTAGGTGTACAATTCTGTAATCTTGTTAAAGAGGATTTGAACTCAACTAGACTACGAGTTATTATTCTGATAGACATCACACACATATCGCGTTCTAGATTGAGGACACTTTGCTCAATCTCTAAAGCGAACTTTTGGTTTGTTTGTTACTAGGAGAAGGAAACTCCGTATCAAATGCTTAGCAATTTTTGGTTGAACTTATTTATGATTTTGTGTTGAACTCGATAAACGAACAAATAGGTGGTCAATCAATATTTTTAAGTTATTAAAATAACACTCATTTAATTTATGATCATATTAAATACACCTCACAGAAAAAGAAAAAAAAAATAGAAAACAAAAATCCACCTCTTTTAAAGAGTTCAAAGTACAAATCACACTTGCAAAAAGTATACTTCAATTCAAGATCCAATCTTTCACACTTTTCTCACACCAAAATTTTTCTTGAAATCCTTCACAAATTTCTTGAGTTTTTTTTTCACAATGGCAAATTCATGGAGAAGAAACCAACAAATCAAGATTTTCACCCCCAAGAATCTCCTTCTCTTCTTCTTCACTTCACTTCTCCTTCTCATCTTCCTCTACCTCACCTCACAAACCCAACAACCCCACAATCAAAAACCCCTCAAATCCCTCAAAAATCCAATCTTTAATCTTCCAATAAAGCCCTTTGATTGTTACAATTCACCTCAAGCTTACCCTGTTATAGCTAGTGTAGTTGAAGGTGTGAAATACCCTTTTCTTTTTTCACTTTCAGATTTTGGGAATTTGCCTGAAAAACCCCATAAGAATATTCAAAGGGTACTTAAAGGAAAACCCTTTAGAAAGCCTGATATATCTGGGACTGTTCAAGAATTGTTGGAAAAGATGAAGGGTGAAAAGGGTAAAAAAGGGATTTTTGTGGATGTTGGAGCTAATGTAGGAATGGCTACTTTTGCTGCTGCTGTTATGGGGTTTAAAGTTTTGGCCTTTGAACCTGTTTTTGAGAATTTGCAAAAGATTTGTGAAGGTATTTACTTTAATAGAGTTGGGGAGTTAGTTGAGGTTTATGAAGCAGCTGCCTCAGATCATAATGGGAACATTACCTTTCACAAGGTATTTTTTCAATTCAATTTTGGTGTATATGAGTATTTTGGGGTTTATTTTTCCTTTTTTTGCTGATATGGTTTCCTTATTACTTCCCGTCTCAATTTGTTTGTCTGGTTTTGACTTGACATAGTAAAGAATACTTTTGAATCGTGGGGTCCTATATGTAGCATGTACAAAAATGTCTTTTAATCTTGTGGTCTTGAACATGCCACGTGGAAAGTTAGAAGTAAAGAGTTAAAAGATATTCTTTTTTAAACGGACTAAAAAGAAAAGTAGGACAAACAAATTGAAATAGAGGTAGTACGATGAAAGTCATGCATTCATGAATTAATTGTATGGAACTTGTCCTTGGTTTTCTTTTTAGCAGTTGTAGTATCTAGCTTGTTTGAGCAAAATTTGATAGTGTACCTAATTTGCTAAATAGAATTCGTGTACCTCGGACATAACATAGCTAAAGAACTGACCTTTTGCCATAGCATTCCCCAATTGACTGGCCTCAATTGATTCAGTTATATGAAATCATGAGTAGTGTTTCTTTGTTTGTGTTGTCCTTTTTCATTTTGGAGCTACGTAAGATTAAAGTTTGAATGGCGTTGTTTTCTTGGTTTTTGTTTAGCAGTTATGATTCTAGCTTGATTATTTCTGCATTATGATTTAACAAAATTGGCAGTACTCTCTGGTTTAAGCTTCTATAATTTCTCCCCAAAAAGTAAGGCTATTATTAGGTTACGTTGTTGCTATTGACCTTTTAACATGTGAAAAGGAAAGGAGAAAAGAAGAAACAAGAGAGTAATGCCTAACCAATTTATTATGTTATTTGTTATTTTGTTAGCTACCCTACTGAAAGTTCTTTTTTTCATGTATTTGTTCTTAGTTGATTGGTAGGCTCGATAATAGTGCAGTATCAGCCACTGGTGCCAAGTTGGCTTTTAAGTCAAATGAAGAGATTGAAGTTCAAGTAAAAACTATTCCTCTTGATGAAGTTATCCAAGAAACAGAACGTGTTCTGCTGATAAAGATAGATGTTCAAGGGTGGGAGTATCATGTACTTAAGGGAGCATCAAAGATATTGTCAAGGAAGAAAGGTGAAGCACCTTACCTAATCTATGAGGAAGATGAGCGATTGTTGCAAGCCAGCAATAGCAGCGCCAAGGAAATCCGAGAGTTTCTCCACAGCGTGGGCTACAATCATTGCACTCAACACGGTACAGATGCACACTGCACAAAAACAGATTGACAAGGTTATCATCTACAAATACTCTTCTGCTACAACTCTGGAAGGACCATCCATACTTTTAATTCTTAACAGTTGTGATCATTCATCATATTATTTTGGCGCAATAAGCTTAGAATGATTGGAGGATCGAGAACCTGACGTGCCAGTTCTTCAAAGTCGAGCGCTACTTTTTCAGTTCGTGTGAATTGGCAGGCTGACAGACACCATGTTGAGGGGATTGTGACAATACTAACTTTGCTAATAGGTTTGTGGTTGGGTAAAGCAGATCGGAGAAGAGACGGTAGGAAAATTGATTTGTCTGCTTGATGACTTTGGACAGAAGCAGGATGTTTCTCACACTTTTTGTTTGCTGGTTACCCCATATGTAATGTGTGCACAGGCTATTTATAATACTTTTCTTGTAGAGGTTGTTGCTTTGATCTGTGTTCTTTTTCTCTCAGTTTCCATTGATGAACTTGTTGATCATTAAGTGCATCTAATACAATTCTTCCTCCTACCAACCATCCCCTTTCTGTTTACAGACTTTCTTTGATAACTGTGTGAATGATGCTCCTCCATAAGTATGCAGGTCAAATTACATTAATGATCCTGAGAAAAAGTTGATTAGTTGGTATTTCAAGATAAACTTTCATTAATAGCATCTTTTCCAGGTTTACTTTTGTGTTTAATGAGGTCAAATTTGTTGTTAGGTGAAGTTCTCTTAAACAGTTAATTCCTTTTCTCCATCTGCTTTATGGCATTAAACTCACCTTTTACTTTCTCTATTATGAGTGGCTGCTTTCACATGAAGCTACATTCTATGTTGCTCGGACTCTCCAATGTTGCTGCACCTGTGTCGGATCCTCTAAAAATGTACTGCTTTTAAAGGATCCGACATGCACCTGGTGACATTTTTGAAGAGTCTGAGCAACGTAGGCTACATTCAGTCTGCAAAAGAGGAGGAAAGAGAACGTGTGATTGAGACTTCTACACAGAGCCTTTACATTTTTGTTTTTGGATAACCGTGGTGTTCAAAGCCTGCTTGCACACACCTCGACAAATTCCATGAGGTACCTACTACCTCCCACCAGCACAAATACCAGGTAGCTCTATCTACCAAGCTAAAGAGACTTTACATTTTCGCAAGTTACTAGCTCATTAGTTGGATAGAACACAGACAAAAATTACAGCATTTCAAGGAACTCGAGGGCGCCTGTTAGAAGGTAAAACATGGACTCTGTCCTCATTATTAAGAACAGACATGTTTGGCCAGGGAATAGATTTGTGCAGCAATATAATCAACTTGGTCATCTGAAGCCTGGAACAGAATCAACAAGTTTCAAGGTAAAGCTTCCGTTGAAATAATTTGAGCTAGCTATGAAACTCTATACTAACAGGTGATCATTTCCCAGAATCTTGCAAGCAGTTGTTTAAATGCTATAAAGCGCCTCAACAACTTTTTATTTTATCTCTTTGATATGTGTTACCTGAGCCGAGGGTCTTTTGGAAACGATGTCTCTACCTCCGTGAGGTAAGGGTAAGGTCTGCATACACTCTTACCCTCCCCATACCCCACTTGTGGGAGGTATCTGTAATAGTCACAATGCAAAAGCTGGTGCAAGTTAACACAGTAAGCACATACTAGTAGGGAGTTATTTTATCGTTAGAGGTAATCTTTTGATGTCCAGCATTAAGAAGACGTTGAAATATTTACATGAATGGCTACATTACAGATAATGTAATGTGCTCGGCAATCATGGCCTCTGTATCATAAATCTGTGCATCTTTGGGAGCTGAATTTGAAACCTCATGGTCTCAGCAGTTCCATCTTGACTTGGTCAGAAAATTTTGAAGTTGATATTAAAGCATGTTCAATGTGATCTCAAAGAGTGCAACTTCAAGCACTGGATTGTCTATCACACAGGGGCGGAGCTACCCTATAGCAAGGGTGGTCAGCCGAACACCCTTCGTCGAAAAATTATATCGAATACGTAGGTAAAATATTCTGTTTATGAGTATATTTAACAATTTGAACACCCTTGTATCGAGCGTGTGCTGTAGCTCTGTGGAGAAGAGTGTGCATTTTAAGTCTCCCGTCGCGAGTTCGATTCCACTCTAAAGCATTTTGTGTACCTTTTTATATCAAAAACATGGGTTAACCACAAATTTGCGTTTTCAATTCCGCTGCGTTTATGTTTTACTTTAAAAATTTGAACATCCTTAATCAAATTTCTGGCTCCGCCACTGCTATCACATGACAACATTTTGCTCATGTTAAGTGTGTCTAATTCAGGTTCAAGATAGTTTACTTCAGGCCTCTGTGTGTTGACCTGCAGAATCTCCAATTTGCCCACAATGATGCCTCAACATTGAACTCTTGCTACTTTCTCCTAGCCATTTCCACTTGTAGCTAAAACCTTTTTTTAACGTGGTGTCCGGACCAGCTTGCACACTTCGACTAATCCACCAGGTACTTACTAACTCCAACTAGCACCGAGGGGTACCTAACTCCAACCAGCACAGATACCGAGTAATTGTCCACTCAATAGGCAGATTAGCATGTCAGAAGAGATGTAACGTAGTTGATCAAGAGGATATTCACTCTTTTTCTTCCAGATATGAGAACTGAAGATAATTCTTAGCATTTAACTCCAATGAGACCTTAAAATCTCATACCTGGTATCTGTTGCTGGTGGGAGGTGGCGGGTATCTCATGAAATTAGTCGAGGTGCGTGCAAGTTAGCCTAGACACCACGGTTATAAAATAAAAAAGACCTAAAAATCTCATATTTCAATTCATCTACAGAGCTAAAGTGAAAAAGAAGTCTGGAAAAAAGAACATGTGTTTATACCATTAGGATACATGCAATGAGCATTGCTTCCAACTCATGCTTTTGCAGATATCAATAAGCATAGAAGAGAATGCCACCAGGCCTTTGGTTCAGTGGCAAACGCCCAACGCGTCATGTGTAGGTTAGACACGTGTCACGAGAACTCTGCTACGAACCAAAGAAGTCTTATATTTAAGTAGAGGATGATACAATGGCGGGCTAATTATCCACCGAGTTTTGAACCATTCGGAAAAAAAGGAACATGTATTTACACCATTAAGATACATGCAATGAGCATTGCTTCAACTCATAATAAGAGAATGCCGCCGGGGCTTTTGCCCAGTGACAAACGTGCAACGCATAATAATGTGTAGGTTAGACACACGTCACTAGAACTCTGCTACGAACCAAAAAAAAGCCTTATATTGAGAATGATTGAGTGGCAGATTATTATCCACCGAATTTCGAAGCGTGTGTCAAGGAATAAAGAAATAAACAAAACATGAAAGACAATGTACATTGATAAATTACATCTTAAGTAAATGTGTTGTAACTGAGGTTTCATATCAATACCTTTGCTACAATTAATGTCTGCTCTACCATGAAACTGATACTGGAAATTACTTGTTCCTCAAATTTTCTGAAAAACTTCATTTCTCCACCAAAGCTTTATACATTTGCTTTCTGTTCTATATTTGTAAAAAAGCAATTAAAATACATAAATGAACTTCACAAAATTCTGTCTTAAGTTCTCACTTGTGACTCAAATAAGACAATCTCCAAATTCCAAAGTACTTTTAGATACTTGCAAAACTTACTGGGGAAAAGTGCACTTTTTATGTTGACAACACTCCAATGTTTCTCTCTAAAAATGCTCTCTCCGTCCATCTTTACTTATCTAATATATCAAAAATAATTATCCAACTTTATATGTTCAATTTGCAAAATCAAGAGATAATTTACCATTTTGTGTCTATCTTATACTTCTTTATTTTTCAACATTTAGATGACTTATAATTAATAAAAGTGATACAGTAAAATTACTCTTCTATTTATTATTTCTTAAGAAATATGACAATTTAAACATGAACAAGTAAAAATAAATGAAAAAATAAAAGTTAGATAATAAAAAATACTTTTAAATTATCACTCTTTTGCGAGTTTTGGAGGAAAACTTATTTTCTTAAGTGAGCTTTTCTTTTGGGATTTTTTTTTAGAGAATATATATATAATCAATCAAGCATTTTAATCATTTTTTTCATATACATAGCATTATTTATTTAACAAAATAGACGTGACGTAAGGTCACAGAAAACTAAGCTCCATTAAATATTCAGTTGAGTCAAAGCATTTACTCCATCTATATCCATTTCAATTTATTTGACCTATTTTAATTTGACACAAATTTTAATAAAGTACAGAAAATACTTTTTGATTTTTTAAAACTTATACTCCCTCTGTCTCGATTTATATGACTCACATTCCTTTTTAGTCAGTCAAAAAAAAAATGACATATTTCTATATTTAGTAACAATTTAACTTTAAAATACCTATTTTACCCTTAGTGAAATGATTTACATCCACACAAACATCTATGGCTTATTTTAGACAAATTTCAAAAGACTTTTTTTTTCTTAAATTTCGTTTCAAGTCAAAGTAACTCATATAAATTGAAATGGAGGGAGTATATAAAAGTGGACATCTACTGATAAATAATTAAAAAGTGGACAAATAAAAATGAAGGGAGAGAGTACTATTAAGGGAAAAATGGGAAAAGATTATTAATTTTATTTTGAACTTCTAAAATAATAAATAATTTGAGAAAATTATTTTTAAAAATCACGTCAAATAAGACGATAAGAGTACTTTGGATAATTTATTTTTAGTAAGCACGATAACTAAAATAGACGTTAAGAAGTATTCCCTCCCTCCGTTATTTCAAAAATAGATTTTCACTTTTCTTTGTTACTTTTAATATATCAAGATTTTTTTTTATATATTTTACCTCTAGTATTAGTTACTTATTTTTTAAATCATTTTTTAAGATTTAATACTAAACATCAATTAAATAGATATTACAATAAAATGCTTATATCAATTGCTTTTTTTTTTAAGAGCGTGCAAAGCTTAGAGTGAACAAGTAAAAGTGAACGAAGGGAGTACACGTTAAAATCGATATTTTGTACTCCCTTCGTCCAACAATATTTGTCCATTATTGACTTTGCATATTTTTTAAGAAATTATAAATAGAAGGATAGTTTTACCATATCACCCTTTCAATATAATAAATGCAATGTCTTGAAAAATATAATAGAAAAATGACTATAATTAATGACAAGGGTAAATTAGGAACTAAATGTAAAATTATCTCTTGATTTCATATATTGGACAAGTATTGATAGACGTCTATTTTTAGTATAGTGAACAAGTAAAGATGGACGGAGGAGTACTTCTTCTTTTTGCATTGGTAGGATAAAGGTTATATTAGTCATTTTCTTTTAGATATTTAGAACAAGAGCCTTATCTAGTAACCTGCGGCTGCATGTTTTCGTTATTACCAACAACACTATTTTTAGCAGTTCAAGAACTGCTTCACTTGCTCACAAAAATCACTTTTTTTTTTCTTTGACTAAATTCAATTGTCTTTAATGGCAAATTCTCTGTGTTTCACACCTTTAGCATCATTGAACTCTTTCAATAAACCAGGTATATATATATATTTAGTCTTTTTTGGGGGGTAAATATGTATAGTCAATTTCTCTGTTCTTGTATTTTTTATGCCTTTTTGCTTAATGGGTATTGATGTTTTTTGTCAATTACTTTATGCTTAGGCCTTTTCATGTTTTCTTGGTTCATTTTTATTTGTGGGTATGCTAATGTGTTTGGTTTTAAAGATTCAATTTTGTAATGGCAAACTAGTGTAATTACTTGATGTATAGGGAAGGGGAGCTTTAGAATAACTGGTAAAGTTGTTGTCATGTGACCATGAGGTCACGGGTTCAAGCCATGGAAACAGCCTCTTGCAGAAATGCAAGGTAAGGCTGCGTACAATAGACCCTTGTGGTTCGGTGCTTCCCCGGACCCTGCGCATAGCGAGAGCTTTAGTGCATCGGGCTGCCCTTTACTTGATGTATAGGGAAGGGAGCCTTGGAGTAACTAGTAAAGTTGTTGCCATGTGACCGAGAGGTCACGGGTTTAAGCCGTGGAAACAGCCTCTTGCAGAAATGCAATGTAAGGCTGCGTACAATAGACCCTTGTGGTTCGGCTCTTCTCTGGACCCTGCACATAGCGAGAGTTTTAGTGTATTGGGCTGCCTGTTACTTGATGTATAGGCCTTCTTATGGTTTCTTGGTTCATTTTTATTAGCGAGACAGCAACTGTGTGTAATGTGTTTGGTTTTAAAGATTCAATTTTTTTTAATGACAAACTCTGTGTTTCACCCCTTTAGCTTCAACTCTGTCAATAAACCAGGTATATGTAAGTCTCTATTAATGCCTTTTTGTGTAATGGGTAGAAAGGGCAGCCCGGTGCACTAAAGCTCCTGCTATGCGCAGGGTCCGGGGAAGGGCCCGACCACAAGGGTCTATTTTATGCAACCTTATCTTGCATTTCTGCAAGAGTCTATTTTCAAGGCTTGAACCCGTGACCTCCTGATCACATGGCAACAACTTTACCAGTTACTTTTCGTGTAATAGGTAGTGATGTTTAATTTTTGTCAATTACTTGATGTATAGGCCTTTTCATGTTTTCTTGTTTCATTTTTGCTTGTGAGTCTGCAACTGTGTCTAGAACAAAATGTGAGTAATTCTAAAAGTTCAAATTGTTTACCAAGTTGTCGTGGAGTGGTAAGTACTCGTTTATCTTTACTGAGAGGTCTCGCCTAGGTATGGGATCGTCTTTGTTAGGGAGCGTTTTATCCCCCAATGTGAGACTTCCATCCGGATTTAGTCTGGGCCCAATGTTGTTACCGGACATCTGGTGGAAACCAAAAAAAAGATTCAATGTTTTTAATTTGAGAACCTTCTCAAAAACAGCGACTAAATTCACTGTCTTAATGGCAAATTCTCGCTGTTTCACCCCTTTAGCTTCCTTTAACTCTGTCAATAAACCAGGTATATTTCCAAGTTCTATTTGTTCCTGTACTTTTTATGCCTTTTTGCTTAATGGGTAGTTATGTTTTTTGTCAATTACTTGATGTATAGGCCTTTTCATGTTTTCTTGGTTCAGTTTTGTTTCTGGATCTTCAACTGCGTAAACATGTTTGGTGTTAAAGATTCAATTTTTTGGAACCGTTTATGTAGTTGTGATTTTATATTCTTGTCAGGTTTAATTAATGGAAATGGGAATTGCGCTGGAAGAAAGATTCAATTGATCAAAGATATTACCTACAACTCCAAGAGTAACTTAAGAGTCGTGGAAGTGAAGGTAATTTTGGCCTTGTATGGATAGATATTAGTGCAAAGTTACAATTAAATGTGCTCAATCAATAAGCAATGGCTACTTACTTTTGTGCCTAGACACAGTGGCGGATGGAACATAAACTCAACGGGTTCAATTGTACAGCATTTCCGACTCAGAGCATGAAAAATCACTAAAATTTGAAAATTATTAAATTTTGAACTCATAATTTCGAAAGTGTAATAGGTTAAATAGTAAGTACCTAAAGGTTCAACCCATGAAATTCAAATCCTGTATCCGCCACTATGACTAGACAGTGAGGAAATTTGCTAGGCGTTTTTCTGGGGTAGTGCTGCATATATATATATGAGCATACTTACAACGAGGAGTAGCAGCACCAAAAAAAATGAAAAACAAGGGGTACCATCAATTGAGCATAGTTAAAAGTATTCTGGTTAAATGCTGTGTGTTCGTTATAATTAATTGAAGAAGTAGATGCATTGTAAAAATGTGTCCCTATGTTAAGCTTGTCCAATGCCTACTTAGAACTGTGACTACGTTTTTAAGTTCAGTTGTAAAACTTAATACTATTGGTACAACAAATTTCAGGTGAATGATTACAGTAAACAATATATAGATGAGGAGCGTGATTTGGAATTTAGAAGAGAAAAAAATCACAAAAGTAAATAACCAATTACGTAAAACTCTTTGAATGAGAATATGGAGATAGTCTTGACTCGAGAATGGAGCAAGGAAGCTTTTAAGAAGTTTCTCTCAAAGTTCAGTCTTGACTTGAAACTGGATCGATGAAGCTTTAAAAGAAGTTTCTGATGCTCAAAAGGGTCCAGGATTGAGAAGGACTGAGATGAGATGATTGCCGTGACACTACTTGGCTAGGGAAAAAAAATCAAATAAAGTTTACGAGAATTTGACATTATATGTGGTAGCATCTGCATCATATTACATTCATCACTCTATTTTATGTGAAACAGGATCAGGCAGCATAATTTCATTCCTAATGAGGATCTCTTTGTCACTTTTCTTTTTTCATTTCTTGTTTCTTATAAATCGAATAGGGTAGTTCATAAAGATAGAAATCCTAAGCTTAATGCTACCTGTTAGTACGACGGTCTAAGAGAGCTTACTTGAGTTCTATAGAAACTTCAGTTTGCTCAAGAAATTTTCTTTTGCCTCCTTTGTAATCTAATTATAGTATTATACCATATTTGCTTCTCTTTCCTTGAGTTGGCTGTATTTTTCCAGAGATTAACACTATACTCTTTTTTCTAGGCCACTGACAGTGATAAAGACACAAAAGTAAAGAGCATAGTCTGTCAAAATTGTGATGGAAATGGTAAGTGATTGATGCATATTTGGTGGATTTTGAATTCTCACTCGTCACTAATGATAAGATTCTGCGGACTTCTCTTGACGAACACTCTCATACTGTTCCGTATTCCAAGTGACTAATATTTCTTAATATTGTAATTGTGCCTTTTTAGTGTAGGTTCATTGCATTATAGCGCTGGAAATGATATTCATTTCACTTAGATGCTTACTGTTGCATAGGTCCAATGAATTCTCACGAGGGAACCAGTTATTTCAGGAGAAAATTTTCTATTAGATTTTAGTGAGTAAACTGTCATATCTTTATCAACATAATGTTTATTTTACCTTCTTCTTGACTCTTGATTTTGACTGCTCGATTGGAGAACACCTCTTTTACGAAATTATCTCAAATTATTCAGCAAAGTTATGTGAGAATTACGATGTGTCTGAGTGAAAAGTATCTAGTTCCAAGACTTTTGCTAATGGTGCAGTCTTCCTGGTTCTTCACCATGTTGTATACTTAAATTTGCTATTACGGTTCTTTTTCTTGCTTATACTCATTACAGTATCAAATTTCCAATTCATCAGAAGTCGATACATACATATTGATTACAGAAACCTGAAATAATTCAATTTCAACTTGGATTTAGTTCAGAACTTTCCGTTTCTAATAGGCTGTATCGCTCTCAGGTGCAGTGGCGTGCTCACAATGTAAAGGCGCTGGGGTTAACTCTGTCGATCATTTCAACGGGCGGTTTAAAGCCGGTGGACTATGTTGGCTGTGCAGGTACTTGTACTATCACTTGTGCTTTTTGGTGATTATGGTTTCATACTAGTAGTCATAATATTTCCCCCTGTAGTTTCTTCTCCTTACTATCTACTGTCTCTTGTGCTTCGATTAGCGAACTATTTTTTTGTAGTTACTGTTCCTTCTTTCCCAGAACGCTTCGTCATCTTTCTTAGTATTTTTCCATGATTTCTTCACTTTTATTATTTCTTTTTCGATATGCTTTTCCTTCAGCCGAGGGTCTATCGGAAACAACCTCTCTACCTCCCAAGGTAGGGGTAAGACCTGCATACACTCGACCCTCCCCAGACCCTACTTGTGGAATTACACGGGCTATGTTGTTGTTGTTGGTTTCATATTGGTATTCAGTTCCTAAGCAAGTTGACAAAAATGCTTCAATGCCATGTTTTCATGTTTGCACTATTTTTTTTCTTTCAGAGGTAAAAAAGATATGTTATGTGGTGACTGCAATGGTGCTGGATTTCTTGGTGGATTTATGAGTACGTTCGATGAGTAGACTTCAAATGCACTGGTCTCGGGTAGACTCGGAGGCAGGTAGAGGCAGATTCAGAATTTAAACTTGATGAGTTCAATTTCTAAAATTCTCAATATTGAACTCATTGTACTTTTGACATTATGAGCTCATAATTTGATAGTATTTATTTAAACTTTAGTGTCTTTTCACATAATTCATGTTTCGTGTAAAAAATACTGAGTTCGATTGAATCTACAGAAGTTATGCTCCATCCGGCCCTAGGTAGGTTGTCGCCATTGACGCCAAGAGAAGCACAAAGCAGTATTTGATAAATAGAGTTGCATTATCATTTTCCTCTTCCAATTTCACATGATCAAGAGTTTTTGAACTTAATGTTGGGATTTGAAAACACTTGGGAGAAAAGGTATAAAACATCTTCATCGTTTGTTCAATCGAGAGTCTATCGGAAACAACCTCTCTACCTTTTCAAAGTAAGGGTAAGGTCTACATATGCTCTACCCTTCGCATCCCACACTCCACCTGTGAGGTTACACCGAGTTTGTTATTGTTGTTGTATAAAAAGATCATTGTAGACGTTTTTTTCTAAACTAGTGCAAGAAGCTTTACACTCATAAATTATTGTTATATGACAAAGGAACTACAGTTTGGCCAGCTTATTTGCTAACCAAAGTTAGAAAAGCGATAACTAAAAACTCTCCCTAAGTAGGATTCAAACTTACGATAAATCGGTTAACAGCCGATTGCTCTACCTCTAAGCTACTGAGGAACATCGGACGTAATGTTGGAAGCCGACTCTCGTTCTTTAATCTATGACCGAAAAAAATGAGTTCGTCATCCTTTTTTTTATGTACACCGGGAGGAAGAGTTACGATAGCAAGTGTTTAAATCAAGTTAGAGAATTTTCAGACAGTGTTCTGCGCACATGAGAAATGGACCAAAAGTGACTGATGACTTTACTAAAATATCTAGATAGTAAAACCTAGAGCGAAAGGTTAAAAGCACACCTATAGTATTTCGATATGTTGAGTTTTAAATTATTAGGTGTGTGAGTTTCCTACCTGAGTTATCACCATCATGAATGACATTCGATTCAATGATCTGCTTAACATGCAGCCCTTTAGAAATATGCACGTTACGAGATCTGCAAACATTCATAGTTTGAGTGAATTCCCCAGCATGTCTCAAAAGCACTTAATATTTCGAGAATAATAGTCTCAAAAGCACTTACTTTTTTTTTTCTAATAGCTTGGCCAAACAACTCAACTTTCTAAAATAAGCACCTTCTTTTTGAAAAAAAAAAAAAACTTTTGGCTTCTTAAAAGCTTGACCAGGCTATAAGTCGATGCCGGTGATCGGCTTCGATTCTGTCAACTCTCTTCTAAATAATTTTTATCTCCAACTTAGCAATCTCTGCAAGGGTGCAAGATATTGGAATAGAGATGCTCTGCGGTTTAGTATCTTTCCTTTAGTTAGGACCAAAAGTGCACCCTTTTTGCAAAGATAAAGGACCATTTATGTCCAGCATTATATTATAGGGACCTAAGTGAACCTACTATTTAAAGTTAAGGGACTATTTAGGCTGTTTTCTCAAGATAAATTGTCCAGATATCATTTCAGCCACTCACATGTTATCTTGGTTAGGTACTATATCTTTTGTTTTTTACACATTTGTTTATTGTTACACATATTCTCTTTTCTTCTATACTTTTCTCAAATATCTCTTGCAGTCATTTTGCAGCTGTATTTTTTATCTTCCATTGAAAGGTTAGTTTCCCTTAATTACTCTCTCATTTGATTAAACTTTTATAGCAAAACAACACTTGTAGTGACTTATCAATGTATAATTTAGATCTTTGCACTACATATAGCTATGTTGCTCAAACTCTTCAAAAATACCACCGATTAGGTGTCGGATCCTCCAAAAGTCGTACATTTTTTGAGGATCTGACACGGATGTGACAATTTTTTTAAAGATTCCCAGGAACATAGGGAAGGCAGAGCCAGGAGTTTTAGTCTATGCGTTTTGGACCACAATCTTTTGTGCTTACTGGGAGTTGAATTATTTTTACACATTAAATGAGCTAAAGCTACTGAGTTTTGCCGAATCCGTAGCTATAAGGCTGGCTCTACCCCCGTAAGTAAGGACCATTTAGTACCTCCCTGATGTTTTCTTATATCTGCGATGAAATTCTAATTCCCTTCTTGATCATTTATGTGATCAAAAGTGAACCGGATTTCACTGTGATAAAGAAATGGACCTTAGGACTAACTCAACCACAAACTCTAGCTGAAAAGGTGATGATTGCCAAGACCATATAGATGATAGATAAAAACAGATTTGAGAGATATATAGATCTATAAGTGTAAAGGCGATAGAGTAGAGAAAGAGGCAGTATACGTGAAAAAGAGTTGATTGACGGAATGATTACAAAGCTGCCGAATCCGTAGCTTTAAGGCTGGCTTTGTCCCTGTAAGTAAGGACCATTTAGCGCCGGTTTGCCACTGCAGACTGCAGTGCAACTTGCTGGGCTCCCCAAAAATTTGTAAGTTGGTCAGCAATTGAGTTAGCCTCCCTGTGACAATGATTAACAAGAAATGGACCATTTAAAGAGTCCCTCCGATTTGGGACTCAACACACTGTTACCATGATTAAGTTAATGCCTGTCTGTTTTGCAAATTTGCAAATCATGTTATATGAAACGCCATTGACCTCTTGCAACCTGCAGCTTTCAGGTCATAATCACAAAGAACAAAAACGGGAATACAGTAGATATGGCTCATGCAAGTGTGGCTTCGCTTATGAGAACAATGGAATCGCTGTTGACATGCAATTCACCAATGCAATCTCTAATCTGTGATCACAGAGAAGAATTTTGCGCTCTTAAAGTAAAAGTTAGTTCCCTGGAAGTATTTATCAAGAAGTTTGAGAAAAACAATGTTTCTGGGGAAATGACAGATTTGGAAGTACGGGTAAAAGAAGTTGCAAATATTGTTGAACACACAATTCAACTAAGAGTAACTGAAGCTGTATTGGCAAATGATGAAATTCTGAGAGAAAAGGCACATGAGAGGTTTTCTGATGGCCTGCAACAAGTAGCAGAGGACATTGATCATGTCTGGAAAGAGTCAACAAAGATTCAAGACAAAGGCAAACAAGCATCAAAGGAATCATTCGTTCAAGATTTTTCAAGTTCAGCAAATGACATTCTGAATGTTAAGAACGATATGGTTGGACGTGATGATCAGACGAAACGGCTGTTAGAAGATCTGACTAGAGGCTACTCTGATGAACCCAAAGTCATCCCGATCATCGGGATGGGGGGCATCGGTAAAACAACTTTAGCAATACAAGTTTACAATGATGCGCACACTCGTTCTCATTTTGATGTTTGTGCCTGGGCTACTGTATCTCAACAGCACAATGTAAAGGAAATTTTGCTGAGCCTTTTGCGTTCGACAAAGGGTGACACATTTGACATGGACGATGAGGCAGAGCTAGCTGACATGCTACAAAAGAGTTTAAAGGGTAAGAGATATTTAATTGTATTGGATGACATGTGGAAAATTGAAGCATGGGATGACGTGAGACTATGCTTTCCAAGTGAAAACAATAACAATGGGAGTCGAATACTGTTGACGACCCGTAACAATGAAGTAGCTTGTTATGCTGGTACAGAGAATCTTTCTTTGCGGATGAGCTTCATGGATCAAGATGAGAGTTGGAAGCTTTTTAAAAGTGCAGCATTTGCAGATGATACTTCATCTGAGTTTGAGACTATTGGGAAGCAAATTGCAGAG
This sequence comes from Jaltomata sinuosa, assembly GCA_003996215.1. Classification (NCBI taxonomy): domain Eukaryota; kingdom Viridiplantae; phylum Streptophyta; class Magnoliopsida; order Solanales; family Solanaceae; genus Jaltomata; species Jaltomata sinuosa. The sequence goes on along the minus strand of QJPP01002711.1, from coordinate 36,369 downwards.
CGATGTCACGGGTTACCACTAACTATTGTCGTGGTTGCTGGGCTTCTCAAATCTAAAAGGACAATAGAAGATTGGACAAGTGTTGCAGAAGATGTCAAGTCGTTTGTCAAAAATGATCCTGATGAACAATGTTCAAATGTGCTTGGATTGAGTTACAATCACTTGACTAGCGATCTAAAGACATGTCTTCTGTATTTCGGAATTTTTCCGGAAGACAGTGAGATTCCAGTGAAGAAATTGATGAGATTTTGGATGGCTGAGGGGTTCCTTAATTTGGAAAAAGACTTGGAAGGTGAGGCTGAGAAGTGTTTACAAGATCTTATCAACAAATGTCTTGTTCTCGTCAGCAAGAAAAGTAGAGATGAAACAAAGATTAGATCATGTAAGGTTCATGATCTAATATATGACCTGTGCTTGAGAGAAGTTCAAAGGGGAAACCTTTTTATCGTGAATGACATTCTGTTTGAAAAATCAGATGAAAAAAAAGCTCAAATCCATGATTTTGTATTTGATTGTGATCCAGATCACGTTCCTTCAGAATGCGAATCTCTCAGTAGGCATAAAATGCAGCCCTTTAAGTGCTGGACTGGTGATGAAATTGATGATTTTCCCTATGGTGTTTATAGGGCCCTTCTTACCCCTGGATATCATCAGTTGATAGATGACGACAACAACAATCTTTTGCAACGAACTCATTCTATTTTCTTTTCTGGTCGTTATTATTCATCTTTTATTCTCAAATCAGAGCTGATTCATTTCAAATTACTCAAAGTCTTGGACTTGAGTGACAAAAAGATTGATAGTTTCCCTCTACAGATACTAAGCCTCATCTGGTTGAGGTACCTATCATTGGGCAGCTATGGGAATTTACACATACCTCCAGAAATTTGCAGGTTATGCAATCTGCAGACATTCATTGTTAAAGAGTTTGGTTGTTCTAGTATATTTTTTCCTGAGCAAATTTGGGGACTAATGCAATTAAGGCATCTCGAATTTAATGTAAGATTGTATTTGCCAAATCCCTCAAGCGGATCTGTTGAGAAAGGGAGACACTTGGATTTTTCAAATATACAAACTATTTCTAACTTGTCTCAAAGTTGTTGCACGAAGGAGGTTTTTTCAGGGATTCGGAATGTTAAAAAATTAGGGATCAAGGGAGAAGCATCTGGACGTGTCAACAATCTTGTCCATCTGCAGCAACTTGAAACATTGAGTTTAAATATTTTGTATTTAAAGACCATTCCAAGTGCAAAATATTTTCCTGCAACACTGAAGAAGTTGAAGTTGAAATTTACTTATCTAAGTTGGTCGTCCTTGGACATCATAGCTGAGTTGCCTAACCTTGAGGTGCTGAAGCTGATGTATAATGCTTGTTATGGCGAAGAATGGCATCCAATTGTTGGGGGATTTAATCGATTGAAGCTTTTGGTAATTCAAAGTAGTGATCTCGAGTATTGGAAAGCCACAAATGACAATTTTCCTGTCCTTGAGCGCCTCGTGCTTAGAAGGTGCTTTTATTTGGAAGAGATACCTATTGAGTTTGCAGATATCTACTCACTACAACTGATTCAGTTAAACTGTTGTCTTCCCGAACTCGAGGAGTCTGCTGCACAAATTCAACAAGAACAAGAAGACCTCGGAAACAAATCTGTGGTTGTTCATACGTCCAATACAATTACTCCATGTAAGTTATATTCTGTTTCTCAAATTCTATGGGATCTTAGGAGAGATAATTTGGTTTACATAAACAAAAAATATATAAATATTTATTAGTCCCTTATATTCTGCAGCCTTCTTTAAATATTTATTTTATTAATAATTATAAGAGAGAGAATTTATAATACATAAATAAATAAGGTATAAATATGATCCTAATTTTGTGCTACCTTCTTTAAATAAATTTTTTTTTTATAATTATGCAAATATTTGCGTATATGCTATAAAAGTGAAATAAAACATGCTATATATGAAATGAAGCAACAATATAATTATGCCAATTTTATAATTAACTAAGTAAAATATGTTCTTTCACCAGGGGCGGCTCAATAAATTTGGTGGCCTAAAGTCAAACTTAAATGCTAGGCCTTATTTTTTTAAAAAAATTAACAGTGAAAACTTATGTCCCCCACCCTGCTCCCCGCCCTTATGTAGATATACTATGCAAAGTTAATGTTTACTTGGATGAAAGAAAAAACGTAAAAGTAAAATCTTATTGTAAGAAGGAAAAAATGAGAAGATATAATTTGTGTCATTTATTTCTAATTAATATATATATTATAGAAATCAACAGTATCGTTCATAATTATAAAAGTTTTCTTTCTTATTATACTCGCTTCATCCCAAAATACTTGTCATATTCCGTTTTAAATCTATAGTGCTTTTCATATGGTTTATATGAATATTTAACGTTTTATTTTAGTATATTGAATTAATCTAATTCAATTTAACTTTAAAAAATAATTTAATTGACTATCGAAAAGTGAAACGTACCAATTTTTTGGGATAAGAAGACCAAATACACATACTATTATTAAAAAATGGGGCCCCAAAACTTGGGGGCCTAAAGCAATGGCTTTGGAGGCTTTACCCTCCAGCACGCCCTGTCTTTCACTTAAAATTCTCTAAAAAAGAAAAAGAATTGACTTCTTTTAGAAAAAGGGACCAAGCCCAAAAAGAAAATAAAAAAGAAAAGAAATGTAGAGAGCAAGAGAGAGTTTTTCTTCCATATCACTACAAAAAAATGCTCAATTTGTGGAGGTTATTTTGTCAATTTGAGGCCATTTTTTACCCCCACAATTTGAATTGCGGCGTTTTTTAAAAACGCTACAATTACCCATGCCACGAGCATATTTGTGGCGGTTTTAAGAAACCTTCACGACGATCGCCACAAAATTACTTTATAATTTGTGGAGGTTTTTAAAATCAATTTGTGGTCATTTATAACCCCCATAATATTATTTCAATATTTTTAAAAATATAAATTTGCATGGGTTTTAAATTAGCACAATATGATATCGATATTTACATAATCTAATCTGTGGAGACTTATGATCGCTACAAATTGTTATTTTTTTTAATAAAAATACTAAATATTTAATTTACATCAAGCCTTTGTTATAATACATATTAATACTTTATGAAATATTAATGTAAAACAATTGTATTAAAAAAATTCATAATAAAAGCATCACAAGTTTATATTCATGACAAAATAAAGTAATACAAACTCAAATATAATAGCTAGCTTGAACGTTACAACTTTACATTTCTAGAATCTAAAATAATTCCATATCTAATAAACATAAAAAAGTACTATGTATTTGTGGGTGACTTGAGTCGGTGTCACCCGATCTTCTATTCAAGGTGAAGTAAGCTCAATCTTCATCATCACTAGTCTGAAACCATGAAAACATGAAATGTGATTAGATAAACATATATTGATATATACATATCCTTGTATATTTTGATATAAAAAAGAAATTTTAAAATTTAATTCATTTAAATAAACAAGTTTATATAAACCTTTGGCTTTTAAAGATTTATATAATTATGGATGAGAGAGATTTACTTCGATACTGGTTAAACATTAAATTGCCATTGAAAAATAGTAAAAAGCGGTGATGCTAGAAAATAAACATATGACAATAGAAGAAAAAACCCATCAAATTAGTGCTTGAAACTCAAATTTTAATGTGAGTCCTAAAACCCACTTGGCAAAGAACTACCTTTACGCATGCACATAATTTTTATGATCCAATACATATGTTATACAAATTTATTGCTTTGCGTATTTCACTTTATAAAACCTGCAAAAGAAAAATATACGAAGAAGGTCACGGATTCAAGCTGTGAAATAGTCTCTTGCAGAAATGTGGAATAAGATTGCGTATAATAAACTCTTGTGATTCATCCCTTCAATAGATCTCGCGCATAGCAGGAGCTTTAGTGCACCTAACTGTTCTTTTATATATACAAAGAGAAATAGAAATTAAAAGTAGGATCTAAAATTATATTTGACCATCGATATTAAATGATTCAAGCCAAAATTATATATCAGTAATGTGTTGCTTAGACTTCAAAAATGGAACTAGTGCAATTCATACGATAATAACTATACAGTCTAGTAATTATACAATATAGTAATTACGATGACTTATTTATTATCATACTATAATTACAATTGAATTACAAGCGCGGTGTTATTACATAAATAATTACACTTTAAATTAGTAATTTTTTAAAATAAAGTTAAGTGTCAAAGATTAGTATAAAGTAGTAATATATAAAACAAAACGTTGAAAAGAAGTTGAATAGACAAAGTAAAAAAAATAATTAGATAATACCTTAATAGATAGAAAAGTATAGGGTCAAGAACTTACAATCCTATTAAAATGAAGAAGGAGAACAATGTGTATTTGCATATATACATATATACGTAAATACCGCCATGATCTATGATCTAGCTAATCAGCATCCTTATACAAGCGCTTAAACGCAGGCATAAGAACTGAAATCTTCGAGAATTTTCATGCAATTTCTTAAGACTGTATGGAAGAGACTTACTCTTTTTTTACCTAAGCAAGGGGCCTGTCAGGATCATCGTACATACTCTTATTATACTCTTGTCCAACGGTTCTAACCCAGTAGCGGTTCTAACCGGACCAAGAGGCGCCCTTTTCAACACATATCTTGGGCTAAAGAGGTCATGGCTTGCTACAGGCTTGCCAGACAGAGATAATAAGAGATGTTCTAGATCCGACTGTGCCACCATCTCAGAACCAAGTCAAGAAACTTCATAAAAATTCCGTTCTATTTAAGTAAAGCTTAGATCCGTTCATGGTCTATATAGGAGAGACGTTTATATACAAGACATAGATATAGAAGATGTTTAGCCGGACATAGTCCTGGCTAGGAGAAGAATACTGTAAGTATAAATTAAAAGAGAAAGTAACTACCTTGAAGGACGGCCAAGATCCAAAGATGTTAGCAAAACTGATCCAAAATTTTATTTTTGATCGGAACAGTGGCTAAAGCTTTCTGTTTTTCTCTTTACAAAAACTTAGAAAGAAAAGAAGAGAGAAAATGTAAAAATTTTCGGTGTCCCCCTATCTAACAAAGTGAGGACTTATATAGAAAAGAAAAAGAAACATAACGAATCTTTGTACAGTACAATGGGGTCCCATATGGGTCTCTAAACAGTGAATTTACTGTTTAAACAGTTTATATACTGTTGATGTGACTGACGGCTATCTTCTCAGTCAATGTTATTCATTTTTTCTTTGCCACGTCTTCTATTCTCCATGGCTTTGAGTGATTGAAGCAAATCTTCTGCTTCATGTATTTCTTCCGTAGATAACATAATATCTTCCGGTCGTTGGGCTTCTTCGCCTTAGGTCTCACTTCTCATAGAAGTGTCTGACTTATCGATACTATCGATGCCTTGAAGCAAAGTCTTCTTCATCTTCTCCAGATATTCATTGACCATAGCTTCCTTATCTCCTTCTTGGGTGGAGATTCTTCTGGCAATATGCCTGATGGATGGGTTATCAACCCCAATTTCCTTATCTGGAAGTTCTTTGTATGTCTTGATCGTGTTGACAATACTATCAACAAGCTCTTGTCCATTTATTTGCTTTGTCCTGGGATCCTTTTTTAATAGTTTTTCCCAGAAATTATTATAGTAAACACGGTATAAGCAAGGAACATCCTCCTCTGTAAACCCTATTTCCGGCATCCATTTATGGATCCAAGGTATAGAGAATTCTATAAAAAAATACATCTGATCAATTTTTTCTAACCAGCATATATGATCCTGGTGATATAAATCTTGGAGAAAAGGAGATACCTTTTTCCATTCTTTGTATAACTCTAAGAATTTTTCAGGTAATATCTGAATAGTAGGGCCGTGGTATGACCACCAGTTAATAAACCAATTCGGAATAGGTTCAGAAAAAACCTTAGAACAGATTTTTACAAACCACGTATGTTTATTTTTATCATTATTGTAAAACAGAGTTTTACTGAATGCTTGGATATAATCCCAATAGGTGAAGTTCATTGGTACACCTTTAACAACAACCTGTCTTTCTTTCATTGTGGATAGTCCCCACTCTTCAACAGATATAATCTGTTTGATAATTATTTTAGAGAAGTTATAAACATTCTCCTCTGGGGTATAGCCCGTAGGACAAAAGTGCTGAATTTCTGCACTACCCATGCTTATCAGAATGGTTTCATAATAGGATCGAGTTTTATACGACTCGCCCGGGAAATATAATCCCTTCACTAAATACCTTTGGAATATTTTCCAAGGTTCTGATTTTCGTTGTATATCAACATTTTCCAAGAAAAATATAATCTCTCTTTTTCTGACCTGTTCATAAGATATGATAGGATCAGTTTCTCCTTTCATGATCGAGGCAAAAGTCTCTTTCTGCCTTTGTGCATGCAAATACGCCTGCGCATGTTCATATAATGGACTATCTTTTGGAATAGATTCCAAATTTATAACTTGCTCAGGAGTAATAGATGAGCTAGATGATGCACCTTCCTCTGTAATCCTTTTATTAATAAGACTCTTATTACCCATTTGTATAACTGGGTTTCTGTATGATGATCCTTGTATAACAGGATAATTTGATCGATATGTCGATCCTTGAGAACTGGATTGAGAGGATCTTCCTGGGGCTGATCTTCCCCTTCCTCTTCCTCGAACATGCCGCCATGGCGGATCCATCCTGTAGAGAAATAGATTAGTCATTCAGAAAAATAATCTGTAAAATCTTCTCTTACTACTTCTGAGTAGTCGTGAATAGAGAAATCCTCATCTTCTCTAATCAAAATATCTTCAATCATTTTATTAATAATGATCTTTTTAAGATCTTCTGGTAATATAATTACCCTTAACAGAATTAAAAGAGTTTCTTCAGATAGAAAGGCTAAATAATGCATTATTGAATGTATTCTCTGGATAAGAAATCTGGAAGAGAATTATCAATTCCCTTTTTATAATGAATGTCAAAATCAAATGGGGCTAATTGAGCCTGCCATCTAGCAAATATAAGCTTAGATGCGTCATGCTTAAAATCTTTGTCAAACATATATTTGACCGATTGAGCATCAGTTTTTATTAAAAACTTCTGATTATATAAATCATCCTGAAATTTTAGAACACATTTAACAATAGTAAGCATTTCATGGGCCACAGTTGCATAATTTTTCTGGGCCTCAGTCCATTTTCCTGAATGAAATCTAATAAGATATTCATTTTTATCATTGGGATTAATCTGCTTAAGAATCCCTCCATAACCAATATTTGAAGCATCTGTTTCAACAATTTTTTGCCAAGCAGGGTTAGCAAGAGTTAGACAGGGTAAAGATTGAACACGCAATTTGATGTTTTTGACCAAAGTAGTGTGACTATTAGTCCACGGAGATTTATGATCCTTTTTTAGCCTGTCATATAACGGGGCTAAATCTCGAGAAAGATTCTTGTAAAAGGGAGAAATATAATTTAAACTGCCCAAGAATCTCTGTAATTGAGTTCTATCAGTAATAATATCCGGAAACTTTGATGCAAAGTCTATAGCCCTCTGTATAGGAGTGACTTTTCCTTGACTAATAAGATGTCCAAGAAAACGAACTTCAGTTTGAAATAAACTCATTTTTGGTTTTGATATAACTAAACCATTTTGTATCACAATTTTCTTGAAAATATCAAGGTGCTTAATATGCGTTTCAAGAGTTTTGGAAAATACCAAAATATCATCAATATATACAATGATAAAATCCATATATGGATTAAAGATGTCATTCATGATTTTTTGAAATTCAGATGGGGCGTTTTTTAAACCGAATGGCATAACATTCCATTCATATTGCCCGAAAGGAACATTGAAAGCAGTTCTATAAGAATGCTCTTTAAATATCTGAATCTGCCAATAACCTGATTTTAAATCAAATTTTGAGAATATATTAGCATCATATAATCTAGATAATAAATCGCGTTTGTTGGGAATAGGATACCTTACCCATTTCAAACATTTGTTTAAAGGTTTGTAATTAATTACCAACCTGGGAAATCCTCGTTCTTTTTCTGCAGCATTATTAACATAAAACGCTGTGCAAGACCAAGGAGATTTTGAAGGCTTTATTAAACCTTTTTGTAATAATGTATCAATTTCCTGTTTGCAGAATTCTACTAACTCAGAATTCATTTGACAGGGACGAGACTTGGTCGGAATATTATCCTCTGAAAAATCCTCCTCATACGGAAGAGTAACAATATGCTTTTTTCGATTCCAAAAAGCACTAGGATGATCGGCGCAAATATTAATGGCGATCTGTTCAGAAATCATTTTTATTTTTTCCTGTATTTTAGCAGAATTGAGAGACTCAAATATATTCATGCTAAACAGTTCGTATTGTAAAGAATCAACATGCTTTTGTTTTAATTTAATCAAAGCGTCTATTTCACGAGTTACAGGCTCCGTGATAAAAGTATAACTGATTTTGTTATCTTCATATGAAGCAGAAAACCCTTTTGAATCAATATGAGTAAAAGGATAAATTGCATTTATAAAAGGCGTTCCAAGTATAATTGGAGGATGCAACTGATTTTTTACCAGAAAAAAGAAATGAGGAATGCAAACCTTATTCTGGCAACTTTTTGTATTAGATAATTTATACTTAATATCTAACGCATGCCCTGAAGCGGATTTAACCATATGCGTAGTTTTTTGAAAATATTTTGAAGGAACAAGACCTTCTTGAATGCAGCTTACATCTGCACCGCTGTCAATCATAGCAATATTAGTACTAGAGAAACTATTATCAATTAAAATGGTGCATTTAACATACCATTTGTGAGCAGTAACAACCTGCATCATTCCTAAAAACATATTATTTTCAGGATCATTAATGTTAGGTTCTTCAGTACAAACCTCTTTACCTTTCGAAGAGCTGGCAATGGAACTGACATGCTCATAATTTTTCTCAATCTGAGAAATCCTTGTGTCATGAATGGCCTGATTTCGCTTAAGAAATATGATTTCTTTTTTTAGATTTTCAACTTCTTCTTTTAAATCATTAAAAGAAGCATCCTTTTCAACAAAAGATTTTTTTATCATTAAACGACTTTCAACCTCCTTTAAAGAATAAGGGGCCTGATAGTCAAAATCATTTTTAATTTTTTCCACAACTGGTTTTGAAGAACTAGTATCTTTAACCGTGGCAAGATTAATAATTTTTTCACGAAGATTATTATCAGTAACTTCTTTTAACAGTTCTATGATATTATCATATGAGAACATATTAATACTAGAATCTTGAAATTGTGACTGAAGTTTGTAGATATCATCTACTTCAGTTTCACAAGTACAAGTATTACCTTGGCAATTGGTGCAATTAACCTGTTCATCATGATCAGAAAAATCAATAAGATCAATATTTGATTCGGTATCAGAATATGATTCATAATCTTCATCCGATCCAGAGGTGTATAATAAACTATAAACCTTTTCATGCATTGCTGGATCAAGTTCTAAAGCTTTAAGCTTATTCAACTTGCAATTTGGAGCAATATGCCCTCGCTTACCGCATTTGTAGCACTTGATTTTAGAAAGATCCCTTCCTGACCGATCTTTAGTAAATCTATTAGATTTTCGAGAGCTTCTTTTAGCGTCTCTTTCTTCTCTAGACATTCGTCTAGATCTTCATCTCCGTCTCCTATTGGAATCTTCAGTCCTAGGAGAGTGATAATACTCTTTTTTACTGCCATAGGTTGTAGGTTCAGGTAACCCGAACTGAGTACAAAAATCTCCAAGTTGAGATCTTTCCCTATGCTTATTCCTTTTAAGCTCTTGTGACATACGAAGCTCATTACAAAGATTTAATCCTTCTTGAGTGCAAACTCCAATTAGTTTACCATAAGTGTATTCCATATAAGGAATTTCAATGTGGTCTCCTCTTAGGACCTTACGAACCCTTTCTGCGAATAAAGAAGGAAGGCCGTCTATAAACTTAGCTTTCCAAAATCCAAATTTATTTTCGGGTAATTCCATAACCCGACTTAGAAACGTATCTTTGTACCATCTCCATTTGGTCAATGTAGGACATTTTAGACCATTGAGTAAAGTACGAATTGTTTCATAAGAAGAGGTAAATCTACCATTAAAATGTTCTAAGATAGTGACTACCAGAGTATAAACAGCGTCTTCTCTATCTCTTTCTAATTTAAAACCTAAGTTATCAACTCCTTCATCAACTGCAATAGCATTAATGATAGTGGCTTTATCCTCTGTACTTAAGTAATTATCCCACCAGCCTCTCAGCTGTCCTGTGAAACCTGCAACAATCATTTTGCAAATAGTTCTATCACTATTTTTGGTGCTTTTGCAAATGGTTGAATACATAAGCATCCTATGCACCAGAATGGTTAACTGCCTATCACTTAACCCATCGAGGTTCCATTCGTAAATTTCAGAACCACTGTAAGACGTATTAGTCTGGTTCCAATCTCGTTCCTCTATCAAAACATCTTGAGGAGTTGGACGAGGGTAATAGAATGTATTCATGGCTGGTTTAGCATACCCAGAATTTTTTCGAGGATATCCTTTGAGTTTATTAAACTCCGAAGAAACATGATTTTTAAAATCATTTGTTTGTTCTATCTTTTCTGAAAACTCATGTGATAAATCTATTGGTTTAATATTTAAACCCGAAAACTTTTTATCAAGAAGTTCTTCTAACTCATTTATAGATTTAATCTTAAAATCATTGATTTCAGGGGGTCTTTGAATAAAAGCAGGAACCAATTCTGCTCTACTAGTTGAAGCAATTTCAATTACTCTGCTAGTTGAAGCAATATTGGTTTTAGCTATATCATCCTTTATATCTTTTACCAAAGTAGTCATTTTTTCAAGTTTTTCATCTAGAGAACCAATATGTTCTCCCAAAACTTTGACATATAAACTCAAATAATTATTTTGAGAAATAATCTTATTAATTTCAGAAATACTTATAGAAGCTATATCTTCCTCAACGAACTTTTGGAATGCGTGGAAAGTAATACCCGTATTATTAGGTAAAGTAAAAGCAGATTGGGGAGGATAAACCTGCGTAAGAATCTTACCGTCTACCTCACGATAAGTTCTTTCAATAACCTTAATATATAAAGGTAAATAAGTGGTTATAAACCATGGAACAAAATGCATGATTTCATTATGCAAAGCACAAGTTTCATAAAACTCTTGAGAGATATTGTTCATATCATCTCTACCGTAAGAATTAAAAAACCAAGTTTTAAACTTGTTCCATTTTTTATCAAAAAATTCATTTTGAATTTGTTTCCTTGCCAGGGAACCTGGGCTAAAATCAATTTGGTGTGGAATCATTAACACTTATTAATATCAAACTCCATTTCAGAGGGAGTAGGAAGGTCCTTATCAGAACTATCATCATGCATATTATCAGCCTGCACAATATTAGAACCTGGGGTAATCTTAACCTTTTCAATAACAGCGTTATTATCAGATTCTATCGTATGAAGAGAAGCAGCCCTATTTCTTGCTGGACCATAAATAGGGTCGATAGGTGAAATATGCTGAATATTAGGCATAGATTTATGACCAAGAGATCTTCTGTTATAAACAGTACTTACCGGAGGCATGAATCTATGCGTAGACAAAGACTGCCTATGAGGAGCATAGCTACCTTCTGTAAATTGAATACAGACCCTACCATCGGGATCTTGAGAAACATGAGAATACTCAGAATTCGTAATAGTATCAGTTAATTGATTTGGAGATATAACCGAATCAAGAGTCCAAGTTACTGGAAAATTAATTTCTTCCCATTTAATAGGTCTCCTAGTAGTGACCTTGGATCTGGCGAAATTAGTTTCCACCAAAATAGTTTGATCGGAAGTGTCATATAACTTACACTTCGGATTCAGAGTAGATAACAATTTAAAATAAATTCTATAAGAAAGACTAATAAGTTCTGAACCTGGCATATAGTTATAACCATTGGTTTTAACATTTAATGTCAAAGCATCCAGAATATTAACATCAGATAACGATAATTGCAAATTTGGTTGCGTATTGAAATAAACCGGACCATAGGCCACAGTGGATTCAATTGAACCCATAAGAGTCTGTGGGTTCAATTGAATCCACTGTGGCCTATGGTCCGGTTTATTTCAATACGCAACCAAATTTGCAATTATCGTTATCTGATGTTAATATTCTGGATGCTTTGACATTAAATGTTAAAACCAATGGTTATAACTATATGCCAGGTTCAGAACTTATTAGTCTTTCTTATAGAATTTATTTTAAATTGTTATCTACTCTGAATCCGAAGTGTAAGTTATATGACACTTCCGATCAAACTATTTTGGTGGAAACTAATTTCGCCAGATCCAAGGTCACTACTAGGAGACCTATTAAATGGGAAGAAATTAATTTTCCAGTAACTTGGACTCTTGATTCGGTTATATCTCCAAATCAATTAACTGATACTATTACGAATTCTGAGTATTCTCATGTTTCTCAAGATCCCGATGGTAGGGTCTGTATTCAATTTACAGAAGGTAGCTATGCTCCTCATAGGCAGTCTTTGTCTACGCATAGATTCATGCCTCCGGTAAGTACTGTTTATAACAGAAGATCTCTTGGTCATAAATCTATGCCTAATATTCAGCATATTTCACCTATCGACCCTATTTATGGTCCAGCAAGAAATAGGGCTGCTTCTCTTCATACGATAGAATCTGATAATAACGCTGTTATTGAAAAGGTTAAGATTACCCCAGGTTCTAATATTGTGCAGGCTGATAATATGCATGATGATAGTTCTGATAAGGACCTTCCTACTCCCTCTGAAATGGAGTTTGATATTAATAAGTGTTAATGATTCCACACCAAATTGATTTTAGCCCAGGTTCCCTGGCAAGGAAACAAATTCAAAATGAATTTTTTGATAAAAAATGGAACAAGTTTAAAACTTGGTTTTTTAATTCTTACGGTAGAGATGATATGAACAATATCTCTCAAGAGTTTTATGAAACTTGTGCTTTGCATAATGAAATCATGCATTTTGTTCCATGGTTTATAACCACTTATTTACCTTTATATATTAAGGTTATTGAAAGAACTTATCGTGAGGTAGACGGTAAGATTCTTACGCAGGTTTATCCTCCCCAATCTGCTTTTACTTTACCTAATAATACGGGTATTACTTTCCACGCATTCCAAAAGTTCGTTGAGGAAGATATAGCTTCTATAAGTATTTCTGAAATTAATAAGATTATTTCTCAAAATAATTATTTGAGTTTATATGTCAAAGTTTTGGGAGAACATATTGGTTCTCTAGATGAAAAACTTGAAAAAATGACTACTTTGGTAAAAGATATAAAGGATGATATAGCTAAAACCAATATTGCTTCAACTAGCAGAGTAATTGAAATTGCTTCAACTAGTAGAGCAGAATTGGTTCCTGCTTTTATTCAAAGACCCCCTGAAATCAATGATTTTAAGATTAAATCTATAAATGAGTTAGAAGAACTTCTTGATAAAAAGTTTTCGGGTTTAAATATTAAACCAATAGATTTATCGCATGAATTTTCAGAAAAGATAGAACAAACAAATGATTTTAAAAATCATGTTTCTTCGGAGTTTAATAAACTCAAAGGATATCCTCGAAAAAATTCTGGGTATGCTAAACCAGCCATGAATACTTTCTATTACCCTCGTCCAACTCCTCAAGATGTTTTGATAGAGGAACGAGATTGGAACCAGACTAATACGTCTTACAGTGGTTCTGAAATTTACGAATGGAACCTCGATGGGTTAAGTGATAGGCAGCTAACCATTCTGGTGCATAGGATGCTTATGTATTCAACCATTTGCAAAAGCACCAAAAATAATGATAGAACCATTTGCAAAATGATTGTTGCAGGTTTCACAGGACAGCTGAGAGGCTGGTGGGATAATTACTTAAGTACAGAAGAAAAAGCCACTATCATTAATGCTATTGCAGTTGATGAAGGAGTTGATAACTTAGGTTTTAAATTAGAAAGAGATAGAGAAGACGCTGTTTATACTCTGGTAGTCACTATCTTAGAACATTTTAATGGTAGATTTACCTCCTCTTATGAAACAATTCGTACTTTACTCAATGGTCTAAAATGTCCTACATTGACCAAATGGAGATGGTACAAAGATACGTTTCTAAGTCGGGTTATGGAATTACCCGAAAATAAATTTGGATTTTGGAAAGCTAAGTTTATAGACGGCCTTCCTTCTTTATTCGCAGAAAGGGTTCGTAAGGTCCTAAGAGGAGACCACATTGAAATTCCTTATATGGAATACACTTATGGTAAACTAATTGGAGTTTGCACTCAAGAAGGATTAAATCTTTGTAATGAGCTTCGTATGTCACAAGAGCTTAAAAGGAATAAGCATAGGGAAAGATCTCAACTTGGAGATTTTTGTACTCAGTTCGGGTTACCTGAACCTACAACCTATGGCAGTAAAAAAGAGTATTATCACTCTCCTAGGACTGAAGATTCCAATAGGAGACGGAGATGAAGATCTAGACGAATGTCTAGAGAAAAAAGAGACGCTAAAAGAAGCTCTCGAAAATCTAATAGATTTACTAAAGATCGGTCGGGAAGGGATCTTTCTAAAATCAAGTGCTACAAATGCGGTAAGCGAGGGCATATTGCTCCAAATTGCAAGTTGAATAAGCTTAAAGCTTTAGAACTTGATCCAGCAATGCATGAAAAGGTTTATAGTTTATTATACACCTCTGGATCGGATGAAGATTATGAATCATATTCTGATCCTGAATCAAATATTGATCTTATTGATTTTTCTGATCATGATGAACAGGTTAATTGCACCAATTGCCAAGGTAATACCTGTACTTGTGAAACTGAAGTAGATGATATCTACAAACTTCAGTCACAATTTCAAGATTCTAGTATTAATATGTTCTCATCTGATAATATCATAGAACTGTTAAAAGAAGTTACTGATAATAATCTTCGTGAAAAAATTATTAATCTTGCCACGGTTAAAGATACTAGTTCTTCAAAACCAGTTGTGGAAAAAATTAAAAATGATTTTGACTATCAGGCCCCTTATTCTTTAAAGGAGGTTGAAAGTCGTTTAATGATAAAAAAATCTTTTGTTGAAAAGGATGCTTCTTTTAATGATTTAAAAGAAGAAGTTGAAAATCTAAAAAAAGAAATCATATTTCTTAAGCGAAATCAGGCCATTCATGACACAAGGATTTCTCAGATTGAGAAAAATTATGAGCATGTCAGTTCCATTGCCAGCTCTTCGAAAGGTAAAGAGGTTTGTACTGAA
This sequence comes from Jaltomata sinuosa, assembly GCA_003996215.1. Taxonomy (NCBI): domain Eukaryota; kingdom Viridiplantae; phylum Streptophyta; class Magnoliopsida; order Solanales; family Solanaceae; genus Jaltomata; species Jaltomata sinuosa. The sequence continues at coordinate 20,995 of QJPP01002711.1, read as the reverse complement.
GAACCTAACATTAATGATCCTGAAAATAATATGTTTTTAGGAATGATGCAGGTTGTTACTGCTCACAAATGGTATGTTAAATGCACCATTTTAATTGATAATAGTTTCTCTATTACTAATATTGCTATGATTGACAGCGGTGCAGATGTAAGCTGCATTCAAGAAGGTCTTGTTCCTTCAAAATATTTTCAAAAAACTACGCATATGGTTAAATCCGCTTCAGGGCATGCGTTAGATATTAAGTACAAATTATCTAATACAAAAATTTGCCAGAATAAGGTTTGCATTCCTCATTTCTTTTTTCTGGTAAAAAATCAGTTGCATCCTCCAATTATACTTGGAACGCCTTTTATAAATGCAATTTATCCTTTTACTCATATTGATTCAAAAGGGTTTTCTGCTTCATATGAAGATAACAAAATCAGTTATACTTTTATCACGGAGCCTGTAACTCGTGAAATAGACGCTTTGATTAAATTAAAACAAAAGCATGTTGATTCTTTACAATACGAACTGTTTAGCATGAATATATTTGAGTCTCTCAAGTCTGCTAAAATACAGGAAAAAATAAAAATGATTTCTGAACAGATCGCCATTGATATTTGCGCCGATCATCCTAGTGCTTTTTGGAATCGAAAAAAGCATATTGTTACTCTTCCGTATGAGGAGGATTTTTCAGAGGATAATATTCCGACCAAGTCTCGTCCCTGTCAAATGAATTCTGAGTTAGTAGAATTCTGCAAACAGGAAATTGATACATTATTACAAAAAGGTTTAATAAAGCCTTCAAAATCTCCTTGGTCTTGCACAGCGTTTTATGTTAATAATGCTGCAGAAAAAGAACGAGGATTTCCCAGGTTGGTAATTAATTACAAACCTTTAAACAAATGTTTGAAATGGGTAAGGTATCCTATTCCCAACAAACGCGATTTATTATCTAGATTATATGATGCTAATATATTCTCAAAATTTGATTTAAAATCAGGTTATTGGCAGATTCAGATATTTAAAGAGCATTCTTATAGAACTGCTTTCAATGTTCCTTTCGGGCAATATGAATGGAATGTTATGCCATTCGGTTTAAAAAACGCCCCATCTGAATTTCAAAAAATCATGAATGACATCTTTAATCCATATATGGATTTTATCATTGTATATATTGATGATATTTTGGTATTTTCTAAAACTCTTGAAACGCATATTAAGCACCTTGATATTTTCAAGAAAATTGTGATACAAAATGGTTTAGTTATATCAAAACCAAAAATGAGTTTATTTCAAACTGAAGTTCGTTTTCTTGGACATCTTATTAGTCAAGGAAAAGTCACTCCTATACAGAGGGCTATAGACTTTGCATCAAAGTTTCCGGATATTATTACTGATAGAACTCAATTACAGAGATTCTTGGGCAGTTTAAATTATATTTCTCCCTTTTACAAGAATCTTTCTCGAGATTTAGCCCCGTTATATGACAGGCTAAAAAAGGATCATAAATCTCCGTGGACTAATAGTCACACTACTTTGGTCAAAAACATCAAATTGCGTGTTCAATCTTTACCCTGTCTAACTCTTGCTAACCCTGCTTGGCAAAAAATTGTTGAAACAGATGCTTCAAATATTGGTTATGGAGGGATTCTTAAGCAGATTAATCCCAATGATAAAAATGAATATCTTATTAGATTTCATTCAGGAAAATGGACTGAGGCCCAGAAAAATTATGCAACTGTGGCCCATGAAATGCTTACTATTGTTAAATGTGTTCTAAAATTTCAGGATGATTTATATAATCAGAAGTTTTTAATAAAAACTGATGCTCAATCGGTCAAATATATGTTTGACAAAGATTTTAAGCATGACGCATCTAAGCTTATATTTGCTAGATGGCAGGCTCAATTAGCCCCTTTTGATTTTGACATTCATTATAAAAAGGGAATTGATAATTCTCTTCCAGATTTCTTATCCAGAGAATACATTCAATAATGCATTATTTAGCCTTTCTATCTGAAGAAACTCTTTTAATTCTGTTAAGGGTAATTATATTACCAGAAGATCTTAAAAAGATCATTATTAAAAAAATACAGATTAAATCTATAAATGAGTTAGAAGAACTTCTTGATAAAAAGTTTTCGGGTTTAAATATTAAACCAATAGATTTATCGCATGAATTTTCAGAAAAGATAGAACAAACAAATGATTTTAAAAATCATGTTTCTTCGGAGTTGGCTGATATAGCTAAAACCAATATTGCTTCAACTAGCAGAGTAATTGAAATTGCTTCAACTAGTAGAGCAGAATTGGTTCCTGCTTTTATTCAAAGACCCCCTGAAATCAATGATTTTAAGATATCTTTTTTATAGAATTCTCTATACCTTGGATCCATAAATGGATGCCGGAAATAGGGTCATTGTTATTTGCCAAATATCATAAAATATGAATAATATTTGTTATATATAAAAAATAAAATATATATTTCCTAAAATTAACGAATTTACAATTTTATGGGGGTCAGTAATTGCCACAAATTTAATAAATTATGGCGATTTTCAAACCTCCTAAATAAAATTGCCCCAAAAAGATTTGTTTTGTAGGGGTTAAAAGAAATGTCACACAAAATGAATTAATAGTGGGATTTCTTAAAACTCCCACGACTAAACTGCTACAAATTGAGCTTTTTTTTTTGTAGTGTATGTTTCAAGTGTTTCCCAAATCTCCAAGTGTCTACAATATAAACTCTTACGCCTCTATTTATAGTTTTACATAGGAACATACAAAAAGTTGTCATAAACATGAAATTAATCATGGGGAGGTGTGCGACAAACGTGTGCTTGACAGAATCGGTGGTTTTTGATTAGGTGTAGATATGTTATTTTTGTGAAGAATACTTAAAATTGTTTGATAAAAGATCTGTGGTGTAGCGTAGTCTCGTACTATGGCGATAGGGCCCATAACCTAATTTTAAACGGATTAACAAACTTGGAAAATGATAGAATGTTTGACCAAACTTACCAAATTTGCTTATTTTCGAAAGTGTTTTTCGTAAAAGTACTTTTGGAGTGTACCAATTTGTGTTTGACTAATCAATTTGAAACAATCACCTTTTTCAATATATCATTTGTGTTTGGCCAATCCAAAGTGATTTTGGGGGAAAATGATTTTTTTCAGCTTCTACTATTATTCAAAAACACTTATTTTTTTCCTTTACGTTTTGCCAAACAACTGAACTCTCTAAAACAAGCATCTTCTTTTAGAAAAATAAGTATGGAAATATTTGGTTTGCCTGGCCGGATTTGTGTTTGGGTGTCAATCATGTCTAGGAGGTAATGTGGGACGTGACAAAACATCCCACAACTGCTTATAACACTTGAGGTTATACTTTTTTATTCTTGATTAATATACATAACATTTGGATGACAGAATGCTTGTCTTGCTTGTGTAAATAAAACATACTATGTTGGAGTTAATAAACAATTATCAAGTTGTAGTTGTAAAAAGAAGTTCTTTTTCTTATTCAATGACCAAAATATCTAGTGATATGTGTTTTTTTTTACCCTTTTCCGTTAAGGGGGGCAAATTTAAACTATTCTCAATATGTTAAAGGCATTTTCGACCCTTTTCTGTAAAACTTGTGTTTTTTTAGGTGATGATGATGAAGATGATGAGGATGACGACTGAGGATGAAGATAACGATGATGAGAAGGAGGAGCTCCATATTTAGGATTCGAGATAAGAAAGCTTTCAGTGAACCTTAACAGATGTATGTTTTTAGTTTCAAAAGCAATTATTGAAAGTTTGTTCCGGAACATAGCTAGAATTGTGAGTATACTCTTTTTCTTGAATGATTGCTGTAGAATCCACGAGATCAGGCTTTTATATTTCTTTAACACAATTAGCTGTAGTGAGTCAATATCTGCAAACACAAAGGTAGGAAAAATATCATTTGTTGGTATTCCAATAAAAGAGCTTCGTATTGTCAAATGAATTCGACAAGTCAAACGTGAACAAACTGTAAGTTTTAAGTTGGAATACTCAACGTTTCAAGTTGTAGATGAACAAGATTGTACAACCATTGTAGTCATTTTCACAACCATAAATTCTAGTTTTTTGAATGTTTCCAATACTTGAGTGACCTTTGTGCAATAATTTGGAAGCAAGCTCGAAATAGTTTGTGCATCAGAAATATCAAGTACCTCTCTCCATCAACAGATGCATATGGAGGATCTGTAAAACAAAATCTTCCTAGCTCGAGATTCCTCAATTGCATTGTTTCACAAAAGTGTTCTGGAAAAACGACAGTTGGTGTAGGAGTCCCCGAACAATAAATGTTTGTAAATTCCTGGAAGTATATTAGAATATCCAGAAGGTAATTCAGAATGTCTATTACAGGACAAAAAGTTATAAGCATTTTAGGTTTGGCGATATAATTTGTTTTCCCAAAAGAAAATGTAGATAGCAAGAGAGAGTTTTCAAATCTTCAATGTCTACAATATAAACTCTTATGCCTCTATTTATAGTTTTACATAGGGGCATATAGATAGAGAAAGAAAAGGAAGAGAGAAAAAGAAAGAAAAGGAGAAGAGAAAAAATTAGGAATTTCATCCCAAATCATCGTAAACTCTAATCTTTTATTCAAGTTTATTATGTGAGTATGGGTGAACTTTTATGGTGGAAACATGGGTAAGTTTGAGGAATTCAGAAAGTTTAATCATAGGGTTCTTCAACCTAAATCATTGATTTGAAAGGGCCAACGTTATCAAAATTTGATTTTGATTAGTGTTCTGAAATCGTCTCGCCGAGGAGACTCAGTTGGTGGTCATGGTTCGAGAATTTTGACCCGTTGACCAGAGTTGACTTTTTGGGTCAACATTTGACCGTGAGTTTGACTTATTTTAAAATTAAGAGGAATGTTCACCCAAGGGTTTTTGATTATTCTAAATCCATTTTTGTGTAGTTTATGGTGATTTGGATATCCAAGAGCATAGTTCTGCTTTATTGGAAAGGGTGCTTGTGTTGCTAATTTGAGGTAAGTGAGACTTTAAGCTTTGGTGCTTGCTTTTCAAACCTGCTTTGAAAATATGTTTTATCTGTCTGGTCCATTCATTGGGACAAGCGTGTGCTTGACAAAATCGATGGTCTTTGATCTGTCGTAGATATGTTATTTTTGTGAAGAATACTTAAAATTATTTAATAAGTGTGGCGTTAGAGGCGTTGGATCTCCTTCTTTCGTTGTCGTGATATAGCTACTAGGGGCATACATAGTTGTCGTAATATGTTAGGGGAATATCTATGTTGTCTTAATATGTTAGGGGTAATAAAGTGGTGGATATGTGTTTGCCTTTGAAGTTTTTTCTTTTACAATGAGTCAATGACCAAATAATTGTTGACATGACATGAGTGTAAATGGGAGATTTTGTATGGGGATATTTCTAATATTTGTTGCTTTGTTATAGGAACACACGAGTGAGAAGGCTTGAGGTCGTCCTAATTAGGGTATCTTGGATTCTTGGAGCAGCTTTTGGGAAAAATAACACAAGGAGAGGACGAGCAACAGGAGTATTCAATCGGTTTCAGTTCAATATGAGAGTTTGATTCGATAAATTGATTGTAATGTCTTCTAGTTTGTTAATTCTTATTGTGGTGTACTTATCCTCCTTCATGGAGTAATTATATCATGAGAACTGGATGATGATTTAATCTAGATTTTAGTTTCTTGGTTTAAAACTTATTGTGTATGTTTAACGGTATATTCCTTGGGATCAACTCAAGTATATTTGAGAGAAGTAATGTCATGTCTTCTTAAATAGATTCCTATGGTCTATTTATTCGAAAGAAGAAATTAGGGAAAAGACATAAGAACCCTCAACCTATGACCGAAACACACCTTTCGTTTTCAGTGGCACGAGTATAGTTCTCTTCCTAATATGTTGATTGAAAGAGCCACTTAAAGAGAAATTTACTGACTGGAATCTACAAACATTCATCGTTTGAGGGAGTTTCTCTAATATCTGTAAGGATTCAGTCTCGTTTTGACGTTCGTGATTAGGCTACTATATCTAATAAATACAATGTGAAATAAATCCTTCTAAGTCTTCTTCAATCTATTATCAAAATCGATGATAATGTCTACAGCAGAGATGAGGCAGAGCTAGCAGACCTACTACAGAAAAATTTGAAGCGTAAGAGGTATCTTACTATCATGGACGACATATGGAGCTATAAAGCATGGGATGACACTAGACAACGTTTTCCATATGATAATAATGGGAGTCGAATATTGTTGACTTCCCGTCATACTGAGGTAGCTATCTCATGAATTCAGATGAGAGTTGGAACCCTTTTAAAAGTAAGGTGTTTGCAAATGAAAGATTCCCACATGAATTAGAGCCTATAGGGGAGCAAATTGCAAACAAATGTCAAGGGTTACCACTAACAATAGTCGTGGTTGCTGGGCTTCTGTCCAAATCTAATAGAATAAAAGAAGAATGGGAGAACATTGCTGAGAATATCACGTCATTTGTAACGAAAGATCCTGATGAACTATGTCTATGTGTGCTCGGATTGAGTTACAACTACTTGCCTAATGACTTTAATGCATGTCTTCTGTATTTTGGAGCATTTCCGGAAGAAGTGAAATTTCAGTGAAGAGATTGGTGAGATTATGGATTGTTGAAGGGTTCTTGAAGTTGGAGAGAGACTTGATAGAAGAGGCTGAAAACCGGTTTCAGGATCTCGTGGATAGATGTCTAGTTTTAGTTAGCCAAAAAAGTGCGGATGGAAGAAAAATCAAGACATGTAGGGTTCATGACCTGGTCCACGAGTTGTGCTTGAGAGAAGCACAACGCCAAAACTTTTTGTTTGTCAGAAATGACTACTTATCTGATGAAATGAAACTCGTTCCTCCTGCAGGCTGTCGATGGATTAGCATACAAGAAAAGCAACAAACTGGTGTTGATGTTCAGTATGAGCATGGTTTTAGGCCCCTTTCACTTAAAAATCATCGGTCGATAAGGATGCCCGCCTATGATGATAATAGTCCGTTGAGAAGAATTCGTTCAATTTTCCTGTTTTCTGCACCTCCTCTCAGTAATAATTCCAATTTAGAGCTCGGTCCTTTGAATTTAATCAGAGTCTTGGACTTGAGTTCAATGTACTTCTCAAGTTTTGCTCTCCAAATACTATGTCTCATTTGGTTGAGGTGTACCTATCATTGTCGATCATTCATCGTTTGGTATACCTCGAGGAATTCGCAAGTTATGGAATCTAACAACTTTCATAGCTCGAGGGTCAGTTAGCTCATTTATAAAGTTCCCGGAACTAATTTGGGAGACAACGCAATCAAGGCACTTGAAACTCAGAAATTTTTTATTTGTCAGATCCTCCAAGTTGATCCACTGATGATGAGAGGTACTTGGTTTGGTCAAATATACAGTCTGTTTCTGGCTTGATTCCTTATTTTTGCACTAAGAAGGTCCCTCATATAGGCGATAAGTCGATACCGGCTGAGGAATGTCTTAAAAGAGTGCAAGATAATGGAATTGAGATCCAGAGGATCTCCCATTTCCTACTGTTTTTACTGTAATATTGTTATATTTAGTACTCCCTCCGTTAACTTTTACTTGTCCAATTTGATTTTGCACGCACTTTAAGAAATAATAATTGATATGCGTCAAGGTTGCCCACAAATGGTCTGCTATGAGTAAAAATGTCTTTTATCTCTTATGACATAGGCATCTTGGCCATCCTTTCATTGAAAAAATTGATCGATTAGTAAAGGAAAATATTTTGAGATATCTATCTTTGTCCAGTTATTTTGTGTAGTTTTAGATGAATATTTGCCTTGGATGATTTAAGGCCTTCACTGCCTTTATAATGTGTGAATTACAGTTATAGATATTTTACTTCAGATGGCAACGACGATGATTAAAGTATCAGTTAAAGAGAACTTACAGTTCATTATAAATGCATACTCTTTGCTATTTTTCTGAATGATATTTTCATTTTCTGCAGAAGAGCTGCAGAATGTTATATTGGACATCCATTCTTAATTTTCCTTAAGGGGATAAGGTCAATATCTTCTTGTGCCTCGATTATCACACTATTTCGCTATTGATACTGTTCATTTTCACTGAATACTATGTAATGCTTTCTCTATTATTTGGTATGTTTTCTTTACTTTTGTATGTGATAGACTTGGCTCCTAAATAGACACCAGGGTGAATTGGGTCTCCCACAAATTTTTGCCTAACTTAAACTTTTGCTAAGTTTTCTAATTTTATAGAACAGTGATAGACTCTGTTCCACTGAGTGTTCCAACTTAGTTTTCTGAACTTGAAGAACAACAAATAAAGGAAATATTGCACAAGAGATTTATTACGTGGAAAACCATCCAGGCTCGAATGGATGTAAAAACCACGATCTACACCCCCTAGGATTTCAACTCAATTTCACTAAAACACCAAACAAACGCTTCTACAAAAGCGATAAGAGATTACTGCTCAACCTATCACATTCCCTAGAGTTGACACAAGAAAGAGGATCTGCTTGACTTCTAGAACAGACCCCGGAACAGACTTAGACATTGGTCCAACTCTACTTCCTATTTTCAGGCTTCTTTTGCTGGAAAACATCAGAGAACTATGTTGCGGAAAATATTTGTGAACGCTTGCTGCTCCAGAACATGGATGGGCTGATTTCCTTGTGTTTGAGTTCAACCGAAAGAGGGAGAGCAAGTAGAATTATTTTCCTTAACTGATTTGGATCTGTATTTACTCATTGTTTGATTCTAACTCCTCCTATACTTATCCCAGCAGCTGAAAAATATAACGATAACACGGTATAATAATTCACAGTTTTACCATGGTAATTTAGCAATAATCTTTACCCTGCTAGATACAAATGTTGCCAGATTCCTTTTTCCTTATCCTAATTATTTCTCGAAAGTCTATGAATAAAACACACTTCCGGATATCATCAAAATCGTATTCAACAGTATGTTCTTTTCCTTATTGCTCTCATATGCAATATGTGAGCCTAGGGTCTTTCGAAAACAACCTCTCTGCCTCCACCAAGGTAGGGGTAAGATACCGGTTGACTATCTATTTTATAAATGTTGCCACTGGTTTTATTTAAGTATTGATAATGATATTATTGACATTATCAACAATCTGACCTATGATTTCATTGACTTATTAATCTCAAAAATCTCTGTCAATCCCAGCTAATGTGAAGGTGACATATAACCAACATGGTTTATAACATATTATAGTAACACCCATTTGGTAATAATATATTATTTCCTTTATTATTGAATTTGTTATATGTCTCATTCTGTAAAGTCAACTCTTTTGTATATAGAATTTATTACTTGGTAACTTGATTGCATACATCATTTCAGCAACTCAGAGGTATGACATTTTCCTTTGTTTTCTCAAAATTTCTTTCTTGGTTACTATATACTATTTGTTCTTTAAGTTATTCGTTCATTTGTCGATTGCTATTCGTATTTTGTGTTCTTTCTCCTAATATTTGTTACAGTTGTTTTGCAGTCGCTTGCTACCATTCAGCACTCCGGTTTCCTGTATCTGACATTGAAAGGTTAGTTAATTAGTCTTCATTCATGTCATTTTAGAACAACATACCCTGTGTAATCCCACAAGTGGGGTCTGGGGAGAGTAGGATGTACGCAGACCTTACCCCTGCTTTTGTGGGGTAGAGAGACGGTTTCTGCAAAGACCCTCGGCTCGACATTCATGTCATTTTATTTAACTCAAAAGAAAAAGGACACTTGAAACATTTTATTATCTAAGTTTTAGCTAGCTCCTTTTAGGGAAATCCATATAGGTGATGAGAAAATTAAGGGAAAATTATGGATTTGCGATTGAGATTGTTTGACTTCTGATGCTAGTTCATCCTTATTCTTTTCATTTGTTTTTTTTTCTTTTTAAGTACTAGGAAATCATACATCAAAACACTTGCAATTCACCTTCGAAAATCAAACATACACATTATTTTACCTCACTAGGGATGGTATGCAATTGGAGACTAAAACAACATCCCCGCATGATCATTTTGACATGATATGTTTCAAGTTTCATCTGAGACGAGAAGGTCGGGGTACTACTATTTGATTTGCACTGAAGTCAAACAGTAGTGAAATTTTTGAGGGTGAAGGATAGATAGCTTCTTCTTCTTTACCTTCCAAAGTAGGGGTGAGCTATGTTGCTCGGACTCTCCAAAAATATTGTGGGATGTGTGTTGGATCCTCCAATAGAAGTGCATTTTTGGAGGATCCGACACGGGTGCGGCAATAATTTCAGAGAGTCCGAGCAACATTTTGGGTAAGGTCCGTGTACACACTACTCTCCCCATACCCCACTTCTGGGATTACACTGGGTATGTTGTTGTTGAGGATAGATAGTTTTAAATCAATTTTCACGAACAAAATTTCCTTCTGTCTATTAATAACCTGGAAATATGGTTACCAGATGCTGCTAAAGATTATTTTTTCCCTAATCTTTACCAAATTCCAAGGATTATAGAAAAATCATGTGGTAAAATTGATGATCTAGACATGAAGTTTATGCAATTTCTATAAAAAGGTAACGCGAAAAAAAGTTCACTTTGATGATGAATGGACCTTTCTCTCTGTTTTAGCCTCAATTGCAACTTTGCTGATCATGTTATTGATCCCCTCTTGCAACTTGCAGATAGATATGGCTCATGCAAGTGTGGCTTCTCTTATGAGAACAATGGAATCGCTCTTGACATCCAATTCACCAATGCAATCTATAATCTGTGATCACAGAGAAGAAGTTTGCGCTCTTTATGCAAAAGTTAGTTCCCTGGAAGTATTTCTCAAGAAGTTTGAGAAAAACAATGTTTCTGGGGAAATGACGGATTTTGAAGTAGAGGTAAAAGAAGTTGCAAATGCTGTTGGATACACAATTCAACTAAGAGTAACTGAATTTCTAAGAGAAAAAAATAAAATCATCCAAGGAATCATTGGCTCAAGATTTTTCTCGAATATATGGACACGTCAAAAGTTTCGTCAAAGCCTGCAACAAGTAGCAGAGGACATTGATCGTGTCTGGAAAGAGTCAACAAAGATTCAAGACAAAGGAAAACAAGCGTCAAAGGAATCATTCGTTCAAGGTTTTTCAAGTTCAACAAAAGATATTCTGAATGTTAAGAACAATATGGTTGGACGTGATGATCAAAGGGAACGATTGTTAGAAGATCTGACTAGAAGCAACTCTCGTGAACTCAAAGTCATCCCGATTGTCGGGATGGGAGGCATAGGTAAAACAACCTTGGCAAAAGAAGTTTACAATGATGAATCAATTCTGTCCCGTTTTGATGTTCGTGCTTGGGCTACTGTATCTCAACAACATAATGTAAAGGATATCTTGCTAAGCCTTCTACATTCTACGATCAAAATGGATGTCACAGATAAGATGAAAGATAAGGCAGATCTAGCAGACATACTGCGTAAAAATTTAATAGGCAAGAGGTACTTAATTGTCATGGATGACATTTGGAGTAGTAAAGCGTGGTATGACGTGAGACGATGCTTTCCAAGGGAAAACAATGGGAGTGGGATATTGTTGACAACCCGTAACAATGAAGTGGCTTGCGATGCTGATACAGAGAATCTTTCTTTGCAGATGGAGTTCATGGATCAATATGAGAGTTGGAACCTTTTTAAAAGTGCAGCATTTGCAAACGAAGCATTACGATCTGAGTTTGAGACTATTGGGAAGCAAATCGCAGAGAAATGTCACGGGTTACCACTAGCCATTGTCGTGGTTGCTGGGCTTCTCAAATCTAAAAGGGAAATAGAAGATTGGGAAAGTGTTGCAAAAGATGTCAAGTCATTTGTCACAAATGATCCCGATGAACAATGTTCACATGTCCTTGGGTTGAGTTACAATCAATTGACCAGTGATCTAAAAACATGTCTTCTGTATTTCGGAATTTTTCCGGAAGATAGTGAGATTCCAGTGAAGAATTTGGTGAGATTATGGATGGCTGAGGGGTTCCTGAATTTGGAAGGCGAGGCTGAGAAGTGTTTACAAGATCTTATCGACAGATGTCTTGTTCTCGTCAGCAAGAAAAGTTTAGATGAAACAAAGATTAGATCATGTAAGGTTCATGATCTAATATATGACCTGTGCTTGAGAAAAGTTCAAAGGGGAGATGTTTTTATCATGAATGATATTGTGTTTGAACAGTCAGATGCAATAAAACCTGAAAGCCATGTTGTTAGTTCAGAATGCCAAACTCTCAGTAGGCATAAAATGCAGCCCTTTAAGCACTGGACTCGTGGTGAAATTCGTCATTTTCCCTATGGTCTTTATAGGGCCCTTCTTACCCCTGGACATCATCAGTTGACAGATGATGATGACAACAATCTTTTGGAACGAACCCGTTCTATTTTCTTTTCTGGTCGTTATACTTCATCTTTTATTCTCAAATCAGAGCTTATTCATTTCAAATTACTCAAAGTCTTGGACTTGAGTCTCATTGAGATTGATATTTTCCCTCTACAGATACTAAGCCTCATCTGGTTGAGGTACCTATCATTGCTCTGCCCTTGGAGTGGGAATTTTTACATACCTCCAGAAATTTGCAGGTTATGGAATCTGCAGACATTAGTTGCTAAAGCGTATGGTCGACCATCACATATAACTTTTCCTGAGCAAATTTGGGGACTAATGCAGTTAAGGCATCTCGAACTGAAAGGAGGACTTCATTTACCAAAATGCCCAAGCGGATCTGTTGACCAAGGGAGACACATGGGTTTTTCAAACTTACAAACTATTTCTTACTTGTCTCTATGGTGTTGCACAAAGAAGGTTATTTCGGGGATTCAGAATGTTAAAAAGTTAGGAATCAGTGGGCATGACTTTGAAAGTTCTCAAAATTTTGGACTTTTCAACAATCTTGTCCATCTGCAGCAACTTGAAACATTGAGTTTAAATATTTGGTATTTAAGGACCATTCCAAGTGCAAAATATTTTCCAGCAACACTCAAGACATTAAAGTTGAAAAATACTGATCTAAGTTGGTCGAAATTGGACATCATAGCTGAGTTGCCTAACCTTGAGGTGCTGAAGCTGATGCTTTATGCTTGTCGTGGCAAAAAATGGAATCCAATTGTTAGGGGATTTAATCGATTGAAGCTTTTGCTAATTCAAGATAATAATCTCAAGTACTGGAAAGCCACAAATGACAATTTTCCTGTCCTTGAGCGTCTCGTGCTTAGAGATTGCCGAAATTTGAAAGAGATACCCATTGAATTTGCAGATATCCACTCACTACAACTGATTGAGTTACATGAGTGTTTTCCCGAACTTGGGGAATCTGCTGCACGAATTCAAAAAGAACAAGAAGACATCGGAAACAAACCCGTGGATGTTCGTATCATAAAACCACGCAGGTGCGTACTCACCCTATTATTATGAAAAGGATTGATTTCTTTTACAAAAAGTGGGCCAACCCAAAAGAAAAGAAAAAGAAAAAGAAAAATTCGCTCAAATAGCAGCTCATATAACCTTTAAATTCAAATTAGTCATACTTTATTTTGATAACCTCATTATAGACAACTTCCACGAGTTATTTACTTTGAGTAATTGTAGAATTTTGATTTATAGGATATTTTTTGGGTATTTGGTACATAGACATTAAATATTCAATGTATAATCATCGTATAATTAATGTATAATATTTAATCATGTATAAAATATACTTTCATACAACTACAAAAAGTTCATAATTCTGATATGACCACACTATTTATGGCTATTTTTTATATACGAGTTCTGGGACACGTGCCACGCACATGTATCCTAAGTTACTTAGTATAAAATTTTGAATAATGTAAGGCTATTTAAATATTTCTCGAGCGATAAAAATAAAATTAAGACCAAAGTAGAAGCCTTTGAAAATGATGAATATGATATCGATCTCCTGCAAAAGTTATTAACATGAATTAGTATAATATTAACGTGAATAAAAGACTCTTTGTATTTTAAAGTAATGAGTATATAATACTTGAATTAATTAATCTATTATTGACCATGTACTTAAAATCTAACTGAAAATATGAATTTCAAGAGAATCAAATATCATCAGATTTCATCAAGGTTCTCGAAGTTAAAATATTGATATTTCACTTAGAGAGATACAACTTTTTAGATAACTTCTCTATCAATAGTGAACTAAATATTTCCACTTGAGGAAAGTGACCACTCCCCCATTTTTAATTTAGTGTAGAGGCAAAATGGTAATCCAACTTTGAACATAAGAGCTTCCCACTTTTAATATAATATGATTACTTTTTAGGGCTACAAAAAGTTGTAAGCACTTTGGGTTTGGTGATATGTTTTTTTTTCCAAAAGAAAATGTAGATAGCAAGAGAGAGTTTCTAAATCTTCAAGTGTCTATAATATAAACTCTTACGCCTCTATTTATAATTTTACATAGGGCATACAACAGGTTGTCATAAACATGACATTAATCATGAAAATTGTGGAGGAAGATCATGGGGAGGTTGTGGGAGTTAATTACTATAGTAGTGGACATCCACACTAAATACTGTACAAATCTCACACTCATGTCGTGTCGACATGGGCGCAACACTGCAAGTGAAGAGTCCGAGCAACTTAGAATAAAATTACATTTATCAAGTCATAGTAACGGGTCAAAAACACACCTTAAGTACTCGGTTATTTGAATTTCATTCCTGAGCTATCAGGTGTGTGAGTTTCCTACCTGAACTATTACCAACTATATATCAAAACACATCTCAACTATCAATTGTTCACTTTTTCTATCTAAACTATCGCCATCATTCAAGTAGGAAAAGTGACAATTGATGGTTGAAGTGTGTTTTGATAAATAGTTTGTGATAGTTCAAGTAAGAAACTCGCACACCTGATAGTTCAAGTATGAAACTCAGGATACAGAAATACTTTAGGTGTATTTTTAACCATTAACTCAAAGTGAAAACTTGTAAATTTAATTAGAATATAACCATGCAATGGCTTTGTTTTTTTCAAATAATTTCAATATTTAGTTGCCTCAGGGGTTAGCTCAATTGGAAAAGGTTGACGGACTTGTGTCTTAAGTTACACGCGTCTGAGAATTATGTCAAGTGAACAAAGTCCATCGTTTAAGTGGAGAAAAGTGGAAGGTTGGGGGGGGGGTGGGGAAGGGGCGGGGGGGTGATGTTCTATCATCCCCGAGTTTCGAAGGCCTGTGGTTGGCCCACAGAGTTGGCTCCAAACAGATTTCTCGGTCATAGAAAAATTCATCATTAAGGAATGATTATCTCACAAAAGCTGTTATTACTAATGAACTAATGTGCCTAGCTCCCTTATGCCATGTTTTAAATGTGTTGTTTCTAAATCTTGTACTTGACGCTACTGAATGTGTACTGTAAATGACTGGGTATGTTGCAGATCAACATCAGCTGTTGCTAAGCCGTTATCAGCGAGTTATGAGATCCAAGAGGATTAGTCGAGGTGCACACAAGCTGACCCAGACGCCAATTTGTTGCCTCCAAGGAAATTGTGAATTCTGTATATTGTAATAAAGGATTTTATGCATCACTTTTGAGTTTGCAGAACTTATAAGTAATGTTACTCTTTTGAATATTTACTCATTTGCATTTTGCAACTGCAGAAATTACCTAGGGTTTATAACAAGTTTGCCAAACTTGTGGGAAGTCAAAAGTGTTTATTTTAGATAATTGAGGTATTTGGCTTAGCTTACAGGAAACAAAAAGAAGTGTTTTTGAGTAATAGCAGAAGCTGAAACAAGTGTTATTTTTTTTCACAAAGTACTTTTGGGACCTTGGTCAAGCACAAATTGATTAGTCAAGGACAAACTGCTACTCTCCAAAAATACTTCTGACGAAAAGCACTTTCCAAAATAAGCAGATTTTGAAAGTTTGTTCAAACAAGCTATCAGTTTTCCAACAAACCTTTGATCTATCGTTGGATCAAGAAGTGGTTCATCAAATGGAAAGAACATCAAACCTGTCTGATGCTTCTTAGGCCAAATACGATATATAAGCACCACATTTCAATAGAGAAAAAGAAAGAAAACGTCGGTTTTATACTTTTATACCTTCAACTAAGTTTCTATGGGGTTGGACAGCCCCATAGTTAAGCAGCAACAACTTTGAGAGTTGGATAATGATGTAACACTTGAATTATAATCAAGTTCTTATACACCATAGACAGAATTAAAGCGAAAGAAATACAACTATTCACAACAATTTGAGCTTTCGACCATCCAATGTACAAGTTAAAAAGGAAACAAAGCGCAAAGTTCTTGTTAAACCATGAGGTATTTTGATGATTGACAAACCTATTACCAGTTCCAGGGACCCGGTACACAACCTGTTCTCAGAACCAGTCAATTGCAACAATGTGACAGTACAGGTCGCTTTCACAGACAGCTGTAGTGTACTATCAGGTGTCAGAACTACTACTGGTCCCTTCCAGCGTCCAATAGAAATTGTCCAAGGTTTTTCCCTCCAAGATGACTTCATATATATTGATCCTTTACTTGGAGGAAAACCTAGCTTTTGCATTTGGATCAAAAAGGACACTTCCTCTTGATAGCAAAAGCCGCCTGAAGTTTCACTCAACAACAAAGAAGCATCAACCGAAGAACCAGTTGCTTAATCATGAATATGTATTTAGTTCTAGGTTGATTGTTGTATTTGTTTTGCTCTTAACATTGTAAACTCACTCCTCTCCAAGGGGCTTGTGTGAGTGGTTTTTTTTTCTATCTGTTCTCCTGTCAGGTAGATCGAAGTCTGTAGGCTAGAGTTAGCTGCAGTAATACACAATAGAGTTATTGTGGTGTGTGCTTGCAATAGAGTTATTGTAAGTGAGAGGAATTGAAAGTTTAATTCCTAGATTGCAATAGGTTGTAATCTAAAGGTTGCTCAGGTTTTAGTGAAGTGGTTGAGAAATCCTACGAGGTAGGTCGTGGTTTTACTCCCTTGAGCAAGGAGGTTTCCATGTAAACATCTTGTCTTATTTTCTTTACTGCTTTCCTGTTGTGTGTGTTGATTGTGCTTTTGTTCAATATCTGAGCTTGGTAAGTGGGTCACACAAACCTTCAGTTCTGCATCAAGAGAATATCAAACGGAGGATGGCCCCGGAGAACTTGAATGACTTCTCCGTCTCTTCCAGACAATGATTCTTCTCCTCTCTAGTCCAGTTCTGAGCAAAAGAATCGATGAAAATGGATCATGTTAAGTCGTTAACCATCAATGGAACGAATTAAGTGAAAGAATATGACTATTCTTTTAAAAAAGTTGAAAACTTGTAAGGAGGGGATGCTAAGGAGTTTACTTCTGCAACTTTGTTCAGCTTATCCCTAACATTCTGCAGCAGCTGAGAAAGGTCACCGTCCCATTTGTAGAATTCCAGCTCTTTCTTATCGAGTATCTTTTCAGCTACCTATAAAGCAGGAAGAGCCAAGAGTTGGTCGACAAGTAACCACATTTTTCTTTTAACATTCGTAGCTCTAAGAAGGAAAAAAAGTCTATGTAATAGGGTGACAACAATTTCTACCACAGTACTAGTCTAACAAAGGAACTTGTATTGACATTTTACATTTCTTCTAATCTGATTTTATCATCTGCCGGGGATTTTTAACACCGATGACTACTCAAATTTTCATTTATAAGATGTTGTTTAGTTTGTTTGTTACTGTAATCAGAATTCAAACAGACTAAATTAATGTTAGGATTAAGTGATGATAAAGACAGGAACTAGTAATATTTCAACTATCCATCAAAGTTGAAGTACTAATGAGTAAAAGGGAATGAACGGAAGTATGGTAAATAGAGATCTTTCTGGTGACGATAGTGTCCAAGTGAAGCTTGCGTACGCCTCGGCTATCCCACCGAGTGCCTGCTATCTCCCACGAATACATTTACCGGTAACTCTGCCCTCTAAGGCTTAGTCAAATGGAAAGAAATCACCTAATATTTTTTGTCTCCGCTGAAATTTGAACCCGATACCTCATGGTTCTCCTCCCACCTCATTGACCACTAAGGGCTCGTTTGGTTGGGAAACAAGTTATCTCGGGATTAGTTATCCCATGATTGTTACCCCACTCTCAAAGTGGGATAAAAAGTAATACTACAATCCCGGGATAACTAATTTGGAATAAGTTATCCCGCGATTTTATCCCAACCAAACATGTGATAAACTCATCCTAAAATTAATCCCGGGATTAGCTATCCCTTATCCTTTGTACCAAATGATCCCTTAAGCGTCTAAGCCACACCCTTAGATGTCCTTGGAGGATACCCTTGGATGCCCTTCAAATTCTAATCCCGTGTTCCTGAACTCTGCATCTGCAATCAAATGAAAGAGCACTGAGATTCTGCTTTTCTACCAAGTCATTTATTTATACATCTCGGTGGAGAGTGTGTGATTGGAAACTGAAAGGCACAAATCACTTGTCTTTTCCGTATGTAAAACAAGTTAACAACTTCATGTTCTGAACTCCACTGGTGAAAAGCATTACTAAACATAAAGCTGAAACAAGCAAAGCGAAAGAAAAAGGAAGCGTGCTGACAAGCGCTGGTACAAAAACATTAGCAAATTCAGTACTTCACTCATACCTAAGCTTCTATATTATCCAGAAGATAAATTCCATGTTATCCCTTTACATGTCTTCATTAGCATTAGCCAAATAATGAGTCACAGCTTATGGAAAGAATTTTAACAACACCGAAGAACCAAAAGTCACTTTTTAGACATACCAGAAATATCCAAATAATGATTCACAGCTGCTTGATGTTTTTAGGCATCCCGTAAGATCATAACCTAGTCTAGAGCAAAGTACTTAATGATCTTTTAGAATCAAATATGCAAATACAATATTTCAAAAGTTCTTATAACAACAATTCAGGGACTTACTTGTATGCTACAAGTCTTGCACTTCACAATCAGCAATAAATAAGAAAGGCTTGGTAACATTAAGTATGGGAAAGATAACTTTTTGATCTTTTTTGTTTGTACTTCTCAGATTTTTTATTTGATAAAGAAACCAAAACCACCTACACATTCATCCGCTAAAGAATTTCAGAAAAAATACATAAAGGTATGGTAAAGTGTGACCTTCTTTCCCCTATAAACAAGAAGGACGAATATAAACAGAGTCTATTAAACATTGGAGAACTCCAAAATCACAATTATTGTTCTATTTCCACCTAGAACAACAACATTAGAGGAAAATAAATAGTCAGATTAGGCTGATATAATGAACTGGTTAACTAGTCAGAAACATATTGATCTCACAAGCGGCACCTAAAATCACAACTAATAACAGTCCTTCAATAAAACTACAGATAGTGGTTTAAAGAGCATAACACGCTATCCCACAACAAGAGCAATCCATAAAGATTTTCAATTGTCAATACCATCAACCAAACAACACAATATATAGTTGAAATTCAAATTGATGCGAAAGAATCAACTAGGAGAAGGCAGCACAGATATCAATAGAAACTAAAAGGCTCACTCTGTAAAAGCAGCCTTTTCCACAATGTTTTCCAAGGTTTACAACAACATACCCAGTGTAATCCCACAAAGTGGGAGTATAATACAAGTGGGGGCAGAGGAGGCTGATGTGTATGCAGCCTTACTCCTACCTTTGTGAAGCATATCAAAAATCAAGTATGTAAAGCAAATACAGTACCAAAGAAACCATGTTGAAAACAATTAAGAAGAGAACAAGTAGCGACAACAAATAACAAGATAACAAAAGCAATCCATCTAGTTTTTCCAATTGTCAATACCATGACCCAAACAACACAACATATTAGAGTTTTATCCCCCCAATGTGAGACTTCTAGACACGAATCTGGATTTAGTCGGGGCCAATGCTGTTACCGGACACTAGGTGGGAACCATAAAAAGATTCAATTTTTTTATTTGTGAACCTTTTCAGAAACATAGGGTCCAGGATTGAGAAGGACTGAGATGAGATGATTGCCGTGAAACTCTTGGCAAGGGAAAAATCCAAATAAAGATTACGGGAATTTGACATAATATGTGGTAGCATCTGCATCATGTTACATTCATCACTCTAGTTTACGTGAAACGGGATCAGGCAGCCTAAGTTCATTCCTAATGAGGATCTCTTTGTCGCTTTTTTCTTTTTCCGTTTCTCGTTTCTTATAAATCGAATAGGGTAGTTCGTAAAGATGGAAATCCTAAGCTTAATGCGACCTGTTACTACAACGGTCTACGAGAGCTTACTTGAGTTCTATAGAAACTTCAGTTTGTTCCAAAAAATTTCTTTTGCCTCCTTTGTGATCTAATTATATTATTATACCATATTTGCTTCTCTTTCCTTGAGTTGGCTGTATTTTTCCAGAGATTAACACTATACTCTTTTCTCTAGGCCACTGACAGTGATAAAGACACAAAAGTAAAGAGCATAGTCTGTCAAAATTGTGATGGAAACGGTAAGTGATTGATGCATATTTGGTGAATTTTGGATTCTCACTCGTTATTAATGATAAGGTTCAGCGGACTTCTCTTAACAACACTCTCATTCTGTTTCGTGTTCCAAGTAACTAATATTTCTTAACATTGTATTGTGCCTTTCTGTTTAGTGTATGTTCATGGCATTGTAGCAATGGAGATGATATTCAATTCACTTACATGCTAACCGTTGCATAGGTCCAGTGAGAATTACGATGCATCCGAGGGAAAAGTATCTAGTTCTAAGACTTTTGCTAATGCTGCAGTCTTACTGGCTCATCATGGTGTTACATACTTAGATTTGCTATTGTGGTTCTTTTTCTTGTTTATACTCATTACAGTATCGAATTCCCGATTCGTCAGAAGTAGATAGATACATATTGATTACAGAGACCAGAAATAATCCAATATCAACTTGGATTTAGTTCAGAACTTTCCGTTTCTTAAACGCTGTATCACTCTCAGGTGCAGTG
>QJPP01002710.1:0-23937 GCA_003996215.1 Jaltomata sinuosa | reverse complement strand
GGATTTTGGGAATGTCCGCGAGTCCCGGGCATAGAATTATCCTTCTAGGCTGGTTATGCTTGCTGAGTAGCTGTGGGCCTGTGCAGGGTCGATAGGTTGATTGTGAGCTGCGGGGCAGCCATTGTGTGTGATCATACCATTTCCATGCATATAAAGAGGTTTTATCCACGTTTTACTGTGGTTTTGGCTTCGGGCCTACTTGCACTGTTTTCTAAACCTTGCATGGCCCGGGGGGGCCGTTTTTGATGGAAAGGATTTGGAAATGGTTGATTTCACTTGTGGAGATTTTTGGGCAAGAAAGTAAAATTATGTTTAAAATCATCAGTTTTATGATTATCGCTAGACTCGGCAGGGCCGGGGTGCTAGTTGAGTTTTCTTGTACTTGAGATGATTTTAGCCTCGGTTGGACCGAGCACCTGAGATGACTTTTTACTGTTTAGACCCGGCTACGCCCGGGCACCCTGGGAGGGGTTTTTGAGATATTTTCCTACTATTTTTAGTCCTGGACAGTGTCTGGGCATGCATATTCGAGACTGGGTCTCTATCTTGATATCGAGACTGGGTCTCTATCTTGATACATGTTCTGATACTGAGATTTAGTATGGGGTCTGGGACCTCCATAGACCTTGCCATCCGGGCCAGGGGCTACGGCTGCGCTTGGGCGGCAGGTGTCCGAGAGGGGTATACGGGGAGTAGAGGTATACGGGCAGAGTCCTTCCATGGAACCTACCTGCTGGGCCGGATCGGCGCCGGAGGAGGTACATACAGAGATACTATGGCACTTGAGATCTTCATGCATCATATCATTCATGGTTTGAGGTTTCACCCTTGTTTGCTGTTTGCTGATTGTACGCTCCGGTAGTATGGGATGCCGGAGGGTTTGTTTTCACTTGTTTGTGTTCCTCGGTGGTATGGGCGGCCGGGGGACTGTAGGTAGACTTTTGTTATTTACTTACAGAGTTGTTCTCTATTATGGATAGTATGAGGTTGGTCACTGCTGGACTGTTAGTTTCTGGATTGAGATTGATATGATTAGTTGAGTTTGATTCATGTCTCTGAGCATGCCTATTTATTAACCTCCTTGCCTCCGCTTCCCGTACAACTTTGAGTGTACCCGATATTACCGTCCATTTCGTAAACTTATTTTGATACACTATTCGTTGCAAGACCCCAGGTGCGTTGTTTCTTACTTTCACCTGGCCTTTGGCTTGAATATTCTGCATTATCGTAGCCTCATATGTGGTTCTGTTGATTTCCCTCTGGGCTAGTTCTTGTGTACCTTTCGTTGATTTCCGTGACTACTTGCTTCTATTCTGTCTATTACTGCGCTTTTATCTTATATGTGCCCAGTCGGCCTATGATACCTACTGGGTACCTTATGCTTCGCATTTGGTGCTCACCCCTACCCCCTGCATCTTTGAGTGCAGATCCTAGCGTGGGCCATCGCCGTTAGATCGTTGTGATTCGTGCTTGGAGATCTGTTGGGGACTACTTCAGGCTGAGGGTGAGCTCTTGGCGATCGGAGCTTAGCTTTAGTTTATCTTTTGCTTCATGTACTCTATTACCATTCGGAGACATTTGTATATATAGTTTTGGTTTATTTTGCACTCCATGTATGTAGCTTGGCTCTGTACTATGATATCAGGTCTTGGGGTATGGTTTAGTTTCCGCATATGTATATATTTATATACTTGTTATCTATTTTATTCATCTTGTTCTCTTACTTGTTAGATAGTAGCCCATTACTAACTGTTCTGGGCTACAGGGATTGGTTCACCTACCGGGGGTTGTAGGTGCCATCATGACCGAGAAATCGGGTCGTGACAAAGATACTGTGTAAATAGTAAAGGCCAAGTTATTGTGTAAATAGTAAAGGCCACTATGTAAAATCCGACTTCTAAATATAGAAGTCTTTAAACATAAATAAAATCATCCCTTTCTCTCCTTACCTAATTTAAGTTAATAATCTAATTCAAGAACCTAATTCCAAATTCAAGTTCAAGTCCTAATCCTAATTCAAGTTCCAAATTCAAGTTCCAAATCCTAATTCCAAATTAAAGTTCAAAATTCAAGTTCAAAAAAGAACTTAAATTTGAAAAATAATTCTTAACTCAAAACTAACAATTTAAACTAACAAACTTAACTCAAAAAAGCTCAACTTAAAAAAACTAAGATTCAAGAACCTAATTTAAGTTAATAATCTAATTCAAGAACCTAATTCCAAATTCAAGTTCAAGTCCTAATCCTAATTCAAGTTCCAAATTCAAGTTCCAAATCCTAATTTCACATTCAAGTTCAAAATTCTAATTCCAAATTCAAGTTCAAAATTCAAGTACCTAATTAAAGTTAAGAAAAAAAAACTAAAGTTGAAAACTAATTCTTAACTCAAAACTAACAATTTATACTAACAAACTTAACTCAAAAAAGCTTAACTCAAAAAAATTAAGATTCAAGAACCTAATTCAAGAGGTTAAAGTTAAATTCCTAATAAAGATTCTAAAACAAAACCCAAAATTAATTCAAGAACCTATTTCAAATTCAAAGTTCCCAAAATTCAAGTTAATAATCTAATTCAAGAACCTAATTCCAAATTCAAGAACCAACCTAATTCTAGTTCAAAAAATCATTCCTAAAGTTGAAAACTAATTATTAACTCAAAACTAACAATTTAAACTAACAAATTTAACTTAAAAAAGCTTAACTCCAAAAAACTAAAATTCAAGAACCTAATTTAAGTTAATAATCTAATTCAAGAACCTAATTCCAAATTCAAGTTCAAGTCCTAATCCTAATTCAATTTCCAAATTCAAGTTCAAAATCCAAATACCTAATTCAAGTTCAAAAAAGAACATAAAGTTGAAAACTAATTCTTAACTCAAAACTAACAAATTTAACTTAAAAAAGCTTAACTTAAAAAAACTAAGATTCAAGAACCTAATTTAAGTTAATAATCTAATTCAAGAACATAATTCCAAATTCAAGTTCAAGTCCTAATCCTAATTCAAGTTCCAAATTCAAGTTCTAAATTAAAGTTTCAAATCGTAATTCCAAATTCAAGTTCAAAATTCAAGCACCTAATTCAACTTAAAAATAGACCTTAAGTTGAACACTAATTCTTAACTCAAAACTAACAATTTAAACTAACAAACTTGACTTAAAAAAGTTTAACTTAAAAAAACTAAGATTCAAAAATCTAATTTAAGTTAATAGTCTAATTCTTAAAAATATGTGTAAACAATTACCAAAACTATATTTTCCAGATGAAAATAAACAATTTACATACATAGTAGAAACAGACTCTAGCGACCATAGCTACGGCGGAGTATTAAAATATAAATATAAAAATGAAAAAATAGAACACCATTGTAGATATTACTCAGGATCATACACAGAACCACAAATAAAATGGGAAATAAATAGGAAAGAACTATTTGCATTATACAAATGCCTGTTAAACTTTGAACCATACATAGTTTATAATAAATTTCTTGTGAGAACAGATAATACACAAGTTAAATGGTGGCTTACAAGGAAAATACAAGATTTAGTTACTACAAAAGAAATAAGAAGGCTTGTATTGAGTATACAAAACTTCACATTTACAATTGAAGTAATTTCAACTAACAAGAATGCAATTGCAGATTACTTATCAAGACAAAAGTACACAGACGGAGGATAATACTCCAGATATACTCTCAATCCTTACTACACTTTCCCTGAAAGTGGATAGTATAGGGACGAGATTACAAAAGAGAGAGCTAAGTCAGTAGCATGACTCTAAACATGCGGAGCTAAGTCGATCGAAATACTTAAAAATTCCGGAGCTAAAAGGAGACGTTGGGAAACTCCCTAAATCCCATAACGATTTGTTAAATACAGCTGCAGGTACAAGCAAGGCTGCAGGAAACAAAACAGCTAGCACAAAACCATTTATAAATACCAATCTGAACAAGGTATTTGAAAAGCCATTTACACAAAAAAGACAACCCATTGAGATATCAAGTGTTACACCTCAGATATCCACATATGCAAATAGCCTCCATAAAGAAAAGAAGATATACAACCATATCACCCAAACTTATATTGAAAATATCCACAAAATACAAACCTTCCTAAACCTCAAACCGATATCTACCACCACCACCGAAAAAACACAAGACTATTTAACACAAAAGCTACAAGGATACAACCGGTTGATAGCACAGCCAAAAACAAATCCAAACCTTGTTAAAACTTGTTATAACTATGGATTACTTAGCACCGTATACACCTATTTCTTACTTTACATATAAAAACAAAAGACTTTACTTTATACTTTACATCTGTCTAATATATTGGCCGTTTATTTTGGCCGACACAACTAAACTTTATCTACATAACTTTACACCTATTACAATAAAATAATAGATGTTGACATAGCTGTTTGTTCATATCTTCTTTGTAGCTATCTCCGGTATCTGCAAGCTGTCCTCCTTTTGTTAATCCATTTATTCAAGCTGAACATCTGGAATAACGTTATCTTCTCCTTTGCATTTGGAGCATATATGATCTGGGTATATCTGATTAGCTTGCAATATCTGATTAGTAGTTCTTCTGAGATGAA
The DNA here is from genome assembly GCA_003996215.1 of Jaltomata sinuosa. Taxonomy (NCBI): domain Eukaryota; kingdom Viridiplantae; phylum Streptophyta; class Magnoliopsida; order Solanales; family Solanaceae; genus Jaltomata; species Jaltomata sinuosa. The sequence goes on along the minus strand of QJPP01002710.1, from coordinate 19,334 downwards.
TCCTTCCTTCAAGGCTCTAGTTGTTGGTTGTAGCTCCGGTTTTAATAAAGATAAAATCCATTTCTGGACTTCATCCATATCTTCTTGTCGTAGCTCTTTTGAAGTAGCATAGATCATTAGATGGTCTCTGGAATAATAACTCCATATGGCATTGCCTTGTAGATAATTTGTAGCTAATTCTTGGATAATAGTTGATATACCAATTATTCTCTTATTTGCATAAAAATTTGGTATCTCTGCTTGTTGCGATATATCTTCTGGTATAATCATTTCCCTAGTCAGGCCTATTGTTACTACTTAAATTAGGGGTTTTATTTCATCATATAATATTTCTGCTGGTGCCGTATAAAATTTAATAAAAAATAAATTTCCCTTTGTAATTCTTTTGTATGTAATGAAAGCTTTGTGGAGTTCTGGAATTCCACTTATCTCTTCGCCATTGTAGGTGTATACGGTGCTAAGTAATCCATAGTTATAACAGGTTCTAACTAAGTTTGGATTTGTTTTTGGCTGGGCTATCAGCCGGTTGTATCCTTGTAGCTTTTGTATTAAATAATCTTGTGTTTTATCTGTAGTGGTGGTAGATTTTGGTTTGAGGTTTAGGAAAGTTTGTATTTTGTGGATATTTTCAATGTAAGTTTGGGTGATGTGGTTGTATATCTTCTTTTCTTTATGGAGGCTATTTGCATATGTAGATATCTGAGGTGTAACACTTGATATCTCAATGGGTTGTCTTTTTTGGGTAAATGGCTTTTCAAATACATTGTTCAGGTTGGTATTTGCAAATGGTTTTGTGCTAGCTATTTTGTTTTCTGCAGCCTTGCTTGTACCTGCAGCTGTATTTAACAAATCGTTATAGGTTTTAGGGAGTTTCCCAATGTTTCCTTTTAGCTCTGGAATTTTTGAGTCTTCCGATCGACTTAGCTCCACATGTTTAGAGTCATGCTACGGACTTAGCTCATTTGTTTCTATCTTTTGTAATCTCGTCCCTATACTGTCCACTTTCAGGGAAAGTGTAGTAAGGATTGAGAGTATATCTGGAGTATTATCCTCCGTCTGTGTACTTTTGTCTTGATAAGTAATCTGCAATTGCATTCTTTTAGTTGAAATTACTTCAATTGTAAATGTGAAGTTTTGTATACTCAATACAAGCCTTCTTATTTCTTTTGTAGTAACTGAATCTTGTATTTTCCTTGTAAGCCACCATTTAACTTGTGTATTATCTGTTTTCACAAGAAATTTATTATAAACTATGTATGGTTCAAAGTTTAACAGGCATTTGTATAATGTAAATAGTTCTTTCCTATTTATTTCCCATTTTATTTGTGGTTCTGTGTATGATCCTGAGTAATATCTACTGGTGTTCTATTTTTTCATTTTTATATTTATATTTTAATACTCCGCCGTAGCTATGGTCGCTAGAGTCTGTTTCTACTATGTATGTAAATTGTTTATTTTCATCTGGAAAATATAGTTTTGGTAATTGTTTACACATATTTTTAATTTTCCTTATATGGGTTTTATCTGTGTCATCAAAATGGTATTCTACATCCTTCTTTAATTTTTTCTGTAATGGTTTTAGATTTTCTGCTAGCTTAGGTATATATTCTCGTACTTGGTTAACTAATCCTAAAAAGGATTGTAATTTCTTTTTTGTATCGAGCATTTCATCTAATCCAATTATTTTTTGTACTATATGTGTTTGCATTTTTATCCCGTTTTTATCTATTTGTATTCCTAGAAATTCTATTTGGTTTTTCATTATTTCTGCTTTTTCTTTGCTTAGACTAATTCCTGAAATTTCTATAATATGTATAAATTTTTCTAATAACCTTATATGTTCTTCTTGAGTTCTAGAGTATAGTAGTATATCGTCTATATAGACTATACAGTTTTCTAGCTGGTTAAAATAGTTATCCATAAAGTATTGGTATCTACCTGGTGCATTTTTATATCCAAACGGTAATACGTTCCATTCATAGAATCCTTGTGGTAATGTAAAAGCTGTTAATTTTTTAGATTCATCTTCTAGTTTTAGGTGGTAAAATCCTGATTTACAGTCAAATTTACTAAAATACTATTTTCCTCTATTAGTTCTATTTTAACTTTTGTTTTGTGGTTTTCCCATCCTTTTAGTGGTTCTTCACTATACAGTGTTTCTAATTTATCTTGTATTGTTTTTATTTTATTTATGGAGAATATGATCAATTCTATTTTATGATCTAACTGATTTATGTTTTCTAATTTTTGGTTTATTTTTTCACTTCCTTTTATCCATTCTGTTGGCTTCCTATTTTTGTTATTAACCCTTTTTTCTCCTACTTTGTTGTTACATGGTGTTGTGAACCACCAATGAGTTTTTGTTATAGTGTGTGGATATAGGTTTTCTAAAAAAGGCATTCCTAATAGCATATTTTTTGTTGTTAATTCGTAATTATATACTTCTCCTATTGTTAGTATTTTATCCCATATTTGTATTTTTATATTTTTTGCTTTATGTGTAATCATACTTCCTTCATTATTAAATCCTGTTACTACTATTGGTGTTTTTAACTTTTCCCATTTTTCTTCTGGTAAGCAGTTATATTTAAATATATTAGCTTCTGCTCCTGTATCTATCATTGGTGTATAATATCTATTATTATATCCTTCTACTATTATTTTTGCCAGTATATATATCTTCATTTCATAGTTTCTTTCTTTTAAACTCTTTTTATTATTATTCTCTTATTATCATGTGTTATTATTAATTGTTTATTTTCTATACTATATGGTTTCATTTTTTCTAACCATTTTATTCCTAATATTGTATTTTTTTCTTGGTGTATTTCAAATTTTATTTTTATTGGTATTCCTCCTATAATTATTTCCTTTTTTACTATTTCTTTAGTATTTACTAATGTTTTTGGTAGGTCTGGACATGACTGGTTTTTTACTTTTATCTTATCTTCCATAACTAATTCTCTTGTTATGTTATTTTCTTCTTGTCCTATATCTATTAATATTAAACATCTTTGTTCATTTATTATTCCCGTTATATAGTATTGTTTTAGTTCCTCTTTTTGATGTTTTATTAGTCTTGTAGATGATTCTTGTATTTCTGGTTCGTAATTTATACTTGTGCTTTCATATTTTCTACCTGATATGCTTAATCTCGGTTCATAGTTTATTCTTTTAGATGTACTTAATCTTTCTTTTACTATTTCTAAATTTTCGTCAAAATCTATTTCTTTGTAACTATATTCATTTTTGTCTATTAGAGTAACTATCTTTTCAAAGGGGTTTTCTATTTTTATCCTATTTATTTTATTTTTTGCTGTTATTTTATGTTTAGTAGTTAATACATACAAGTTTTACATCTTGCTGTAAATATCTTACTGCCTGGGGCTAGTTCTATTCCTAACATTTTCCAATATAATACTAAAGATTTATCTATATTTTTATCTGATACTGCTACTGAATAGTTAGCACTTATTATAAATTTAAACTTTTGGTATATTAAATTTCCTTTAACTGCGCTTATTATGCTTTTCTCTATAGGTTCTATGATCCTATCGTCTGCTAAATATATTTCTATTGGTGTATCTATTCCTTCTCTAAAATAGGCTTTTATTAATATTTCTGTTTCACCTAGATGTACGTATTTTATTGGATCTCTTGCTTTTAGATCTTGTTGCTTATTAAGGGTATTTTAGCTTTTCCTTGTGTATATTTACAATCTATTATATGTTCTTTTTGTCTTACTACGTAATATTCTTCTTTTTGTGTTTTGAATAAATTTCTAATAATTGGTATACTAAATATTTTGTCTACACTCAAGTCTAACTCTTTTCCTTTTATCTGATCGAATATGTTATAATCAAAAATTATTTTTTGATCCGTAGACTCTTCATCTAGATATTCTTCTTTTTTTATTATTTGTATCTCTTTTTCAGTCATTACTTATTTCACTTTCTTCTTCTTCTTCTGATATTTCATATATACTATCGTCGCTATCTAGTTCATAGTCTATGTATTCTATTTGTGTATATTTTTCGTTTTCTTCGAATATTATTTCTGATATTTGTTTTCTTTGTGGGTTTCTTGGTAATTTACAATTTTTAGCTATATGTCCTAATTTTCCGCAGTTATAGCATGTACATTCTGTTAATTTTCGTTTTGGTCTATATGGTTTTTTTGTTTTATAGTTTTTTACATAATATTTTCTCTTTGGGTTTATATTTCTATACTTAGATTTATATTTTTTATATCTCTTATTTTTAGAGTATGGATTTTTATAATAATTAATTTCATCTTTACACCCACATTTAGATGCTACTTTATTGTTACAACATACTAGATTTTTTATTAGAGTTTTCTCTATTTGTAGTTTTTCTCTATATTCTTCACAAGTATTAGAATACCAGTGATGTAAATATTTTATTCTAGCTCCTAATGTATCTGTCAGTCCTGCTTCTTTCCAATTTTTTATTATTTTTGAACTAAATGGTTCAGGTAATTTTGTAAAATATAACTGTCTGATTTCCTTACTTTCTTCTGTATTATATGATCCTTTATAATAATATTCTTTAAATGCACATGTATATTCGTCTATATAACACATGTTGCATATTTCTAATTTTATCATTAAATTTCTATTTATGACTTTTTCTTTATTTTGTTCTTCATATTCTGTCATCATACTACTAAATTCATTTCTTATTGATGTTTCATATTTTTGTAGTATTTCTATCGATGTTGTTGCAGCTTCGCCATTTATGTTTTTATTATTTCTTAATGTTTTTATACTTTCTTCTGTTAAAATTAATAACCATAGTTTTACTGTTCCTCTTAATGTTCTTTCTATATATCCTGGTGCTTCTGTCATTTGTATTTTGTTGTCTATTAATTATTTTGCTATATATCCCATCCATAATTGGATAACTTTATTTGTGTCTGTCACATAATCTAGATCTAAGAAATTATATTGTTCTATTGGTGGAGTTAGTGTCCATTTCTCATTATATCGTTTCTTCCATATTTTATCCTGTCTATCTGAGTTTTCATAACTCCTTGTATAGTATTTTGGACCTGGTTTAGGGTCTCTTTCTCTTGATGTACTTGGTTTTTCTTCTACTTTACTCATGTTTATTTCTATGTTTTCACCATTTTCTATATCTTTTAATAATTCTGTATATGTTTCACTTGTTTCCGAATTTTGTTCTTCATTAGTTTCATTTATTTAATCTATTCTTAATTCTGGTAAATTATGTTCTTCGTTATCTTCTTTTAGTTGTAATTTTTCTTTAAATGATCTTATTTCATTTTGTAATTTTTCTTGTTCTTTTTCTTCTTTTTCTTTTTGTCTTTTTTCATATATTTCTTTTAACATTGCTAGTTCTTTTTCTAATTCTAATATTTTTGTATTTTTAATACTTTCTATTTTCTGTACTTCTATTTTTGTTTCTTGTCTTATTTTATTTATTTCATTCTTTCTGTCTATCTCTTCGTTTTCTTTCATTACTCTTACCATAGCTGCTAAGCTATCTTCTAATTTGGCTGATTCTCTTTCTAGCATTAGGTTTAAAGTTTCTCCTATTTTCTTATATCTTCTTCCTAGATTAGAAAGTACTATTTTTATTTTTATTCCTTCTAGGTTTTCGAAGGTTTTTTCTTCTATCACATATTCTTCCTTATTCATTTATAATTTATTTTGTAATTTATATGTTAGTTTTTGTAATTCTATGTATAGATAGAATATTTCCTTTCTTTGTGCCAATGTTGATTTATGGCATACTCCTGCAAATATATTTTCACTAAGTCTTTGTTCTCTATGTGTAATTTCTTCTCTTTTTTGTTTAATCATTTTCGTTAGTTCTTCCTCGTACTTATTCATTAAATATTTTATTATAATATTCCTTTTTTAAAGGAATTAGCCTTTTTATTTCTTTTACATTTTCCATAATATATTCAAGATATTCCATATCTTGGGTTTTTTGATATTTCTCTATATTATTCTTTATTAATTTATTTAACAAATTTATATCTTCTATGGTTTTTTTCCAATAACTTAAATATTCGTAATTAATCATTAATCTGAATATACTATTTCTAGATCTGAATATATTTCCCAATCGTCATCTATATTTAAATTTTCTAGATCTATCCCGTACCATTGTGATTTTCTATTAAATATTTTTTCCCATATAATTCTTTTTAATTCTACTATCCTTATGTCTTTTAGTGCATATAAAACTAATGTTTTATAATTATTTATCATTTCATTATGTAAACTTGTCATTTTATGATGCTTTTTGTCAATTATTCCCTCTAATCATATTTTATGATATGATACTTTTTATATAAGCTTACTATAAACTGTATTATTCTTAGATCATGTTTATTCGTCACTACTAGCATTGTACTCGGCATGATACTCTTCTTCTTTAAACAGTATTTCTCATACTATTGGTACTCCCTAACACGGCTTCTTTCCTCAACGGTTTCCCTCTCATTATAGTACTGTTCTTAGAAGTTTTCTCTCCTTTCCCATTTGCTAGCAAACTATATAACATGCTATGAATAATTCCAATATATAGTAACTAATATAAAATTTATTCTACCATAATTATGATTATCAGGAATATATGAGTTTAGCTATGCATATTCATATGACAGTATATAGCAACATAAGTATATCGGTATACCTGTACGGTAGTTTTCTAATCGGAGTTAGCTTTGTCCATGGTTGATATATTTTTCTATCTAGCTCTGATACCAAATATGCAGAATTGAGAGATTATTGCTAAGAGAGAGATATAGAGAGAAAGGGATGATTTTATTTATGTTTATCAGACCCTTATATATAGGAGTCGGAACCCTTTACATAGACGACTTTTACTGTTTATGAATAGTATATGACTTAATGACTTTTACTATTCATAAATAGTAAGTACTATTCATGAATAGTTAATTTACTATTCATGAATATGACTCTTTTCTTACTTTACATATAAAAACAAAAGACTTTACTTTATACTTTACATCTGTCTAATATATTGACCGTTTATTTTGGCCGACACAACTAAACTTTATCTACATAACTTTACACCTATTACAATAAAATAATAGATGTTGACATAGCTGTTTGTTCATATCTTTTTTGTAGCTATCTCCGGTATCTGCAAGCTGTCCTCCTTTTGTTAATCCATTTATTCAAGCTGAACATCTGGAATAACGTTATCTTCTCCTTTGCATTTGGAGCATATATGATCTGGGTATTTATGGCCAATTAGCTTGCAATATCTGATTAGTAGTTCTTCTGAGATGAATCCTTCCTTCAAGGCTCTAGTTGTTGGTTGTAGCTCCGGTTTTAATAAAGATAAAATCCATTTCTGGACTTCATCCATATCTTCTTGTCGTAGCTCTCTTGAATTAGCATAGATCATTAGATGGTCTCTGGAATAATAACTCCATATGGCATTTCCTTGTAGATAATTTGTAGCTAATTCTTGGATAATAGTTGATATACCAATTATTCTCTTATTTGCATAAAAATTTGGTATCTCAACTTTTGGTATCTCTGCTTGTTGCGATATATCTTCTGGTATAATCATTTCTCTAGTCAGGCCTATTTTTACTACCTGAATTAGGGGTTTTATTTCATCATATAATATTTCTGCTGGTGCCGTATAAAATTTAATAAAAAATAAATTTCCCTTTGTTATTCTTTTGTATGTAATGAAAGCTTTGTGGAGTTCTGGAATTCCACTTATCTCTTCGCCATTGTAGGTGTATACGGTGTTAAGTAATCCATAGTTATAACAGGTTATAACTAAGTTTGGATTTGTTTTTGGCTGGGCTATCAGCCGGTTGTATCCTTGTAGCTTTTGTGTTAAATAGTCTTGTGTTTTATTTGTAGTGGTGGTAGATTTTTGTTTGAGGTTTAGGAAAGTTTGTATTTTGTGGATATTTTCAATGTAAGTTTGGGTGATGTGGTTGTATATCTTCTTTTCTTTATGGAGGCTATTTGCATATGTAGATATCTGAGGTGTAACACTTGATATCTCAATGGGTTGTCTTTTTTGGGTAAATGGCTTTTCAAATACCTTGTTCAGGTTGGTATTTGTAAATGGTTTTGTGCTAGCTATTTTGTTTTCTGCAGCCTTGCTTGTACCTGCAGCTGTATTTAACAAATCGTTATGGGTTTTAGGGAGTTTCCCAACGTCTCCTTTTAGCTCTGGAATTTTTGAGTCTTCCGATCGACTTAGCTCCGCATGTTTAGAGTCATGCAGCTGACTTAGCTCATTTGTTTCTATCTTTTGTAATCTCGTCCCTATACTGTCCACTTTCAGGGAAAGTGTAGTAAGGATTGAGAGTATATCTGGAGTATTATCCTCCGTCTGTGTACTTTTGTCTTGATAAGTAATCTGCAATTGCATTCTTGTTAGTTGAAATTACTTCAATTGTAAATGTGATGTTTTGTATACTCAATACAAGCCTTCTTATTTCTTTTGTAGTAACTGAATCTTGTATTTTCCTTGTAAGCCACCATTTAACTTGTGTATTATCTGTTCTCACAAGAAATTTATTATAAACTATGTATGGTTCAAAGTTTAACAGGCATTTGTATAATGCAAATAGTTCTTTCCTATTTATTTCCCATTTTATTTGTGGTTCTGTGTATGATCCTGAGTAATATCTACAATGGTGTTCTATTTTTTCATTTTTATATTTATATTTTAATACTCCGCCGTAGCTATGGTCGTTAGAGTCTGTTTCTACTATGTATGTAAATTGTTTATTTTCATCTGGAAAATATAGTTTTGGTAATTGTTTACACATATTTTTAATTTTCCTTATATGGGTTTTATCTGTGTCATCAAAATGGTATTCTACATCCTTCTTTAATTTTTTCTGTAATGGTTTTAGATTTTCTGCTAGCTTAGGTATATATTCTCGTACTTGGTTAACTAATCCTAAAAAGGATTGTAATTTCTTTTTTGTATCGAGCATTTCGTCTAATCCAATTATTTTTTGTACTATATGTGTTTGCATTTTTATCCCTTTTTATCTATTTGTATTCCTAGAAATTCTATTTGGTTTTTCATTATTTCTGCTTTTTCTTTGCTTAGACTAATTCCTGAAATTTCTATAATATGTATATTTTTTTCTAATAACCTTATATGTTCTTCTTGTGTTCTGGAGTATAGTAGTATATCGTCTATATAGACTATACAGTTTTCTAGCTGGTTAAAATAGTTATCCATAAAGTGTTGGTATCTACCTGGTGCATTTTTATATCCAAATGGTAATACAATCCATTCATAGAATCCTTGTGGTACTGTAAAAGCTGTTAATTTTTTAGATTCATCTTCTAGTTTTAGGTGGTAAAATCCTGATTAACAGTCAAATTTACTAAAATAATTATATCCTTGTATTTGTCTTATTTTTAATATTTTATTTGGTATTGGGTAGTTATACGTTTTGGCTTTTGCATTTAAATTTCTATAATCTATGACCATCCTAGTTTTTCCTCTTTTTTGTTCACTGTGTTTATTTACTATGAATGCTGGGCTAGAATGTTTGCTATTAGTTTAAAAGAAAGAAACTATGAAATAAACATATATATACTGGCAAAAATAATAGTAGAAGGATATAATAATAGATATTATACACCAATGATAGATACAGGAGCAGAAGCTAATATATTTAAATATAACTGCTTACCAGAAGAAAAATGGGAAAAGTTAAAAACACCAATTGTAGTAACAGGATTTAATAATCAAGGAAGTATGATTACACATAAAGCAAAAAATATAAAAATACAAATATGGGATAAAATACTAACAATAGGAGAAGTATATAATTACGAATTAACAACAAAAGATATGCTATTAGGAATGCCTTTTTTGGAAAACCTATATCCACATACAATAACAAAAACTCATTGGTGGTTCACAACACCATGTAACAACAAAGTAGGAGCAAAAAGGGTTAATAACAAAAATAGAAAGCCAACAGAATGGATAAAAGGAAGTGAAAAAATAAACCAAAAATTAGAAAACATAAATCAGTTAGATCATAAAATAGAATTAATCATATTCTCAATAAACAAAATAAAAACAATACAAGATAAATTAGAAACACTGTATAGTGAATAACCACTAAAAGGATGGGATAACCACAAAACAAAAGTTAAAATAGAACTAATAGAGGAAAATAGTATTATAACCCAAAAACCTTTAAAATATAATTTCAATGATTTAGAAGAATTTAAAATGCATATTAACGAACTATTAGAAAAAACATATATACAAGAAAGTAATAGCAAACATTCTAGCCCAGCATTCATAGTAAATAAACACAGTGAACAAAAAAGAGGAAAAACTAGGATGGTCATAGATTATAGAAATTTAAATGCAAAAGCCTAAACGTATAACTACCCAATACCAAATAAAATATTAAAAATAAGACAAATACAAGAATATAATTATTTTAGTAAATTTGACTGTAAATCAGGATTTTACCATCTAAAACTAGAAGATGAATCTAAAAAATTAACAGCTTTTACAGTACCACAAGGATTCTATGAATGGAACGTATTACCGTTTGGATATAAAAATACACCAGGTAGATACCAATACTTTATGGATAACTATTTTAACCAGCTAGAAAACTGTATAGTCTATATAGACGATATACTACTATACTCCAGAACTCAAGAAGAACATATAAGGTTATTAGAAAAATTTATACATATTATAGAAATTTCAGGAATTAGTCTAAGCAAAGAAAAAGCAGAAATAATGAAAAACCAAATAGAATTTCTAGGAATACAAATAGATAAAAACGGGATAAAAATGCAAACACATATAGTACAAAAAAAATTTCGATTAGACGAAATGCTCGATACAAAAAAGAAATTACAATCCTTTTTAGGATTAGTTAACCAAGTACGAGAATATATACCTAAGCTAGAAGAAAATCTAAAACCATTACAGAAAAAATTAAAGAAGGATGTAGAATACCATTTTGATGACACAGATAAAACCCATATAAGGAAAATTAAAAATATGTGTAAACAATTACCAATAGACCTTAAGTTGAACACTAATTCTTAACTCAAAACTAATAATTTAAACTAACAAACTTGACTTAAAAAAGTTTAACTTAAAAAAACTAAGATTCAAAAATCTAATTTAAGTTAATAGTCTAATTCAAAACCCTAGTTCCAAATTCAAGTTCAAGTCTTAATCCTAATTCAAGTTCCAAATTCCAGTTCCAAATCCTAATTCCAAATTAAAGTTCAAAATTCAACTACCTAATTCAAGTTCAAGAAAGAACCTAAAGTTGAAAAAAAATTCTTAACTCAAAACTAACAATTTAAACTAACAAACTTAACTTAAAAAAACTTAACTTAAAAAAACTAAGATTCAAGAAACTAATTTAAGTTAATAATCTAATTCAAGAACCTAATTCCAAATTCAAGTTCAAGTCCTAATCCTAATTCAAGTTCCAAAATCAAGTTCCAAATCCTAATTTCAAATTCAAGTTCAAAATTCAAGTACCTAATTCAAGCTCAAAAAAGAACCTAAAGTTGAAAACTAATTCTTAACTCAAAACTAACAATTTAAACTAACAAAACTAACTTAAAAAAGCTTAACTTAAAAAAACTAAGATTCAAGAACCTAATTCAAAAGATTAAAGTTAAATACTAAATCAAGATTCTAAAACAAAACCAAAAATTAATTCAAGAACCTATTTCAAATTCAAAGTTCCCAAATTCAAGTTAATAATCTAATTCAAGAACCTAATTCCAAATTCAAGAACCAACCTAATTCCAGTTCAAAAAATCATTCCTAAAGTTCAAAACTAATTCTTAACTCAAAACTAACAATTTAAACTAACAAACTTAACTTAAAAAAACTTAACTTAAAAAAACTAAAATTCAAAAACCTAATATAAGTTAATAATCTAATTCAAGAACCTAATTCCAAATTCAAGTTCAAATCCTAATCCTAATTCAAATTCTAAATTCAAGTTCCAAATTAAAGTTTTAAATTCAAATTTCAAATCCTAATTCCAAATTAAAGTTCAAAATCCAAGTACCTAATTCAAGTTCAAAAAACAACCTAAAGTTGAAAACTAATTTTTTAACTAAAACTAACAATTTAAACTAACAAACTTAACTTTAAAAAGCTTAACTTAAAAAAACTAAGATTCAAGAACTTAATTTAAGTTAATAATCTAATTCTAGAACCTAATTCCAAATTCAAGTTAAAGTCCTAATCCTAATTCAAGTTCCAAATTAAAGTTCCAAATGCAAGTTCCAAATCATAATTCCAAATTCAAGTTCAAAATTAAAGTCCCTAATTCAAGTTCAAAAAAGAACCTAAAGTTGAAAACTAATTCTTAACTCAAAACTAACAATTTAAACTAACAAACTTCACTTAAAAAAGCTTAATTTAAAAAAACCAAGATTCAAGAACCTAATTTAAGTTAATAATTTAATTCAAGAACTTAATTCCAAATTCAAGTTCAAGTGCTAATCCGAATTCAAGTTCCAAATTCAATTTCCAAATTAAAGTTCCAAATTCTAATTCCAAATTCAAGTTCAAAATTCAAGTACCTAATTCAAGTTCAAAAAAAAAAAACTAAAGTTGAAAACTAATTTTTAACTCAAAACTAACAATTTATACTAACAAACTTAACCTAAAAAAGTTTAACTTAAAAAATCTAAGATTCAAGAACCTAATTTAAGTTAATAATCTAATTCAAGAACCTAATTTCAAATTCAAATTCAAGTCCTAATCGTAATTCAAGTTCCAAATTTGAATTCCAAATTCAAGTTCAAAATTTAAGTACCTAATTCAAGTTAAAAAAAGAACCTAAAGTTGAAAGCTAATTCTTAACTCAAAACTAACAATTTAAACTAACAAACTTAAATTTAAAAAACTTAACTTAAAAAAACTAAGATTCAAGAACCTAATTTAAGTTAATAATCTAATTCAAGAACCTAATTCCAAATTCAAGTTCAAGTCCTAATCCTAATTCAAGTTCCAAATTCAAGTTCCAAATCCTAATTCAAAATTCAAGTACCTAATTCAAGTTAAAAAAAGAACCTAAAGTTGAAAAATAATTCTTAACTCAATACTAACAATTTAAACTAACAAACTTAACTTAAAAAAGCTTAACTTAAAAAAACTAGGATTCAAGAACCTAATTGAAGTTAATAATCTAATTCAAGAATCTAATTCAAAATTCAAGTTCAAGTTCTAATCCTAATTCAAGTTCCAAATTCAAGTTTCAAATCCAAATTCCAAATTCAAGTTCAAAATTCAAGTACCTAATTCAAGTTCAAAAAAGAACCTATAGTTGAAAACTAATTCTTAACTCAAAACTAACAATTTAAACTAACAAACTTAACTTAAAAAATCTTAACTAAAAAAAACTAAGATTCTTGTTAATAATCTAATTCAAGAACCTAATTCAAAATTCAAGTTCATTTCCTAATCCTAATTCAAGTTCCAAATTCAAGTTCCAAATTAAAGTTCCAAATTAAAGTTCCAAATTTATGTTAATAATCTAATTCAAGTTCCAAATCCTAATTCCAAATTCAAGTTCTAAATTCAAGTTCAATAGCCAAGTACCTAATTCAAGTTCAAAAAAGAATCTAAAGATGAAAACTAATTCTTAACTCAAAACTAACAATTTAAACTAACAAACTATACTTAAAAAAACTAAAATTCAAGAACATAATATAAGTTAATAATCTAATTCAAGAACCTAATTTCAAATTCAAGTTCAAATCCTAATCCTAATTCAAATTCCAAATTCAAGTTCCAAATTAAAGTTTCAAATTCAAATTTCAAATCCTAATTCCAAATTAAAGTTCAAAATCCAAGTACCTAATTCAAGTTCAAAAAACAACCTAAAGTTGAAAACTAATTCTTAACTAAAACTAACAATTTAAACTAACAAACTTAACTTAAAAAAACTAAGATTCAAGAACTTAATTTAAGTTAATAATCTAATTCAAGAACCTAATTCCAAATTCAAGTTCAAGTCCTAATCCTAATTCAAGTTCCAAATTCAAGTTCCAAATCCTAATTTCAAATTAAAGTTCAAAATTCACGTACCTAATTCAAGTTCAAAAAAGAACCTAAAGTTGAAAACTAATTCTTAACTCAAAACTAACAATTTAAACTAACAAACTTAACTTAAAAAAACTCAACTTAAAGAAACTAAGATTCAAGAACCTAATTTAAAGTTAATAATTTAATTCAAGAACCTAATTCCAAATTCAAGTTCAAGTCCTAATCCTAATTCAAGTTCCAAATTCAAGTTCCAAATTAAAGTTCCAAATTCTAATTCCAAATTCAAGTTCAAAATTCAAGTACCTAATTCAAGTTCAAAAAAAAAACAACTAAAGTTGAAAACTAATTCTTAACTCAAAACTAACAATTTATACTAACAAACTTAACCTAAAAAAATTTAACTTAAAAAATCTAAGATTCAAGAACCTAATTTAAGTTAATAACCTAATTCAAGAACCTAATTCCAAATTCAAGTACAAGTCCTAATCGTAATTCAAGTTCCAAATCTGAATTCCAAATTCAAGTTCAAAGTTTTAGTACCTAATTCAAGTTAAAAAAGAACCTAAAGTTGAAAGCTAATTCTTAACTCAAAACTAACAATTTAAACTAACAAACTTAACTTTAAAAAACTTAACTTAAAAAAACTAAGATTCAAGAACCTAATTTAAGTTAATAATCTAATTCAAGAACCTAATTCCAAATTCAAGTTCAAGTCCTAATCCTAATTCTAGTTCCAAATTAAAGTTCCAAATTCAAGTTCCAAATCCTAATTCAAAATTCAAGTTCAAAATTCAAGTACCTAATTCAAGTTCAAAAAAGAACCTAAAGTTGAAAAATAATTCTTAACTCAAAACTAACAATTTAAACTAACAAACTTAACTTAAAAAAGCTTAACTTAAAAAAACTAGGATTCAAGAACCTAATTGAAGTTAATAATCTAATTCAAGAACCTAATTCAAAATTCAAGTTCAAGTCTTAATCCTAATTCAAGTTCCAAATTCAAGTTTCAAATTCAAGTTTCAAATCCAAATTCCAAATTCAAGTTCAATATTCAAGTACCTAATTCAAGTTCAAAAAAGAACCTATAGTTGAAAACTAATGCTTAACTCAAAAATAACAATTTAAACTAACAAACTTAATTTAAAAAATCTTAACTCAAAAAAACTAAGATTCTAGAACCTAATTCAAGTTAATAATCTAATTCAAGAACCTAATTCCAAATTCAAGTTCATTTCCTAATCCTAATTCAAGTTCCAAATTAAAGTTCCAAATCCTAATTCAAGAACCTAATTCTAAATTCAATTTCAAGTCCGAATCCTAATTCAAGTTCTAAATTAAAGTTCCAAATTAAAGTTTCAAATTTATGTTAATAATCTAATTCAAGTTCCAAATCCTAATTCCAAATTCAAGTTCCAAATTCAACTTCCAAATTCAAGTTAATAATCTAATTCAAGAACCTTATCCTAATTCAAGTTCCAAATCCTAATTCCAAATTCAAGTTTTAAGTCCTAATTCCAAATTCAAGTACCTAATTCAAGTTCAAAAAAGAACCTAAAGTTGAAAAATAATAATCTAATTCAAGTACTTAATTCAAGAACCTATATAATTCAAGTTCAAAAAAGAACCTAAACTAAGGTTCACAAGCTAATAGCAAGCATTACCTAAACTAAGGTTCACAAACTAATAGCAAGCCTAAACTAAGGTTCACAAACTAATTATAGCAAGCCTAAACTAAGGTTCACAAACTAATAGAAAGCCTAAATTAAGATTCACAAACTAATTAGCAAGCCTAAACTAAGGTTCACAAACTAATAGCAAGTCTAAACTAAGATTCACAAACTAATAGCAAGCCTAAACTAATTAAAGTTCATAAATTAAGAATGTAATCTAAAAAATGAATATTTCACTATCAATTTTTTCATATATCAATTTTCACTATCAATTTCTCAAAGTCTTAGTTTAGAATTCAACAACAACAACATATACACCATAGTCTAAATTCAACAACCACAACATACCCTAGTCTAGAATACACTATCAATTTTTGAAAATAAAAATACCCAAATTAAACCCTAACCTTCAAATCAACAAAATAACTAACCTCAAAATGGGAGAAGGTTGGAGGGAGGAGGATAACAGTGGAGGAAGCTGTGGTGGAGGAGCAACAATGGAGGAGCAGCAGTGGAGTAGCGGTGGAGCAGTGGTACAGTGGTGGAGGAGAGGAGGAGAGAAAAAGAGAAAGAGAGAAATGAGGAGAAAGAGACCCGACGGGGTCTCTATATAATTAAAGAAGCGACGGGCAGCGTCGCTTTTGTCCATCACTTTTTTAAATGAGTGATCGTGTTTTGACCAAAAAAGGACGAACAAAAGGGACGCAGTCCGTCGCTTTTCTATTTTTTTAATATAAATTAAATTTTAAAGAAAGTGACGGGAAGCGTTGCTTTCTTTAAAATTATTTTTTATTTTTTTAATAATTATGACGCTGTCCATCGCTTATAAAAAAATAAATATTAATTATTTATAAATTATTTTGGCACAAAAATCTGCCAAAAAGAGCGATGGACAAAGCAACATTGTCCGTCGCTTTTGCAAAAAAATAATTATAAATTAGAAAAATAATAGAAAAGCAACGTACAACGTCACTTTTCAGGAGCGACACTGTCCGTCGCTTTCCTATCCGTCTCTTTTTGAGCTGTTTTTAGTAGTGTGTGTTCAAGCAGTATTTGGATATGTTTGTGATTGTGTTCCTTGATGATATTCTTATCTATTCTCAGAGAGAGGAAGAGCATGCAGACTATTTGAGAGTGGTGTTTCAAACTCTCAAGGACCGACAGGTATTTGCTAAGTTTAGCAAGTGCGAGTTTTGAATGCAGTATGTTGCTTTTCTGGGTCATATTGTGACTAGAGATGGTATTCGAGTTGATTCTCAAAAGATTGAGGCAGTAAAGAACTGGCCTAGACCCACTTCCCTGTATGATATTAGGAGCTTTTTAGGTTTGGTTGGTTACTACAGGAGATTCGTGGAAGGGTTTTCTTCCATTGCTTCCCCATTGACTCGGTTGATTCAATAGAAGGTTAAATTTTAGTGGTCTGATCTATGTGAGAATAAATTTTAGGAATTGAAGACTAGATTGACCACTGCTCCAGTGTTGGCTCTACCCGAGGGCCTAGATAATTTTGTTATGTATTGTGATGCTTCTAGGATTGGCTTGGATTGTGTGTTGATGCAGCGTGGCAAGGTGATTTCTTATGCTTCGAGATAACTTATGATTCATGAGAAGAACTACCCTACTCATGATCTTGAGTTAGCGGACGTGGTTTTTGCTTTGAAAATTTGGAGACACTACTTGTATGGTACACATGTTGATGTATTCACCGATCAAAAAAGTCTTCAGTATGTGTTCACACAAAAGTAATTGAATCTTTGTCAAAGGAGATGGCTTGAGCTTTTAAAGGATTATGATATAGGCGTGCTTTACCATCCGGGTAAGGCCAATATCATGGCGAACGCACTTAGTAGATTGTCCATAGGTAGTGTATCTTCGATTAAAGATGGAAAGAAAGAATTGGCCAAAGATGTTCATCGACTTGCTCGATTGGGAGTTTGCCTTATGGATTTGATAAAAGGTGGTGTTATTGTTCAAAATGGTTCTAAATCATCTTTGGTAGCCAACGTGAAAGAAAAGCAAGACAGTGATCCTATTTTCATGTAATGACCCTTCCGGTCATTTCCACGTTTGAGTTTTGAAGTCAAGCAAATCGACAAAAGATATCGTAAGACCTTTAACAAATTTTCTGAACTTTGGGTCAAATGTCTCAGGGCTTTCCTCCCAATATATAAAGAGTTAGAAGTCCCCCGAAATATCAAATCGAAGGTCTACGAGTCTAGTTTCCAACGCATGAAACCTCATGTCCAACTGATCTCGGAGTAAAGAGTTATGACTGTTTTACCGCGGACTGTCTGGCAGAAAACGGGTTGCGAACCGGGTCGCGAACTGGGTCGGGTTAAACCCGATTTAAGCCTCAGTTTCACGTTTTAAGATGCCATTTCAGTTCCGAAACAGTGATAAAACATATGGGAGGATCCCGAGAGAATTCTTGAGTATCAAAATCGTGCGTTGGTGAATTGCGAGTCTAGATTTAAGAATTTTATTAACATCGTGCGTGTATTTGAAAATATTTTATTTAAAAGTTGAATTTGGTAAAAAATATATTATTATTGCCTTTTCAAAATATTTTAAAGGTTTATGGGAAATATTTTGTTACATTATAATTGTATATGTATTTATTTTATAAGGTTTTTATACACCGTAATATTTTACCGGAGTTAGTAAATTTTTTTATGTTGGGAATTATTATTATAATATAGTAGGTTTTGTTTGAAATAATTTTCTATGAATTATAGTATATTTAAAATATTATATTTATTTTACCACGAATTTATTCAATACCCGAGTACGTACGTGGCGGGGATCCACCTATCATTAATTGGATAAGGGGAGGTGTGGTGTTGACACACACCCCCCACGTGGAACCCAAATGAGGGTGTAGGCAATTGCTGCCAAACTTAAGGCAATTGTTGCCTTAACTTTCATTACACTTCTATTTTCTATTCACTGAAGCATTCTTGAACAAATTGCTATGTAAGTGCTGCCAACAATGCTTAATGTTTCTTTGAAATATAATTGTGGTGCAAAAATTACCACAGTACATCATTCTCTTGTCACGTTAAAAGTTGATTTCAATAAGCAAGATCTTGATAATTTATTGGATCACCGCAAAGAAAATCAATTGTCTATGTCAAGTTATTCCGTCCCAAATCCGAATCCGATTCCGATTTAGTTTTGGATTTTCTCGGAGTGGTTCGAGCTTGGACATCGTTGTTCTAGCAGCTTGTCGTCGGACGACAGGTAGGTTACGGTTTAATTTTCCTAGACTCCGCATATATATAAAATAAAATTGTATTACTGGGCATCCTTGGGTTGGTTTATTAGGTTGGTACCACAGACCTTGACCGCTTTATCCATGTCCGCCTACTTTTGTTCCTCCGTTGTTTGTAGTATTTGCCGTTATATTTATTTACCCTTGTGGTCCTGCGAGGCCTTGTTGACTCTGGAACATAGAAGGTGGGATTTTGGGAATGTCCGCGAGTCCCGGGCATAGAATATCCTTCTAGGCTGGTTATGCTTGCTGAGCAGCTGTGGGCCTGTGCAGGGTCGATAGGTTGATTGTGAGCTGCTGGGCATTCTTATTCGT
>QJPP01002709.1:0-135321 GCA_003996215.1 Jaltomata sinuosa | reverse complement strand
ACTTAAAACGTTCGCTTGTCCTCAAGCAACATGACATAAAAACAATACTACGACTCAACTAAGAAACAACTCATGTCTATAGCAACTCATGGTCATTCAAAACTTATTCAATTAAATCAAGCTCCCTCGTAGCACACGAATGTATGAAACACTAACTTGCAAGGATCCAAACATGTCATTCCAATATGATAGAACGTTCTGCATACACACGCGCAACTATCCTAACAATCAATAGACAATACAGACATCTTGGTGCCCTCACCACAAGGAAATCCCACACACAAGATTTGGGACTAGGTAAGCGCTCACACTCACAAACAATTTCAAACAATGCACATGCTATACCATAGGCTTGCCCTTACTATTCTATTTCGGTTCTTCAGAAAGCCGCTCAGGATCACTACAGGACTTGTTTTGGCTTGTAATGAGGCTTCAGGTGCAGGTAGGATACATTTAGGGGTTAGTGACTAAGCCCTCCTTGGAACTACCGACGTCTTATTACCACATACTTACTTTGTCCATCCTTATTCGCCTTTTTATTTCCTTCTCTCTAGCTACAGGTGCGGCCTCTTTATTTTGAGAATTCTTTTTGTTACTTTTTCGATCTTTTTCACTTCTTTTTATTTTTCTTTTCTTAGGCACACACCCGAATTTTCATTCTATTCACAACCAATCTTCTCCATCCTCTTTTTCTCATCATTCACCTCTGTAGTAGCCACCCTCAACTTAAGCTGATTGCCTGTGTTGAGGTGCACAATGTCCATGGCAGGACCAGGGCCAAAACAGGGTTTACCTCTATAGTAGCCACCCTCAACTTAGGCTGATTGCCTGAGTTGAGGTGCACGATGTCCAAGGAAGGACCAGGGCCAAAACAGGGATTCAAAGTTAAACAGGAACGGTGACAGGTTATTGAAAGAACAAGGTCAATTGTGGCTCAAACAGGGATCAAAGGGATTATTTACATTTGGACGGTCTTATAGGTTAAGTGGACTGCACACAAAAAGGGCCTGTGATCCTTTCCTAAGCAACCAACTTCAAACTTTAACAAAATAGACCGGGCAAGTTCTAGATGCATGCACAGAGTAAGAATTTATGACAATAATCTCACACACTCTTGGCACCAAGAACCTATATCGCTACCAACTATCAAACAACCGCTCGGCTTAAGCATACTCATTCTACTCATAATCACACAATGACATACAAGGATCCAGACAGTCAATCGTTTCATCATAAGTACAAACCCAGAAAATTTTTAAAAGGGGCGCTACTTTGATAAGAAATCGCATGCTTTGCTATAGACACTAAAAAATAAAATTTTAAACAATAACCTAAACATGCCGGTTCTACTAGATAGCACACCGAAGGGAAAAGAAATCGGCAACAAAAACCCTCGGTGGTGACTCACAGGTTTCCCAACACCCTCAACTTAGATTCATGCATTGTCCCCAATGCATACATATGAAAATTAAAACTGTGAGGATAAAGGAATACCTGTGGAGTCAATATGACTCAGCTTCTGGAATGATGTTGGAGACCGCCAGGGTCTCCAAAACAGGAGAACTCGATGGAGTGTGGCGTTCCAGCTTCCTTTTTGGGCTTCATCACTAGTCGCGATAACTTCTTCGCTCTTTCTTTGTAGATTCTCTTGCGGTGTTTTCGTTTCTTAGTTCTATTTTCACCGCCTTCCTCTACATGTTTCTCCTCAGGATACACATCAGCAGGGACTTCCTCAATAGCATTGATGACCGCAACCACCCTCATGTCACTTGGTTGCTTCATCACTCTGGACACATCGAACTTGACCATTTCATTGTTCAGCCTGAAGGTCAGTTCGTTTTTCTCCATGTCAACCAAGGCTCTTGCTGTGTCTAGCAATGGTCGTCCCAAGATTATGGGAACTTCAAAATCCACTTCGCAATCCAAGATCACAAAGTCAGCTGGGAAGATAAGCTTACCGATCTTTACTAGCACATCAGTCAATATCCCTACAGGTCGCTTTACCGAACGGTCAGCCATCATCACTCTCATGGTCGTTGGTTTAGGAGCTCCCAAACCTAATTGGTTATAAACTGCTAGCGGCATCAAGTTGATACTAGCACCAAGATCACACATAGCTCTTCCGAAGTTGAGCTTCCCGATCGTACAGGGAACCGTAAACGCACCTGGATCTTTCTTCTTTTCGACCAATGACCTTGAAGAAATCGCGCTGCAGTGGTGGAGGTTATCTTCTGGTTCAAAACTCACCATCCTCTTCTTTGTAATCAAGTCCTTCATTAACTTGGCATAACCGGGCATTTGTTCCAGTGCTTCCACCAATGGAATGTTTATTGAAATCTCTTTCAGCATGGTCATGAAGTTCAGGAACTTACCATCATCAGCTTTCTTCTTCAAACGCTGGGGGAAAGGAGGTGGTGGCCGAGGCATCATAGTTGGAAGCTTTTCAGCTTCCTTGTTTTTCTCCGCGGGCTTTGGAGTTTCCTCCTCTACCGCCTCTTCATCATCCGCATCATCGCCTTGAGTCTGAATTACCGGATGTGATTCCGGTAATGTTCTACCGCTTCTGGTCATGATCGCCATACAGCTTGCGTCATTCCTCGGATGAGTGGTATCGCTCGGCAAGGTACCCGTCTTCCTTGGGTTTAGAGATGCCGAGATGTGACCCACTTGCTGCTCTAGTTGCTTGATCGCGGTTGAGTGTGACTCCACTACCTGACTCAATGTTGATAACTCATTCCGCATTGCCTTTACCCCAGAGTCAGTCGATTCCACCTTCAGCAGCATCTTTGCCATCATGTTCTCAAGTTTGGACGTCTCAGCCTCGTTGCCAGTTTTATCCCGATTCCCAGGTGGTATATACAACCCACCTCTATCGGTGTTGTTCCTCCAGTTTCCTTGGTCGCGATCTTTGTAGCCACTTTTCTCATAGTGGTTGTCTCGCTGATAATTCCGACCTTGGTTTCCCTGGCCATTGGCCTGGAAACCCCCTAAGTAATTTGCCTCCTCAGTCTCTGTACCTTGGGAACCCACAGCTTGCACCTTCTCCATACCTCCTGAGAACAAGTGCTTGGTCAGTAGGTCCAGCTGCGTTTTCAGATGCGCCATGTCTTGGTCGCGCTCCTCCTCTTTCATACGCTGCTCTGCTGACATACCAACGGTATAGGTGCTAGCTGCAACCTCTGAATCTCGTGTGTGCTAGGCCCTGTTGGTTTTTGTGAGCCTGTCCAAAATAGTTGTGGCGTCGGCAAAAGTGCGACCCATAAACGCTCCACCTGCTGCGTTATCCAATGTCGGCTTGGTAGCCGAATTTAGTGCCCTGTAGAATGTCTGCATCAAGAATTCGTTGTTCAGCTGATGGTTGGGGCACTGTGTCAGCTTCTTCTTGAATCGCAACCAAGTCTCGTGCAGTGCTTCGTGCGGTTGCTGCCTGAAGTTGCTAATTTTGTCCCTCAACTGTATCATCCGAGAGGGAGGAAAGAACATTTCTAGGAAAGCTCCTCTCAACTCTCCCCACGTTGCGGCAGAGTCGGGGGTCAGCTCTGTCAACCACAATGCTGCCTCATCAGACAGAGACAACAGAAACAACCTGAGCCTGATCGCTGTCTGACGCACTCCTGGCAATTCGAACGATTTGCATATGCCCACGAAATTCATCAAGTGCTGATTTGCATCGTCACCAGCAACACCGCGGAACACTCCTCTCAAGTTCAACAGCTGGATCATCGTGCTAGTGATGTTGAACTTGGCTCCGGGCGGTAGCGGTGGAACAATAATGGCGCCCGTAGCGCCAGCTCCATCTAAATCGAGATCCTCATCATTCCGTACAACATCATCCTGCAGACCACCAGCATTCAGATTTTGTTGGGCCTGCAGTTCTGCAGCGATCCTTGCTGCCTCATTTTGTGCGGCCATATTCAGCCTTAATGTTCTCGCAAGCTCGGGGTCGTAAGGTAATGTTGATTCACCCGAGCTTTGGGTACTTGGCATGCACAAATCTGTACCCTGTCAAAACAAAAACAACAAACAAAAATAAAAGCAGGAAAGTATGACTAAGAGTCAAATAAACACACCAGACTTAATTAACAACCGTATTCCCCGGCAATGGCGCCACTTTTTGATAACGCCCAAACTACACCTCTAATTAAAGAAGCATAAGCGATCGTTGTCAAGTAAAGAACCCAACAAAGGTTGGGGTCGAATCCCACAGAGAATATGGTGAAGATTAAGCCTTTAGTGAAGTATGTGACTAGTCGTCAATCGTTTCCAGTAAATAAAGGGGAGGGGTTTGTAATCAACGTGTAAACAAAACAAATAATAAACGTGTGAGTTTTAATCAATATGAGAGAATGCGAACTAGGGACGTGTTCACCAGGGCGTTGTAACAATCGATTCTAGG
This sequence comes from Jaltomata sinuosa, assembly GCA_003996215.1. Classification (NCBI taxonomy): domain Eukaryota; kingdom Viridiplantae; phylum Streptophyta; class Magnoliopsida; order Solanales; family Solanaceae; genus Jaltomata; species Jaltomata sinuosa. The sequence continues at coordinate 130,925 of QJPP01002709.1, read as the reverse complement.
CTTAACAGGGTTCTTTCTATATGCGTGTCACGATGTGATTGCGTCAATGGTATCGTCTAAACGTCTCTCGACCAAATAAACAAATTTCCTTTTCTATTCTCTCGACCTCGAAAAGATGTGCTTTTTAGCTTTCAATCCTAAACATCAAGTAGATTAATCCAGTTACGGCATTAATCATTAGACGAGAGTTAGTAGTCTCGAATCCTTGTTGTTAATCAAGTTTCCCGGTTTTAATCTCTTTACTCAAGCAAATTAAACCTAGGCATGTTCTAATGTTTGCAACCACTAGAAAACGTGACATAAAGTATGATTAACAACGTGACTACATGTAAATTGAACCCGTCGCTACCCGGAATCTATATTGTTACTTTAGCCATGGCTCCCACAACCCTAGTTGCGGGAGTTTTAGTTACTCATGCTCGAAGAAGAAAAGAAGAAATTCATAATAAAGGAAAGAAGATTCTTACAATATGATGAAAATACCCTTCAATAATCCAAGAGCAAGAAAAACCAAGAACTCAAGAACGAATCAAGAACACGAATTCAAGAATACGAAAACGTGTTGTTGCTCTCAAAAACGACTAAAAACTATTCTAAAACTATTGGGTGAACAATATGTAAAATAAACCTATCATAGGGTATTTATAGGGGTCAAAGAAACCAAATCCAAAACGGGCTAGGAATCCCCAAAACGCGGGCAGCCGCTTGACGCTACTGCCTTGGTGCGACGGTCAGGCTGATGGACCGTCACTGCCTTGACGGACCGTCGCCTGGACCGTCAACCTTAGGCAGTGGCAGCCTCCTCCTTGACGGTCATTGTGACGGACCGTCACTCAGGCCGTCACTCTTAGGCAGAATCTCGTTTTTCTCGTATTTCCATCCGTTTCTGTGTTTGTTTCCATTTCCTACAAATACAACATAAAAACATTAAAAACAACAACGGTTGCTTGAAAATGTACGATTGTTCTTAGTAAAAAGGAGTCAAAAGTGACGTAAAATGGCGTCACATCAGCTTACATTTACTATCCTTCTCTTGGCCCGATCTCCTTGAGCGCACTGAAGATGTACAAATTAAAGAAGAAGATACAAGTTTGAACCTATCAAAAGCAAAAGATGTTGCATCGCTGATAATTAAGGATACAAAGCAACTTCAAAAGAAAATAAAGGAGTCAAATACTCTCCACAAGGTCAATACAAGGAGAAATTCCAACATAAACAATGAAGAAAAACACTCCAACAATAATGGAGAAACTTTCAAAAAAAAAAAGAAGAAAACATCGGGATAAAAATCAAAATGGCTCAACTGAGCAAAGATTGAAAGAAGACAAAACAGAAGAAAGGGAAAACAAAGAAGTTCAAGCACCAAAAGTGTAACGAAAGCACAAACTCAGTTCAACGCTTAAAGAAGATTAAGTCATTTTTATCCCAAATGAATATTCTACCCGGTCCTATGCCTGTATTACAAGCCAATAACAAAGTCCTACATGATCTAATTCCCAATATTCTCACATTAGTGGAGATTTACATGAAGACCAAGCTTATGGCATCACAATTATATAAATTGAACATGATTCTGGGTGTGAGTGTACTTTGAAAATATCCTCAAATCAAAATACTTCAAATGTATGCAAATGAGGATTTTCTTTGTGGTTAGGGAACTTGAAACATGAGGATAGTTGCAGTTCAAGTCTTTGTTTGAAGCAAGACGAACAAATCGTGTCGATACATAGGTATGTTTGAGGTACCACTTGAAACTGCTGGAATTACCTCGAAGTCAATCTCAGTTAATATGAGAAGAAATTGAGAGAAATTTCTATGCAGTACTAATTGTTGGTACCAACTGCAGTCAAAAATTTTATTCTCTCTTCGCATGCTTCATTGTTCAAAATGAAATTGGGGCAAGCACCCACATTTTAAATACTTGTCAAGTGGCATTTCCTTGTCAAAATTGATTTGTCCACCAGTCAAACTGACATGTTGAGTTTTCCACCAGTCAAACTGACATGTTGAGTTGTTACTTTGTCAAAATGATACTTTTTGAAATTGGATTATCATTCCGTTGAAAATTACATGTTCCTTAAAATGGGTTGTCATACCGTTCAAAATGACATATTTCTTAGATTGGATTGTCATCCCATTGAAAATGACATGTTTCTTAAATTAGGTTGTCAGCCCATTCAAAATGATATGTTTCTCAAAATGGATTGTCACTCGTTCAAAATGATATGTTTCCTAAATGGGGTTGTCATCCCCTTCAAAATGACATTTTTAATAAATGGGTTTGTCATCTCATTCAGAATGACATATTTCTTAAAATAGGTTGTCATCCCATTTAAAATGATATATTTCTTAAAATGGGTCGTCATCCCGTTTAAAATGACATGTTTCTTAAAAAGGGATTTTTATCCCATTTAAATTGACACATTTCTTAAAATTAGGTTGTCATCTTGATCAAAATGACATGTTTCTCAAGTTGGGTTGTCATCCCGTTGAAAGTGACATTTTCTGTTTAATTTGGACCATCACCCCATTTTAATATGTCATATTAAACCAGTTTGTATAGTTTATGTTTGCATTTGCTACTAATAATATCATTTCAAATTTTGTGATACATAATCCATCGGAATATGACATTCAAGTTGGGTCATCCGCATTTCAATAAGACAAGTTGGGTAGCCACCTCGTTTAAAGTGTCATATTGCATTCAAATTGGGTCGTCTGTCTTTTAATGAGATAAGTGAGGTATCCACTTCGTTCAAAGTGATATATTCCATTCAAGTTGGATCATTCGGTTTCAAAGAGACAAGTTGGGAAGCCACCTCATTCAAAGTGGCATATCACGTTCAAGTTAGGTCGTTCGCCTTTCAACGAGATAAATTGGGTAGCCACCTCATTCAAAGTGGCATATCACATTCAAATTGGGTCGTCCGCCTTTCAATGAGACATGTTAGATTATCACCTCATTCAAAGTGATATATCAAATGCAAGTTAGGTCGTCCGCCTTTCAAGGAGACAAGTTGAAAATCCACCTAATTCAAAGTGGCATAGCACGTTCAAGTTGGGTCATCCGTATTTCAACGAGACAGGTACACAATCTTGCATTCTCAGCGGCTCACAGTTCGACACTAGGGTGATTTTGAAAAACAATATCGAAGATACATTATTATTTTTGTCCTAGAATATTTTTTCCTCGTTTATCATCTTTCATTTAAAATAATTCAACCCCGCCAGCAGAAGGAGATTATTTTTAAAATTCTATCAATGTTTGACATCATTTTGTACACATGTCCTCCTTTTTCTTTGTCGAGCTAAAATTAACTACACGCCAATGTCTTTGCTCAAAGATTCTGTCATCATCTCTGAACGAAGAGGGGTAGTTGTTGACACCCAATTTTGGCCTGATATTTTTCAAATTAATAATGATTGAGTAGTTATTAGTAATTTAGTACAATGTTTGGACTAAATTTTCAAGTTGTTGTGACTGTTATTCTGGGCTTTAGGAATTCTGTTTGTGCTAGACAATTTTCAAGTTGTATGATTGTTTTATATGCAGATGCTACAACGATTTCATTTGAAATTCTTAATTTGCTTTCGTATAAGTAAATATGATATTTTGATTGCCATAATTCGTTTTGATTACTGCAACGGTAAAAATGTATTCATTGCTATTGAAATTCTCAATTTGCTTCATTTATTGTTGTTGAGCAGTTGATGGAGATTGCAAAAGTGCAAATCAGGACTATGTCTCGATCCGTGTGTCTGTTTTCGCACTTTTTTGTGTAAAATATTAACAGTTAACCCGATAATCAAATCGATAACGATCAAAAATGGATTAATCAATAACCAGTTAATCGATATCTTAACGACTCTTAATGGTTTAGCATGTATACGAACCGATAATTGATAAGTAAAACCGATAACTATCATAACCAAACCAATCAATACGCAGCCCTAGCTCAAGCGAGCCCCCCGATTAATTGTTGCGAGGGTACTCACACAACTGTCTATATACATGTTTATCCAGGTCGATCTAGCCAAAAAGAAACCCCATCATGAAAAATATGCATTTATTATTTTCACATGAGGGAACCCATCGGTGGCCCCTTAAAGTTGGCACCAACTTTAACTTAGACACCTCAACTAGGCCGTGTTCATTTTAGACACCTCATGTAGGGCTTCGATGTGTCATTTTGGCACTTTTATTACAATCAGCAAAAATATGTTATGTGTATTACACTTGCCCGATGACGTGTAAAGTGTCAAATTAAATGAGGAAATTTGTCACTTGTACTGCCTAAAAATAATTCTTAAATAATGAATTTTGAGTTCAAAAAAAAATGCCATCGCCGGAGCTCCATCAACTTTTTCCGGTCAAGGTCGATGCTAAAATAGAAACTTGGAGGAGATAAATTCATCTACACAAGAAGCCCCAGTTGATTCCACCCACAAAATGTCAAATTTGAGTTTGAACGTGATGCCACCATTGGTGATTTAGCGACGGCGCCACCTCCAACAGCGACGAAAACACAAATTGCCTTCGGAGTTTTGTGCACAATGAATTCAGCAACTCAACCACACAAAAAGTCCTATCAAATTCCTAGTCAAGTGCAACAAATTTCAATTTTAGGATTTTTTTTTTGTAAGTTTCAAATGAGCTTTGATGGAGTCTTTAAATTTTCATCCCAATTTTTTTAGTTCAAAGTGAAGAAACAATGTCTGAATCAAGAATTTCAACACTTTACTCCGAAAATTATTTCATGAATCTTCAAGAATTTATTTCAAGTTGTGAATTCTTACAAATGAAATTTCTTCAAAAATTATTCTAGACCCAGATTTAATTTCTTCTGAAGTTTCACTCTGATTTTCTTCTTAAATAATCTTCGCCCATCACTTTTTTTTTTCAAACCATAGAGATTTTCTTTCCTTTGTAAAGACTTATTTTCAATTTTGTATTGTACATATATCTTCAAATTTGCAGATGGATTTGAAGGGTGAAAATTGGGTTCTTATAGTGGCGCACAAAGCAGACTGAGATGGGTTATTCAATTGGTAACATGGAGAAGGTAGATGAAGAGAAAGAGTGGATGTGTGATTAGGGGTGGGCATGGTATGGTATGGTGCAGTATTTGAAACTTCGGTTCGGTAATTTCGATATTCGGTTTTTAAAAATACAATACCATTACCATACCAAATTAGTTCGGTATGGTTCGGTATTTAAAAGTTCAATTTTGGTATCTTGCGGTATGATAAATCGGTAACCGTAGTTTGTTCAACTTCGACTAATATATACTTGTACAATAGAGAATTATGGCTTCGACTTTTCAAAAAATGTCTCAATTGTATCATATCAACACATTACACATGTTGAAATATATATTCAAAAGAAGGTATAAGCAACTCCCTTTATTAATCAATTACACAACAAAATATTTCAATCAAGATTAAGTAGTCAAAGTTTCAATGTCTAAATATTTAGTTTTATATTAATATTAGGTTGTATATTTGCTAGTATTTTAATAATATATAAATTAGTTATGTAATTATATACTTCGGTATGGTATTCGGTATTTCGGTATATTATTTATAAATACCGAATACCATACCAAATACCAAAAAAAATTAAAATGCATACCATATACCATACCAAATACCATAATATCCAAACCACGGTATCAAAAATTTTGGTTCGATATGATAATTTTTGGTATATACCATATCATGCCCACCCTTATGTGTGATGGTGGTTTGGTGGATGGAGGTGGAGGGAGAAAGAGTGAAGAAGATGAAGCCAAAAACAAAGTTTTTAAAAAAAAAAAAAAAAACACTCACGCGCTCAAACTATGTGCAGCACACACAATGTGTCAGCTTAGCAAAAAGTGTCAAAATGACACAGCAGAGCCTTACATGAGATGTCTAAAATAAACACGATTTAATTGAGGTGTTTAAGTTAAAGTTGGTGTCAACTTTAAGGGGTCGTAGATGGGTTCTTCCTTTTCAAATTCTATCTGACTATTCATGTTATGGTTATGTGCATTCAATTTAGCAGTACTGAACAAGCGAGTCATCGGTCCGAGCAAAGAAAAGGACTGCCTTTGAAGAAAAAAAAAAGGAACTCGCTAGGCCTTCAGAACAAAGGCAGCGGCTCACCAATAATAAGAACTCACATTCTCGTCCTGACAAATGACCAACTATACTTCATGTTAATTCTGCTTTACATACAATACAATTCAATATGTTTTTACGTTCCTTTTGACAGGGGTGCTATATTTTTAAATAGTATAGACTCAAGTACTCAAGCATATGATCGCGTTGCATATTGAACTCTTCATATCCTGCTATTGGCGACCCCACTTTTTCCTGGGGCTTAGACTTTACATCCAGTTATTCTTGCATTTTGTTTAAGATATGTCAAAGGCTTTGTCCCGATTCAGTATGTTAGAGGCTTCTGGTCAAACAATATGCTTTAAGACATGTAATAAAGCTTTGACCTTCATGTTGCTCAATGAAATTTTAAATTATTGCTTATGAAAAGTACTTATATACCAAACTTGTTTTGTCATGGTTATTGAGGTTTTCAAATCTTTTGAACTACGTGTTCTCCTCATGTGTAGAAGTATGCTCCATGATCATGCCATGTTATGGATACGCTCGAGCTAGTAATGGCATCGGGTGCCAGCCACATCCAAGGTCTAGGGGCATGACAGAACTTTGAATAAACAACAAAAAGGGTGACCACTACATGACCAACAATCCATAAACGCACGAATGAAGAGTACTATGGAACCTCCAAGTACTAAACAAAAATTTTCTACAATCTGATGAGAGAACGACCACCGAAATCTGCAAAGTACATGCCTCGACAGCAAACTTTTTCCAGATGAAGTTGAAACAAAATGGAAAGGCACTTGCTCATATGCTTCAGGAAAAGAAAAAAAAGGTAGACATACGAAATAAACTTAAATATAAGCTTTACATTGTTTACGACAACAAATTAATGGTTACAAAGTCAACTGTACAGAACCTGACGAGGAAGTATCCCAAGTCATTTACATGGAAAAAAATATTAATGTCTGGAAATATTCTAAGCAAGGTAGTTGTATATTTGAGGATTGTTTTTGTCCCGTTCCAGGTACTCCCTATCTATGAGGCTTTCAATCCTTTTCTTCAGATCAGCTGGTTTTATTGGGAATTTAAGCTGCTCCAACAACAGTAAAAGTGGAATCAGTTTAAACAGATCAACTCCCCTTAAGCTGATAGCTTGAAATGAAATGACAACACACGCTTCATTTACAGTAGAAACTGATCAAAATATGCTCCAAATGAAAACGCACCTCAAAATCAAAAGCACCAGTACAGTAGCAAAAATACACATTTCTAGCAATGATTAACACTTGAATATTTCATCAAAAACAACCATCTTTTTTTTTTAATTTTGATAACCAAGAAATCCCTGAGAACGAGCGGCGCACAGTTCGAAACTGGGTGGACAGTCAGCCCGCCCCTCTACCCCTACAATTATTACAAGCGAGTTGACCATGGTACGTGGAAACAAATGTTGTGTCAAGATTTGCTTGACTAAGAAAGACGCAAAATTGAAGATATCAACTATTAGAGTAAAAAAACACTGTCATAATATTGGTGTTTTAGATGTACATGAGAACATAATTTCTATCAATATACTCGTTGAATCGTATTGACAACAATAAAGTCTTGATAATCAGATAGGAAAGTCTTTTCATCATCAAACTTAGCAAAGTGCAGACCAACCCAGCTAAAGATGAATTGGATCAAATATACACTCACCATTGACAAGGTGAAAATAGTTGAACCAAAAAGAATAAAGCTGTAGAAGACAAGTTATGAAAATTATTTTGGCAAATAGCTGATTTCATAAATACTACTGAATCTTCCTTGCCTATAATGATTGAGTACAATTGCATTAGCTGATTTCATTGATATTCCCTATTGTCTATTCCAACATGATAATGGTTCTCTCAAACTTATAAGTCCAAAAATGATGGACTTTTAGTGGTTTAGAAGATATTGTCTTAACTTGCAGTTAGGTAAACTACTACCTTCATGCTTTCTAATGGTTATTGGATTCAGTTCATTTCCTCGTCTAGTAGAATTTCTCATCCTCAACATTATGTATTATCTTTTCATTAATAACTATTTGCCTCGGCAAAACCATAATTATGTATTTGCTTTACTGAACAAGATAGCGGTAGCTGTTTCCATTTTAAAAAGATAAGAGGTTGCTGTTTGGAATTGAACAAATTTATGGTTGTACTTTGAACTGAAGGCTTCTTATTTACGTAAGTTCACAAGGAAAAAATTTAGTTAAACTTGTGCTCAGATGTACAATACCTGTCTGCACCTGCATACTAAAAGGTTCAATGTTGTTTTTGTATTATGCTTTCATTAAATAAATCTTTTGCTGTTTCAGAAACTCAGAATGACATGTCATATAAGGTGAAAATGGTAGGTACATTTCTTTTGAATAACAGTGGTGTTCATACCAGTTTATACACACCTCGACTAATCAATTGATTACCTGCATCTGCTACTAGAACAGGCCCAGCGTAACTCTATCACCCAAAATTTGCGCAAAGGGAAGAATTCACCTAGTATCACCTTTACTAAGATTGGTTCTCAAGATTATATCTCCAATTCTTCAACCCCTAAGACCACATATTACTACTTCAAATTAATTGATAAAAGTGCTCAGCTTTCTGACCCATCAGTTATCCACTATTGCGCTCAGCTTTCAACACCTATCAGTTAATCCTATGTCTGAATCCAGACCATTCATATGCAATATCAACCTCATGTGGAGTTTGGGAATCTGAATCCACTGGGATTGGGTGGGAGTAGGCACCAGATCCATTCCCAGCTCAAGGATTAACAATTACTGGGTTAACGCAACAAGTTTCATTACCTGCTGAAAGAGTTCAGTTATCAAAAGGGTATGGCTCAGCACTTTTCTGGTCTTCATTATCCTAACAATAGCAGCATCAACCTGCATATGTAGGCAGAGAAGATTGAATAAAATCAACAGCAAAAAACAAGTCTGAAAATTTCCCTTCAATGTTTCAGCAGCCCTTGTCCTTTTTCTGACTATTTTTGGTCTTAGATATAATAGGAATATACCAACAGTAAAGTAGTGCAGTAGGATAAGATATGAACAACATGCTCAACCAAGTAACATGTCGGTTAAAAGACAAATTTGTGATGCATCTATTAAAGACGGCACAAATCTTTTGTCTGTTAAAAATGCTACAGCATGTTCTATTTGCTTGAGAGTAGTTTTGACTGTGCAATCAACTGAAATATTAAAGTAGAGAGTAGGAATAGACGAGCAAACCTGGTATTGTCGGTCCTGAAATACTCTCTCAGTGGTGCTTGTGTTCTCCTCAACTGTTTCCTTCATCTGAATGGCATTTACCTGTATATACATATTTATTGTTAGCTTTGACATGTCTAGCAGGAATAGCAAATCACTTGTACCGAAAATATCAATCACATCTTTCTCTCATATTTGTCAACAGAACATTTCGTTTCTTCTTTTTTTGAAGGAAAGGCACTCTTAAGTTTCAACACTTCAGTCTTTTGAGGTGATAGCATTATCTGAAAACACCAAAAAGCACTTACTTTATACTTGATCAAAAAAGGCACTAACCTTTATACGATAAAGTGGAGCAGTAAATTGATCATTAAACACAAAGGTATCATCATCCTCCACATCTCTTCCTCTTGGAATCTGTAAGATATTTTTTTCCGGCAGCATCCGAAAGAATCAGTATATAAGAATGTAATACGATAAAAGAAAGAAAAACCTCTACCTAGCAATGACCACACACCTTCTGGAGAACACGGACTTTTCCACATGCAAGAGACTGTAGAGTTCTTCTCAGCTCTTTATCCTCAATTCCAGTTGCTTCCTTGATATCTTGAAAGCTAAGTTTTTCCGCATCATTAAAAAGCATCAAAACAACAGTCTGCAGCAAGAGGACAAAGGTCACAAAACCATTAACTTAGATACTATTCAAAGGAATACTATTATACTAATAATGCTAGAAAATACCAACCTGAAACAGAGAAACTGCGAGCTCCTTTTTTCCTTTTGGATATTCAGCTTTCAGAACACAGTGGCCCAATGAATTTTGCCACATCAACCGCCTACCACTGTACTTGCTCAAGTAGAACTCCTTGAAAATATCCTGCAGCATGGGCCCCAGCATAACAAAATATAAAGTGAACAGAAACATTAAATGGTGTCAGAGGAACTAAATATAAGCAACATGGTGCCAAACCTGATAGACGTTGAGTTCGTGGGGAAGTCGAACATCCATGGGAGGATAGGTTGGCCAGTACCTGTAGCACAACAAGCAATGAACTTCTAACTCTGAAGATACAGACCACAAAAATCTGAAAATTCTTTTATATCAACTTACCCCATCGTTAAAACATGGACACTCATCTCGATCCCTGTTGGGAGTTTTGTTCTGGCTTGGGAAGATTGCTTGAAGGATTCATTTATCTCTTTTGATAATTCAACGTCCTGGACAAAATGGTTTTGAAGTATTAGCAAAACAAAAAAGATGATCTAGATGTTTTCTCTTGGCTATTGGCAAAGGAAGCAGTGTTGACACATGAGAATCTGAAAAAAAAGGAGAGGTTTTCAACTATGCTCTAGATGCTATTTATGTGGGGAACTAGCAGAGACAATCAACCATCTTTTTTTACATTGCAAGTGGACTGATCAACTGTGGAGGATATTCATAAGTCTGAGAAAGATCAGATGGGTGAAGCCAAGGAATATAGAAGGAGTCCTGAAATGCTGGAATACTGATGACAATGCAACAAAAAAGGAGAGATGGAAGCTTGTCCTAGCATGTATATGGTGGACAGTTTGGAAAGAAAGAAATGTTTTGAGGGCAAGCAGAACAATTTACAGAAGTTTAAGATGAATTGCTTAGCCCTTTATTATTTTTAGTGTAGACAGAAAGTGTTAGTACAGTACAGATGGAAGATATTTTTGATGTGTTAGATTATTTGTAAGAAATAGAACTTATAGTAGTTTCAAGCTGTAAGTTGTAATACTTTTGGAGGGGGACTACATTTTTTTGATGTAGTATACCTGTCGATATACAGTTGAAAAAGTTACCATTTTCCAAAAAAAAAGAAAAAAAAGATGATCTAATGTTGAGTATGGACGACATTTTGAGTCAAAGCTTGATGATAGCCTTGCAATAGCAGTAGATAAGATAATAGACAAAGACGATCTATTGCCACGGGGGAGATCAAACCCAAGGGGAGGAACTGGATTCGAAAGAGGAAGGGGTGGCAGACACTATCAACCACCCTGTGAGCTCATCACTGGGACAACCATTCCAATTAATTTTCATGATTAAGTCTCTTTATTGGAATATAAGGAGCATCAACACTAAGGGTGCTCTGAAGAGACTTTTTATTTAATCAGATAAATATTTCATTGATATAACAAGGCCAAGTTGGCCATATACAAGAGGTATACCAAGAAGGAGAAACCTACAAAATATGGATCTCTCCAAAAGACACCAAATCCTTTATACAAATAGGAACTACATGGGTGCACCAAAAAACTATAAGGGATCGAAGACTACTCCTCAATTGAGCGAAACTCATCTCCACCCCTTCAAAAGCTCTCTTATTTCTCTCCTTCCGGATGACCCACATTAAAGCAAGTGGAGTAACATTCCAAGCGTTGTGCCTTCTTCTCCTAGCTGCTCCTTTCCAGCTGGACATGTTGTCCTTCACAGATCTCGGCATTGCCCAAGAAAAGCCGAACCAACTAAAGATATCCCACCATGGCCTCGTGACTAACTTGCAATGAAGCAAAATATGGTCCACATCCTCACCTGTCTCCTTACAAAGGAAGCACCAACTTAAGCAGACAACCTTTCGTTTCCTAATATTCTCCGCCGTCAAATCACCCCTCTAGTGGCTAACCAAGAGAAGAAGCACACCTTCCTCGGCACTTCAGGGATACAAACTGATCCATATGGGAAGTTGTCCTCTGCACTAACCAAAAGTTTTTCATTGAAGGACTTAACAGAGAACACATTGTTATTCCCAAACGGCTTTAACCCCAAGACCTCCCCACCATTTAGGAGATGTCACGGTCTCCCAATGAACTAAGTGAAACTTCTTTGCCCCATCTGTTGCGTTCCAAAGAAAATTTTTTGCAACTTTTCTGACTTACCTACAATTGGGGTAGGCGCATTGAAAAGTGACATGCAATAAGTAGGGATACTCGATAAGGTGCTCTTGATAAGCACTTCCTTCCCTCCTTTGGACAAGTATTTTTTCTGCCAACCTGCTAACCTCTTATTTACCCTCTGAATGACCGAATTCCAAACACTAAGATCTTTGTTTAACGCGCCTAGAGGTAACCCAAGGTAGGTAGTAGGAAGAGCACATACCCTGCACGGTAAGACATGGGCTAGCAAATCAATGTTCTCAACTGCACCAACGGGAATGATCTCGCATTTCCTAAGATTGATTTTAAGCCCCGACACTACCTAGAACCAAGTTAACACTTGTCCCAAATAGTCTAATTGGAACTCATCTGCATCACAGAACACCGAAGTATCATCTCCAAACAAGAGGTGAGTAATCGACATCGCACCACTAGCTCCAACCGCAGCCTTGAAACCCTTGATAAGTCCACCTAGAACAGCTCTATCCATCATCTTGCTCAAAGCTTCCATCACCAAGATGAAAAGCATAGGTGATAAAGGGTCTCCTTGCTCAAACCCCTCGAACTGCTGAAAAAACCACATGGATTACCATTTACTAAAACCAAGTATCTCACAGAAGAAACACAAAAACTGATCCACTTCTCCCCAAAACCCATCCTCGAAAACCAGGAACTTCCAATTTACATGGTCGTAATCCTACTCTAAATCTAACTTGCACAAAATTCCCACTTCACCCTGTTTTTTCCTCAAATCTACCACTTCATTAGCCACCAGAGCTACATCCAGAATTTGTCTACCTTTGACAAAAGCATTTTATGACAAAGAAACGGTCTCGTCCAGAACTCTTTTAGGTCTATTGGAAAGTACCTTAGAAATAATCTTATAGATGCTTCTCACTAGACTAATAGGTCTATAGACTTCGATGCTAGAAGCCTTTCCTTCTTCGAATTAATGACAATGAAAGAAGCATTAAGGCTCCTTTCAAATTTACCCCCCTGAAATTTAGCAATACTACCCATAACCTCAATTTTGACTGTGCTCCAGCACTGCAGGAAGAAAGCCAAAGTGAAACCGTCTGGACCTGGAGCCCTATCACCCGCGCAACAATCTACGCCGCCCGTACCTCCTCCTCAATAGCCCTCTCTAACCACTCACTATTGTCTCCTCCAATTGGATTAAACTCCATCCCCCAAATTTGGTCTCCAATCCACTTCCTCTTTTGAACAAACGCTCATAGAACTAAACTATGGCTCCCTCTACTTCCTCTTCCTCCACATGTACCTCCCCCCTCCCAACCTCCACCGACTCTATCAAGCTTCTCCTCATATTAACAATTGCTACCCTATGAAAGAATTGTGTTAGAATCCTCCTCTTCCAACCACAAAGCCCTAGACTTTTGCCTCCAACTAGTCTCTTGAGCCAAAGCCAAAGCAGATAGCTCCCCTTTTAAAGCTTATTTCTTCTCTTTTTCCCTCCCTTCTAACTCCCTCCCCTCCTCTATTCTTTCTAACACCCTCAACCCAATCATAATCTCCTTCCGTTTCACCTCTATCCACCAAACACTTCCTTATTCCACACCCTTATGCCATTATTGAGCAACTTTCGTTAAGTAGTCATGCATTACGATCGGAACGCCCAATTCTCTAGCAAATACAACTCTTTTGATCATTTCTTTGCATGTACCTGCAGTAGCATTCAAGTAATTCCCCTTTTCCCAACCTAGTAAAGGGGCTACTAGTTGTAGCACGCAGTGTACTAGTTTTTAGGAAAAGCAAGTTGAGATTACTAATGACAGATGGAGGTTGAGGGTAGAACATGTTCGGTGCCTCGCCCTTGTCTCCTTCACCGTAGACTGAAAATGATGGGAATCCTATCGAGAAAGAAGAGTCTATTTTCTTTTGGTAAAGTAACATTTGTATATTGACCAAAACAGCACATAAGTTGTGCTGAAACCAATTTACATAGCAAAAGGAAGAAGAACTGATCAAAACCTAACAAAATTCTAGGATATCTATGATCGACTCAGTATCTTCTATGTAGATTTGTCTGCACCAAAAGCAAAAAAGTCTAATGCAATTCAATTTGATTTTCTGTATTGAACTGCTAGTGTCTTCTCCTTGTTTCCTTCCCATAAGAAATCCCTTCTGAGTTTGTCCAATCTCTCAATAACCCCTACTGGAACAGAAAAAAATGGCATCATATAAGTAGGAAGTGCATCAAGGACTGAGTTTGTAAGAGTAATTTCCTTCCACCTAGAGATAGGTACTAGGTTTTCCAACTGGCTAGTTTCTTTTCATATTTCTCCACAACTGAGTTCCAAACCTCTTTGGACTTGGATTTGGCTCCTAAGGGCATTCCAAGATAAGTAGTTGGTAGGGCTTCAACTTCTCCACCCAAAATCGAGGACAACTGGTTCATATTTGCAACTTCATTAATAGGGTATAAGTCACTCTATTCCAATTTATATGCAAACCTCCCCCTTCAAATAACACCAATATGGTTCTCGGGACTCTTAGTTGGTACTTTTCAGCATCACAAAAAAATTAGTGTATCATCAACATATTGAAGATGTGCGACTTCCATACTGATATTTGTGTTCCTGACCATCTCAAAACCTTTAAGCCACAAATTGGAATTTGCAATCTGAATCATGTTATTCAGCCCTTCCATAACTAAGATGAATAGGAAAGGAGACAGAGGATCTCCTTGTCTTAAACCTCTCAGAGATGGAAAGAATCCCTCAGCGGATTCATTGATGAGTACTGAAAATTTGACAGTTGATATACAGAACTTGATCCATTTGATCCATTTTCCTCCAAATCCCATACATGTCAACACGTTCAACAAAGATTCCCAGTTGACATGATCATATGCCTTTTCAATATCTAATTTGCACAAAATTCCTAGCTTCTCTTGTTTGATTCTAGAATCCACAGCTTCATTTGCAATCAAGACAGCATCCATTATTTGCCTACCTTTGATAAAAGCCATTTGATGAGAGTCCACCAACTTGTCAACCACTTTCTTCATTCTTTCTGTTAGAACTTTTGAGATCAGCTTATATACACTGCCTATCAAGCTTATAGGCTTGAAATCTCTGAGTTCTGTTGCCCCCGTCTTCTTAGAAACTAAAGCTATATAGGTAGCATTATAGCTTTTCTCAAAAATCCCATGAGTGTTAAATTATGGAAAGTTTCCATGATGTCATGCTTAAGTATCTCCCAACATTTGATAAAGAAACTCGTCGTGTAGCCATCTGGGCCAGGAGCTTTATCCATGGCACACATCTTCAAGCAAGGAAGCACCTCCTGCTCCTCAAAGTCACCCTGCAAGAATTCTCTCTCTTCTACAGTAATGGTAGGGCAGTTGATAAGCTTGCTGACAGGTCTCCATTCAACGGTTAGGTTTTGATAGAATTCGATGATCTCCCTCTTAATTCCTTCTGTCTCCACTATTTCATCTTGTATCACTACTTGACTTATGTGATTGCTTCTCTTATGTGCATTGGCCACTTAATGGAAAAAACTAGTGTTTTTGTCACCTTCTTTGAGCCAAAGAGCTCTAGATCTCTGACTCCATGCTATTTCTTCATTTTTATGTGTTCATCATATTCCATCAGAAGGACAGCCTTCTGAACTGATTCGTCGTTTGACAGCGGTCTATTATGTTGGACAGCATCTATTGTAGAAAGTTGATTCAAAATTCGGGTCTTTTGAAGACCCAGGTTCCCTTGACTGCTTCTACTCCATTCTTTTAACTAGTCTTTAAGTGCTTTAAGCTTGCAAGCTAGAATATAATCAGGCTTGCCTGCAAACTCAAAAGAAGTCCACCATTCTCTAATTCTATCCACAAAACCTTTGGTATTCAACCACCAATTATCAAATTTAAAGTAGGATATGTTATGCTCCCGGATACCACATTGCAGTGATATAGGGATATGATCAGATTCAATTCTTTGCAGAAGAACTTGTCTGATATTACTAAAGATGTCATCCCACTCTATTGAAAAAAGTACTTTGTCAATTCTTGAAGCAATCATATGGTTATCTCCCCTGAACCAGGTGAAAAGGCCCCCTTCCAGTTGAGGATCTATCAATGTCATATCCTCTATAAAATCTGAGAAGTCCACCATAGCTGGAGATCTCCTCCTACCGTTCATCTTTTCATAAGGAAATCTTGTGGTGTTCAATCCCCACAAACAACCCAAGGGCCACCCATCAAGCCCCTAACTGCTCCTATCTCTTCCCAAACATTTTCCCTTTCCTATCTACAATTTGGTGCATATACCCCTGTTATGTGACACTCAAAATCTTGAAAGAGTGCCTTAAACTTGCAAATTAAGGAATATGAACCAATTTGAAAAGAGGTCCCTCTCCAAATTATGTTATCCCATAACATCAATATACCCCTTCTAGTGCCACTAGCTTCTAAGCATTCAAATCTCACCCATCTCCCTCCCTAATCTCCTTAATGCTCTCCCTTACAACCCCTTCTAATTTTGTTTCCGGGAGACAAATGATATCAGCATTCCATTTGTGAGTCGGGCTCTTTACAACTCTTCTTTTATCCCTATTGTTAAGCCCCCCGACAATCCATGAAACCAAATTGATCTTCATTAAAAACAATGTCCACCCTTTCCCCTGTTCCTCTTCCCATCATTCTTGAACTTGACATCAAAAGTAGTTAAACCCTTAAGTTCTTGTGCTCCTTTGGATCTAGATCACTTGATAAAAACCTCAACTTCCATTCTCCTAGCCTGCCTAATAACTGTCAATTTGCTTGAGTAGTTCCAAAGTTTCTTCCTTGTCCTTGAAAATCTACCGCAAACATTTTCCCCAGTTTGATCAAATTCTGGTGCACCCAAATTGTTGCATCATCTCCTTGTCTAGCAACAAATTTCGATGTTGTTGAACAGGTTCGGCATCTTCCAGTACCACCCGTCAATTTCTTCCCCTTCTTGGATTGCTGTTGAATTATGTTGCACTTGCACTGTTTGCTCCCCCTCCCTAATAGTATCACCCATCATAGTTATCGCCATGGTATTTGTACCTTTTGAAACTTGCATGTTTGCCTTTGCTTCACCCTCCCCTAGTTCGTGATTTCTGCTTGTGTCGACCCCTCTATTTCTGTCGCTGATGGTGAAAATATTGGGATTTTCGTTTGTAGTACTTGTTCTTCAAGCAGTGGATCAAAATTTCCCTCCAGATGTTTTCACTTTAAGTCATTAAAAATGACTTGGGCTTCTCTGTCAGGCCCAAATCTTTTTTTAAACTGAAATGGCCTGCTAGACTGGCCCACACTTTGACTTAAAACCCTTGGGGCCACCATCTCCCTTGCATATGCACCTAAATCAGATTTTGAAATACTAGTCTCGCTCACGTGCATTGCATGTGTATTCCATATCTTTTTGTTTTACAAAATACTTACCTGAAAATAGTTAGAAATTTTAAATGTGTATATACTCGGAAAATATTAAATTGTGTCATAAGTTATAAATTTAAATACACAAGATGTTAGAATTGTTGCGTCACCTTGAGACCTCTAAAAATAAAGTCAAAAGGGGTATTATCTGTCCAAATCAATCTCTCTTCTTCTATCATAATATTATCAATAAAACCTCAATACATCTCCCATATGAAATCTGATCACTCTAATAGGTGATATTGGAAGCAACATTCTTTGAACTACTTTATCTTCTCTATGTATCCTTCGGGCATAACGAAGTTCTCCTCTCAAGATTGATTATATTGCTCCGTTTTGAAACATTAAAGCCTTCTTTTTTCTATTTTAATACACATGTCATGCATAAAAAATTCACCTTCTTATATAGCCTAAATATAATATTTCAATACACTGATAAGTGTTAAGAGTTCAAGTCTCATTGTTGGATATGAAAGAGATAAAATTAAAGAAAAGGTCTGCATATGCCTTGTACTATTCAAAATTAATCCATTTCATATTTTATTGTTAGAATGTAGAATTAAATTGCATAATGAATCCTCTCTTTTTTTACCGACTGAAAAGTGTGTAATCAATAGTCAAAATATGTATTGTGCTAGTCAAATTACTCAATTATATATTTTCAACAAAATCATTGAGCTTGATATCTTATCTGGGTGATTATTGTCCTTTCTTCACATTACCTTATAGCAACAAGGAGCTCTGCCGAATAAACTTAATGAGGTTTAGATGAAGGCAACATAAATACACCAAGGAAATTAATATAAGATGTGAAAGCAAATTAAAATGGGGCATGAATAAAGAGAAAAGTGTAAAAGAGTTGATACATCTATCAAAATGGAATTTAATGTTGCTTATGTCCTTCACTTTCCTGATCCTATGATACAGTAAAAATATACTACTATCATGTGCGACAAGTTTGTTTCCAATAATGTAATTTTATAAATGCAACAAAATGAAAAATGGTAGAACAGGGACTCACAGAGTTATTAGTAGAGATGTGCGAGTTCATCTTTCTCAAATATAGGATCTTTTCTGAGAAGTATATAATAGCAGAGTAGAATGTCACAGGACAACATTTCTCATCGGACATCCCTATTATAGATCTATCTATTGTTAAACATTTTGTTATAGATTTTCAATATTTAGCAAGAGATGTCTTGTAATCTAAGAACCAAATACTGAAGTTAGAAGTGTATTCTTCTGCTTTTATAAGCAGGTTTAACTCTTCTCTTCATAGACTATAAATGAACGTTTATCTGGACAATACTTCAATAAATTGTAAATTAGATAAAATATTCGAAGTACATGCAGTAATTTGTTTTTACCAATTTCACATGCATAAGAACGTGTTATTGGTAATAAATTAAGTATAACAGAGAAGGGTGGGGAGAAAGTCATTTGGAAATTTGATTATCAGCTCGACTGTTAAACAAAAGAATGTTAGAACGTTTACGGGGTGTATCTTAGTCGACTCCATTGTAGGTGTGTGAACAGATACAAATAATATGATAACAGGAGTATAAATTGAGTAGATGTGAACTTACAACTTGTCTATGGGGGGAGATTTTTCAAGTTCCATAAACATAATGAGAAAGAGGTAACAATTTATATATTTCTAAGTGAACAGAAAATCGTCGGGCCGGAAGTTGTTCTGAGAGTTCCTACTCAGTTAGTCTGGTTTTTGCGTGTACAATCATAAGGGTCTAAGTACCAATGTTCATGTGAGAATGCAGTAATTTGATTTTAAATTTCACAAGCATAAACATGAGAAATTGATAACAGACTAAGTAGAACAGAGAAGGTTGGGGAGAAAGTCGTATTGAAATTTCATTATCAGTTCGACTGTTAAACAAAAGAACGTTAGAACGTTTACGGGGTGTGCATCTTAGTCGGCTCCAATATAGTCGTGTGAAACAGATACAATTAGTGCGATAACAGGAGTATAAAATTAATAGATGTGAACTTACAACTCGTCTACAGGGGAAAAAAATTTTGCCGATGGGAAAGGAATCTGTAATTGTGAGTTGCAATGGAACACTGATAGGCGTTGGCAACTTCAAAAGTAGAGCAGATGGGCTAACCGTTTGAATATGTACAGATGAATGGAATTTGACGTCAAAATACAATTTGAGTATGCTTGTAGTTACGTATTGTTGGTAGCTTTGGAAGTAGATCAAATAGACAGAGTGTTCAATGTTTAACAGACATTTGTGATCGACGGGGCAGTAAGTGCCTTTTTTAAAAAAAACAAATACGAAAAGAAGGAAATGCAATAGATAAGTCGCAAGTGCACCAGACTTTGGTATTCGAAGATGGTATTAGTAGCTAGTTACAACTTCAACTTACAATTTGCTTTTGATGGAGGTAGTTGCCATTGTTGATGGAGGCCCTGTTGACGGAGGCAGAGGGTGTTGGCAGATTCTAAAGTATAGCCGTTAAGCGTTAGAATCTGTAAAGTTGAATGATTTTCGCAATTGAAGGAACTCTGAAAATTGAATATGGTATTATTATAAAGGAGCCTTAAGAATACATCAAATCGTGAAGTTGACCGCGAAGGTGGATGTTGTAGATTTCCTAAAAGTTGTCATTGTTGATGGAGGCGTTGTTGACGGAGGCAGACTGTGTTGCCAGATTCGAAAGTATAGCAGATGGGCTAAGCCTTAGAATCTGTAAAGTTGAATGGGAATCGCAATTGGAAGGGACTCTGAAAATCGAAGATTGTATTAGTATGAAGGAGCCCTAAGAAATACATAAAACCTTAAAGTTGATAGGGCTGAAAAATTGCCTGTTATGGTTGAGGTTGGCGTCTGTCCAGGGTGTGAGAGTTAGAGTGGCGTCTCTTCGCAAAGGTTGTAATAGCGCAATGTTGCAAGCAAAGTGTCGTTCTTTTTTTAAATTAGGTTTTTTAGTTTAGGGGTATTTTAGTAATTTCACTTTGAAATTTTTGAGTTAATGCTTTTAAGGGCGTATAGATTGACAGTTGTCCCCACATGCTCTTTATTAGCAGCCCTGTTTTCAGTACCTTTCTCCGACGAAAAGCACATATTTGTCCTTCGGTCCGTTGATAGCTTTGAACCAGCAGTCTCTTCGCCAAAACCCAGCAACTTCGATGATTCCAGCAACGTTGGGTTCAAATCGGACATCTCTCTCGACCCAAATAGGGATATAAAACTTAAATCCATCTCTCTCAATCATAACCTCACTGGGACAACTCAAGCCATCTCCTGCGATTTGGATTCTTGCCCACTTAAGGTGGTTTTTAAGCTCTGTTTCCTCTTCAGTGGAAACCCATCCTCCAAAAAGATTCCCTACCTCTGAGAAAATCTTTTTCGACCATAGATGAAGTGGAATACCCAAAGCCATAATCCATGTGGTATAATTGTTTTGAGAGATTGGGGAACAAACAACTGTCGGATTCCACCACTCGAGTCGCACCTTTTCTTTTTTCCATTTCCACTCCTTTTTTAATGTCTGCTCCGCCATATATTTGTTCGGCAACTCAAAGAGAAACATATTCCTTGCCATTTCATAGATGTTGACCCCGAAAACCGCCATCCATGCAAGAGTGCACCAACTTCTAACATCTGCAAGTGTAACTTTCCCTATAATCTCCTGTTCAAAATGCCCACCTATGCATCTATTGAGCAAGCCATTAGTCTTTGCCCCTAGCAGCTATGCAATACGAATATCACCTCCATACGCTGCAACTGTGGACTCTCTGAGAGTATTGGACTGCCATTTGCTTTCACACACTGCTCTGGCATAAGGATAATCCTCTTTAAAGGCTCTGGAGTACTCTGCATCAATCAGGATGTTAGAGCATTTAATAAACCTCTCTATTTTAACCGCTATATCATTTCAACCCGCATTCAATGCCAACTCAAGAATTAGTAAGAGCAATCTTCCGTTCCCCTGAAGTGACAAGATGCTCATGTACCTTTTGTACGCATTAAATTTCCTAGTACAGCAAAGCTCTACAAGTTTCTCCTTTGTTTTCCACCTTCTAATCGTATTTTCCCTATCTCTCGATGCTTCCTTAAGGATGTTACAGATCCACCTCATGGTATTTGTGCTCAAGGTTGAAGGTCTCATCATCTTGCGATTTCTTTCTACCCATTCATACCAAGTCCCATTGTTGGCAGTCCATCTGGTGATGTCAAAGGATTTGAAACCTGCGTTGAAATAGATTCTATTTTCCTCCATGAATGAAGAGAGAAAAATCTGGAAAGGAAAGAAAGAGAAGAAAGAAAAGGAGAAATTTATCAGCGATCACAGTGGGTGAGAACTAATCTACCAAGCCAAACACTGGCCGGTGAGACTTGAAGAGGGAAATTATTTTGCAAGTTTGAAAGAAGGTCTCCCCTCCACTTCATAACTTCTCCACCACCCAGCCACTAAATCCCCAAAACCTGTCGATCGCAACCACGTGTTCTCGAATTTGAAAGGAGATTTCACCCATCTATCCTTACTGTTGTCCAGCATGATAGGTGAGTGATCAGAGACCAGCCGCGGGAGAGGAAAATGGATCACACAAGGTGCCAACTCCTCCCAAGAAGTAGATACAAGAAATCTGTCCAGCCGAGATTTGGACACAGAATCCTCCGACCTAGACCAAGTGAAAGAAGCACATGTCAAAGGTAAATCACTAAGAAAATGGTTATCAATAAACTCCGAGAACTCATCCATAGCCCTAGAAATCACCCTACAACCCAACCTTCCTCTGGGAATCTAATAGAGTTAAAATCCCCCCCCCCTAACACCCAAGGAATCTCCCACTTCTCCATGCCAACCCCTAATTCCTCCCAGAAAGAAGACTTTGATCCCTCCCCAACAGGACCGTACACACCCCCAAATCCCCATTCCACCCCATCCCAGAGTTCTTAAACCTCATCCCAATCATGAAGTTTCCTTTGTGAACCTCCAGACATTCCATCTTTCTCCCATCCCAAAGAACTAAAATACCTCCCGCATTCTGTTGTGGATGCGTTGAAGCAATTAAATTAAGTATTTAATTATATTTTTGTTAGCTATCTTTATTATTCTTGAATATGATTTATGTCTCATAGTTTCATAAGGACTAGGTTTAGTTATAGTTATTAGTTTAGAATAGGATTTATGTTTCCTACTTGCATAAGAGCTACACTTCCTATTGCTGTAATAATACTCTTATTTAAAGGGGTTTTGGAGGCATAAATCAGTAAGTCGTAGTTTAACAAAAAACAAGAGATCGGAGTTCTCTCTTCCATTGAACTCTAAGGTTTCAGCCGCCCTTTAACGAGCTGAATTTACATATCGCCCTATGACTCGATCCTTCAATAAAGATCCTAACAATTTGGTACCAGAGCCTAACACAATGGGCGATGATATCGATTCCAGATTCCAGGAAGAACATGCAATTACAGAAACACTAATGGACTCTAAAATTGTTGCGATGGAACAACGCCTCGGTGAAAGAATTGTTCAAGTCATCCGAGAACAATTGTCTAGCTTGGGAATTGGCTCCACAAAACCAGCAACCCACGGAACTGAGTTGAGTAGCGCCTCGAAGACTGGCGGATCAACAACTCTTGCTACTAAAGGCAATACACCGCTTATTCAACTGGCCGATCAGAATCATCCAACAAGTGGTAATTCCCATTCGACAGTACCAAGGTATACAAAGATGGATTTTCCTACTTATGATGACACCAACGACCCATTAATTTGGGCACATCATTGTGAACAATTTTTTGAAAATCAACATACAACGGAAGCGGAAAAAGTTGGAGTGTTTGGGTTTCACATGTTGGGAGAAGCACAATCATGGTATTATCGGCTTAAACGAACAAAGGGCCCAATGAGTTGGGAAGAATTTCAGAAACATTGTTTCCAGCGATTTGGACCTCCTGAAAGTAGCAACCCGGTGGGCGAATTAGTCATACTTCGGCAAACTGGTACAATTGAAATTTATTAACGTCAGTTTCAAGAAAAGTTAGCTAGGGTTGGAATTGGATGATTCAGTTAACACTATTCCAGAAGTTCAGTCGACTGCACTGAAATTCGAGCTTGAGGACAAGATCTTTCAACGTGAGGGGAGTAATGTTGTGGATGCGTTGAAGCAATTAAATTAAGTATTTAATTATATTTTTATTAGCTATCTTTATTATTCTTGAATATGATTTATGTCTCATAGTTTCATAAGGACTAGGTTTAGTTATAGTTATTAGTTTAGAATAGGATTTATGTTTCCTACTTGCATAAGAGTTACAATTCCTGTTGCTGTAATAATACTCCTATTTGAAGGGGTTTTGGAGGAATAAATCAGTAAGTCGTAGTTTAACAAAAAACAAGAGATCGGAGTTCTCTCTTCCATTGAACTCTAAGGTTTCAGCCTCCCTTTAACGAGCTGAATTTATATATCGCCCCTTGACTCGATCCTTCTATAAAGATCCTAACACATTCCCACGAGCCGGCACAAAGTCAAACTTTACCCACCTACCACCCCA
The DNA here is from genome assembly GCA_003996215.1 of Jaltomata sinuosa. Taxonomy (NCBI): domain Eukaryota; kingdom Viridiplantae; phylum Streptophyta; class Magnoliopsida; order Solanales; family Solanaceae; genus Jaltomata; species Jaltomata sinuosa. The sequence goes on along the minus strand of QJPP01002709.1, from coordinate 106,735 downwards.
CACACTCCTCACTATGCTATCCGAAATAATCTCCATTTTAGTCTCCTGAATACAAATCAAGTCTGCCCCCCACTCCCTAAAGCCAACTTTAATGATAGCGCTTTTATTTGGGTCATTCAACCCCCTCACAAGCTTTAAGTTTCCAATCATGGCTGTGTCAGAACCTTTTATAAAGTTGATCAATTTGACAAATATAGAACAAAGCTTACAACAAAGCTTTCTCTAATATCAACAGTCAGATTTGGGTTTTCTGGGAGGAAGGACTAGATTGTGAGGTGATCAATTCTGATGAGCAACAAGTTTCATGCCTTGTGAAGTTGGATGAGAGTAGCTTTATAATGACTTTGTTATATGCCAAGCGTTCAGCAACAGAAAGAAAGTTTATGGGCAGATACTCATAAGATGCCTTGGATAGTTGCTGGGGATTTCAACTCATTGCTGATCCTGCTGAAAAAATGGGTGGGGAAGATCTCATAGAATGATTAAAAGTATGGACTTTCTACAGTGCATTATGGACTGTAACTTGATGGACTCTGGTTGCAGTGGATCCCATTTCACATGGTGCAACGGATGGAGCCCTAAGAAGAGAGTTTGGCAGAGATTGGACATAGTTTTGTATAACCAAGAATGGTCAAACCAATTTGATTCTACTAGTGTTTCTCACCTAGTTAGAACTGGTTCTGACCATTCCCCACTTCTCATTGAAGTTATAAAGAAGACTAGGGATCCTATTAAATACTTTTAAGTTTCTTGATTTTTGGGTTGATGAGCCAGACTTCTTGAATGTGGTGGAGCAGGCATGGAATGATGAGGTCAGGGGACCACCAATGTGGAAATTTCATCTGAAACTCAAAAATACTGCCAAAAGATTGTCTGAGTGGTCTAGAAATTGTTTGGGCAACATTTTTGACAAAGTTAAGGAACTGGAAACTACGGTTGCAGACCTGGAGGCTGTCTCCATCTCTCATAATTCTGATGTTAATAGAGCCTTACTTAATGAAGCTAATGCAGAGTTGATCAGAGCTATCAAGGAGGAAATTTATTGGAGACAAAACACTAGAATTAAATGGTTTGCTGAAGGTGAATCCAACTTCAAATTCTTTCATTCTGAAGAGTAAGTTGTCCCTCAAGAAGATGAGGAAAACTGATGGAAGCTGGATAGAGGTTGATGAAGAAATAACTAGGTAGGATATGGTGCCACAAATTGTCGTCTACTCGGCATGGTCGATTCTTTGCTGGAGAAGCCTAGTCACTAGTTTTGGACTATCGAGAAACCCCCCCCCCCCCCTGCCGGCATCCCTGGAACTTGCTTTGCTTTTTTGCTTTAAAGACCCGCCCAGGGACATGACTCCAATCAATTTTTATTATTTTTTTGAAAACCTTGGTGTCCAAGTCAGCTTTCGCGCACCTCGACCAATTCCACGGGATACCTGCCACCTCCCACCAGCAACAGGTATCAGGTCACTCTATCCACTAAGGCTAGAACAGATGGTAAGAAATCACCTAGTGTTTTTGTCTTTGCTGGGAATTGAACCTAAGACCTCATGGTGCTCAACCCACGTCATTGACCACTAGGCCACACCCTTGGATGCAACTCCAATCAATTATATTCCAAGAATCATTGGAAGGGAAGAAAATCTAATGTTGAATGCTATTCCCACAATGGAGGAAGTGAAGGAAGAGGTGATGTCTATGAGTTTTCACAGTGCTCCTAGACCTGATGGGATGTCAGGAAAGTTCTACCATTCTTGTTGGGAAATCATCAAGAATGATGTTTTACTAATGATTCTTGATTTTTTTTGCAGGAACTCAATTACCAAAGGCTTTGACACATACATGTCTAGTCCTTATACGTAAGGTTGGCTGCCCTCAGCAATTTAGTAATCTCAGACCAATCAGTCTGAGTAACTTTAGTTGCAAAATCATTACAAAGCTCATGAATCAGAGGTTAAGTCCAATTATGCAGAAACTGATATCACCAAGTCAGACATGGTTCATAAAGGGAAGGTCAATCACAGAAAACGTTATGCTCACTCAGAAGATGGTGCATAACGTCAGACAATCCAATGGACATGGAAATGTGGTTGTGAAATTAGACATGGCAGAGTCTTATGACAGAGTGGAATGGGATTATCTGTGCCAAGTGTTGAGACAGTTTGGTTTCAGTGAACTATGGATACAGAGATTGGAGGAATATTTCAAACGTGTGGTACTCTGTCAATATCAATGGGGACAGATATGGATTATTCAAGTCTACAAGAGGGGTCAAGCAAGGAGATCCTTTATCTCCATCTCTTTTTGTGTTGGGGGCTGAATTACTGTCAAGACTTATGGATAATCTGGTCTTCAATGGGTCGATCCCATACTCCTTTGTTAAAAAGGGACCTATTATCACTCGTCTCTCCTATGCAGATGATACCATCCTTTTTCACCTCAGATGACTCAAATTTTCTCAAGATGATGATGGATACCCTGGGTGCATATGAGCTTTGTTCTGGTCAGCTGGTGAATAAAAAGAAATCTTGTTTTATTTTACCTCCCATGTGTACTCTTGAGACATTTACAAAGGTCTACAAGACTACTGATTTCAAACCATCTGACTTCCCTATGCAGTATCTGGGATGTCCTATTTTTGTGAGGACTAACAAGGTGGAGTACTTCAGTTGGCAAAGGTGGCTGCTAGGTTGCAAGGATGGCATGGGAAACTACTCTTTTTTGGTGGCAAAGTTGTTCTGATAAAGTCTGTCTTGCAGGCTCTTCCTCTTCACACACTGTTTCTTCTATCCACCCTCCCCCCCCAAACCCAAAGACTCATCAAGCAAATGGAGATGATCTTGGCTAAAAATTTTGGGGGGAAAAAGGAGGACAAACACAAATCCCATTGGATCAAGTGGTCTGAACTGTGTTTTCCTACTACTGAAGGAGGAACTGGGTTTAGATCAATTGAAGACTTTTGTAATGCCTTTGCTGCAAGGATGTGGACGACTTTTAGAACTCATAAGTCTATGCTCAGTCAAGCCCTAAATGCTAAACATTGTTCTAGGGATCATCCATCATCTCATACTTCGAGAAGGATGATGAAGATTCAGGACACAGGGGTTGAACCTTTAATTCTTTGGAAAATTGGTCAAGGGGATGTCTCATCAGGAATGGGACCTTTAGCCAAAATGGTCACTTGTAGACCAACCCCCAAGAGCGCTAAAGTTAGCAATTTTTTGCTCAATGGGAGATGGAGATGGGATCTTTTGAGTACCATTTTTCCTGCTACTGTGGTTAGTAAAATTCAAAGAGTGGAGGTGGATCAACAAAGGAAAGATTGGGCATTCTGGACAGTGGATAATGCTGGGAGATTCTCAACCAAATCTGCTTGGCCACAATTGAGGTCCTTCGGGAATGAAACACTTACTGGCAAAGCTCTATGGCATAGGAAAATGCCTTTCAACATTTCTTTCTATATGCTGAGAGTTCCGAAGAACAAAGTTTCCACTGATGAAGGTGTTAAAAAGCGTGGGGTCAAGATCTCTTCTAGATGTAATTGTTGCAAAAGATACTAGAGAGAGAGTTGCTCATATCTGTTTGGTAGCAGTGATATTGCTAAACAGGTATGGAATTTCTTCTTCAGTTCATGTGGCATCAGACATAATCAGACACAGTTAGGAACTTAACTATGCAGTGGTGGCTCCATAAACCTGTGAATGAGGTGCATATGGTGGGAGATCTGGAAAAGCAGGTGCAAAGCTAGGTTTGAGAATGTAGATATGTCTACCAGGCATATCATTTGGCAGGTATGCCAATTAGTAACCTTGGTGATAAAATGACATTTCCCTAGTCTAAACTTCCCTTCCAGGCGGGGAGATTTGTGTAGCAATGTGGAATGATTAAAACCTGTTGTGCAAAGCATAATGGTGAGATGGTCTATTCCAGAGGATGGCTGGGTGAAATTGAATGTTGATGGGTGCAGTAAAGGTAATCCTGGAGTTGCAGGTGGTGGTGGAATTATTAGAAATCATGCTCGCCATATGACAATGGCATTTGCTTCCTTTCTATGGTATTTGCAGTAATAATGTGGCAGAAGCTAAGGCTATTTTACAAGGAATGGGTATGTGTATTGACAATGGTTTCCTTAAGACTATAGTTGAGTATGATTCTATGCTAATGGTTTATATAATCAATTGGAAGAGCAATGTTCCATGGAAGATCCATAGCATTATCAATCAAATTTGGTCCTTGATGCATAGAGGATTCTTTTTGTTTGTTCACATCTTCAGGGAAAGAAATGGCATTGCAGATCAGATGGCCAATTTGGGTATTACAGACAGACGACACATTGTCTTCACTGAAGATCTCTCTTTGCCAAAGCAAGCTAGAGCTTCACTGAAGGAAGAGCAGGATGGAAGACCAAACTTCAGATTTAAGATTAGGAAGAATGTTTTTACTAATGACTAATACATTGGGTCTTTCTTGTGGCACTCAGTTAACCTATTTGGCTTGTGCACACTGTATTTTTTTGCTTCTCCTGTAAAGAAAGAACCAGTCATTGTGCAGATTGTGTTCTTGATGCAAATGAAAATGTGTTATAGCTAACATCATTGTATTTTGTCCTTTGGAGGCTAAGGTCTATGTCCTCCTCCGTGTAACCCATATATATATACACTAGATTAGGCAATATGGTGGATTTCTGGGGGAAAAAAATCTAAATTCATGTGAATCGATATGTATCCCAACATAATTTCTCCTGGAAGAGATTTTTGGACAGCTCTGTGCAGGTATCTTTCGCATCCATTAGAGCCTATTGATTTTATTTTCTTATAACCATCTTAGATATCAGTCAAAATATCCTAGTTACAGCATTGTACACAGAAAAATAGCAGGGGACCAGCGGTGTTGGAGTAATGGTGTTGGGCTATGGAGATGAAATGAAGAAAGGATAATGCTGACACAGGTACATCCAAGACCATCAGGATCTGTTACACAACAGAAAGACTAACAAGTTGATCTGATGTTCAGTGAAACCACTTTGTGCTAGAGCATAAAGTTCGAAAATGTTGTTGGTAGATAACATCATCCGGGGAATGTTTAACCTGCTTACAAATTATTCCATGACTGATACAACAGTACTTCCAGACTCCAACCTCAAGACGCTGAAACAAAATGTTCCATGTATTTGTCATTTTGCTATTTGGTTGAATAAGAGTGTACATTGGCTAAACATACCTTGAACATTCCTTCCAATTTGTTAGTGAACTGGCTGCCACACTCGGTCTTCAACTGTAACAATAACGGTAAAATTCAGCAGATGGTACGAAAGAAAAGCAGAAACAGTGAGTTTAAATTAAAGACAGACCTTAGAAATCATGGACTTTTCAGCATCAATTGAAGCACTCTTGCCCAACAACAGTCTCTTCGCAAGATCTTTCTTGTAGAATGCTTCAAATACATCCTTACCCTGCACAAAGATAAAAGAGCAAACAAATGCTCAGCATACTTTCAGGTGATAAAACATACACAGATCTATCCCGTGAACAACAGAAATAGACTTATACAGCTACAGATTGCATAAGTTCTCATGTAACTGCTGAGTGTGTTCTCATACCTGTATGAACCTGAACAAAACCAGGACTTTGTCTAATGTCCCCTCCAATTCCTCCTCTGATGTACCTTTATTCCCAGCACGAAGCTTCTCGTCCAAAAACTTAGCAATCAGCTCAGCAGGTCGATTCTATTTCAAAGCAAATCCAATCAGTTTTGAGAATCGAGTAAATATTACAGTAAAACAGAAAACTTTAGTGCTTCTAAAGTGAATTTGCATTAGATCATCAAATACAACCAGCCTGTTGGCTACCTGGAGAAAGGCCGCAGAGACAATATTCACAAGGCAGTGAAACCTGTGTAAAGAGCAAAACTTCTACCTGGGATAGCAGTGCCTAGTATGACGATTTAGAGATTTTTACAAACTCCTCGAATGATTTTGTACAAACCAATCGCATGCCATAAAGAAAATTTACCGAAAACACAGAGGAAGTTGAATAATAAAGGATAAGGCGAGCATGACTTTGCAGTATAAATAACTAGTTGACTGTACACAAGGGTGTGACCTAGTGATTAATGAAATGGGTTGAAAATCATGAGGTCTCGGGTTTAAATCCTAGCAGAGGCAAATCTTCCCATCTGTCCAAGCCTTGGTAGACAGAGTTACCCAGTACAGTACCTGTGCCGGTCGGAGGTAGTAGATACCTTGTCGAATTAGTCAAGGTGCGCGTAAGCTGGCCCAAACACCACAGTTTTGAAGAAAAAAAACCGGCTGACCATGCACATGTTCACAAGGAGAAGTGTTAGCAAAGAATTTCCGGTGGCCCCAATTTTCTTCTTCCAATCAAGAGGGGCTTTGGTAGCTAGTTATCTGCCGGCCACAAAATTATAACCTTAGCATGCCAGACATGCCATGAAGGACACACTTATATAAGGAGTCTCTATTGCGTAATGTCAATAATCAAGTCCTCAAAACATCTCGTCTTTTTCTCTTTTATTTTTTGCATTGTATATCTCTATGATCTTGGTAAAGATTCAAATAGCTCTGCTTAATGGTTTGTATGCCAACCAGTGATTCCTCCTTCTCTTTCTCTTACCTGCCTCCGGCACTATTCATCCTTCCAACAACCGATATTGCTCCTCCTTCCAGAAGGCAGAAGCCAACGCAGCTTTCTCTTTCCACCGTTGGCACCGCTTCCTCTCTAGCGATTGGTGCTGCTCCTTTTGACTGCCGACACCGCTCCCTCTACCTAACATCCAACATCACTTCTCTCTCTCACATTCGGCACCGACTCCTTCTGACGACCAATGCAGCTCCTCTCAGGCAGCCGGAGTTGCTCCTCTTTCTGTGGCTAGCACAGCTCCTCTCCTTGAAACCTGGTTTTGGTGGTAGTGTTTATCTTTTCGTCCGTTTTATCGAAAACATTCTTTCTGACGAGATTTGGATGGCAATTTCCAATTAGATTTTTTTTAATATTTACTATGCTACCCCACTATGTGTTCAAAGGTACGTGTTAAGAATCAAGAAAAACTAATACAGAATGTCTCCAGATTCACATATACACAGATTACTTGTATTCAGATAGCTGAACGTTGTAACATGCTCTGTAATTTGTGGAATTCTCTCTACTTAATTTTAGATGATTAATTCCTTATAGTACTAAATTAAAACTCACCTATATGGCAACTAGTGTGCAAGGTCAATAATTAAGTTTTTGATACATCTCCTCTTTCCCTTGTATTTCATTATAGAATTACCACATACCTTCCATGCATATATTCAATTAGTTAATACTATGAAGAATATACACGTAAATAACATTAGAATACTCAACAATGTATAAAATATAATGCACCATCGCATCAAATCAAAATATATTCCAAAAAATCAGTCCTCCAGATGAACTTTGTAAATATAATTAATTACTGGAACTACGAATGAAGTTGGTTTAATAGAAGATTGTAACATAAGGACATTAATAGTCACAGAGCCAAATGAAAAGAGAGAAACCATGTTCATTTGAATACTACATAATTTGACTTTTAGACTGGCAAGAAATTCTCTACAACTAGAGGTTCTCTAAATTTTACATGTATCCTTGGACAAATATACAGATCTCCAATCATAATAAAAGACTTGCGGCAAACATGAACCACTCGTCAACATAACATACAGTTATGTTAAACTTTAATCTCAACTATTCCTTTTCCATATGTATTATTTGCTTCCATTACAATATGTTCTTAGTTAAGTCTCCATTAATTGTGAGAGACTGTAGGTCTTTTGATATTATTCCATCCATATTATTTTAGATCTACCTCGTCCCCTTTTATCACCTTTAACCAATGAAGTGTGGCATTTAGCGACCATCTGTATCTGAAGATCTAACTAGGATATGCTCAAACCATTTCAAACGACCTTCTCTCATTTTATAATCTAGACTTATCAAATATGATGATCTCTAATCTACTATTACAAAAGTGATATCTGACCATATCATCAATCCATATATAAGGCAGACACACCTAGTGATTAGTAACTATACCTGGCGGATGTTTATGAGATGCTCAAATGCATCCTTGATAGTGTTACTAAAAGCTTCATTCTTAGAAAAGCTTTCTTCCCATATTGTATCAAGGGATGCCTTAAATTCCAAGAGGCTGGATACCATATCTTTGTCTTTCTCTTCATCTAGCACAATGCTCTGACCAGTTCTTCGGATATATGAGCTAAGGGCTTGCCTTAAAGATTCGAGATCATTGACCCTGCAAAATAGCACATACATCCTTTGGAGATCCTCAATACGATTACCATCCATCAACACTGTGAAACCCTGGAGAGATAGTTGAAGTAGACATTTTAAAAAAAAAAAAAACACCTTGTAAATCCACCAGCAAGAAATAAAAAGATGAGGTATCAGGAAGTTCCCAAAATAAACACCTTATCAAGAATTGCAGAAATGTGTCGTTCTAAAAGTTGCATCTCTGCAGTTGCTATCAGTGGTTTTCTTGTACTAGCGTCCAGGTAGAGTAAGCACCTTTCATGTTCTTCATGTAACCTTACCTGCAGTGAAGAAAAAACTTCAGCTGTTGACAAAACAAGCGACAACTGTGAAATCATTAGGTAACAATATACTCCCTCCATCCTAGAAATGATGGGTCTGATTTGGCTTATGAAGGTCAATTGACCAGTTTCGAGTTTGATATTTTGGAAATTAATTCACTTATTTCTCCAAGGACAAGATTTATATATTTAAAAATTACAAAAAATAAAATAACCACAAACTTGAAAAGTTAAAAGTGCTAAAGAGTCATTTGAGCAAATCATGGTCAAAGAATATCTATTGTGAAAATAATTACTCCCTCCATTCCAAATAGAATGGTTACTTACATATTAGTTCGTTCCAGAAACAAAAGAAACCTTTCTAAATTGGGAAACAATCTAACTTGAATTTCCATTTTACCCTGAATGACAAGTTTTTATAACCACACAAATGTTATGGCATGTTTAAAACAAGTTTCACAAGTCTTATAACCATACAAATGTTATGGCATATTTAAGACAGCAAGTTTCAAAAGTCCTCCTTTCTTAAACTTTGTGCCTCGTCAAATTACACCATATAGATTGACACAGGGTAGGGGTGGCAAATTTATCCCAACCCCATTTGACCGCCCAAGTTTTAATGGATTGGGAATGGGCTATATTACAAATGGCCTAAGTTTGGGCACAACCCATCTTAACCCATGACAAAAGCTAGCCCAAAGTCACCTATAAAGAAGCCCAAACTCAACTGATCATTGTCCAACCTTAAACCCCAATAATTTGATTTTTTTGTAACCAAAGTTCACTCAAATAAAAAAATTAATAAAACATTTCAAAATTGACCTTCCTAAACATATTTACAAGATGTTAAATTTAATGCCATAAACTTCCTATCAATAACTTTTTATGTCATTATGTGTTCTTAATACACTTTATTTTATTTTATATGATACTTTTCCTTTACAATAGCTTTTTAATACGTTATTTATGTATTTTTAAATAAAGAAAAGATACGATTTCTAGTACTTTAATGGTACTACGTAGTATTTTTATTATCTAAATATTATTTTTAAAAGGTTAAAAGGTCGAGGTCTGAACTAGACAAACAATTAGAAGGCTTTACCGTTATACTTCAAAACCTTCATTATTCTAGAAATGGAGGTAGTATTACGACTACTTTTTTATTTTGTTTAACAAAATTAAATTCAAATTAAAAAAAAATCCGTATATGTTCTAAAAACGCATGTGTAATATTAATTATTGAATGTGAAGTTATATGACACAAACCTCCTTTCAGAATTATTTTGATGCTACAAAATCGATGGAGAATTGTTTGTACCAATTAAATGATATGAAGGAGAATAAAATACTATTTCTTGTACTTGGACATTATGCATCAAAACTAATTGAATAATAAGAAATAAAATGCAATCCAATTAAGTAATATTGCAGAAAGTCTTTAGTGAAACCTATTTTACGGTAGAAATTGTGATGAAATATATGCATGAATATGTGATATGCATAGATAGATATTATCCTTAATTAGCTAAAGATTACTCTCTCCGTTCCTAAATATTTCTCATCCTTACAAAAAATAGATAGTCCATAATACTTGTGGTTAGAATAGGAATAGGAATAGTATATAGAATCTTACTTGATAAAGGATTGTAATAGTGTATATATATAGATACACAATTCAATAATACTTCTCTTATATTTCTCACATGGTATCAGAGCTTCTACGATCTTGGCAGAGAACAAAAAAAAAAGCTTTCACATCCGATGGGAGGTTATAACTCATATAGCCGGCGGGCAGTTATAACTCATATAGCCGGCGGGCGGTTATAAATCATATAGCCGCCCGTCTGGCCAATGATTATGTTAGCCTAGGTTGGGTCAATAATATATGCATGAAAAACAATCATACTGAGAAGGATTGATTTGAGAAGCATTCGGGACAAAGAAAGCAATCACCGCGCGTCTTTTCGGTGACTCCTCAGATCTGATTTGGTAGCACCGTGCGTCTTTCCGATGACTCCTCAGATCTGATTTGCGTAGTTCCGTGCGTCTTTCCGGTGACTCCTCAGATATGATTTGCGTAGTTTCATTTTCGTCAGTGTTGTGCGAAAACCAACACTAGCAAGAGGTCTAGTGTCTCCTTGCGACCAAGCGCCGACCAGGAGGTAGTCACCTCCGGCGAGATTTGACCACACGTTGATGCGTGAGCCTTTTCCGACCAATTTTACGGTGACTTTCTTGTTCAAGATCTACTCGTCTCTTTATTTTGAGACGACCCATATATTTTTTACCTGTTTCCGGCAATTTTCCGGCGATGTTTACTACTTTCTCGTCCACTTTTTCATTTTGTTCCTTTTCAACTGAGGTCACCCAGACGTCCCCGAGCAGTCTTTACCAGTTTTTTTGCAGATATCTTCACCAAGTCCCTCATTGGTCCTCGTACTTATTATATCTATAACAAGCTCGGTATATATGACTTGTATGCACCACCTTGAGGGGGAGTGTTAGAATAGAAATAGGAAATAGTACATAGAATCGTACTTGGTAAAGGATTGTAATATAATGTCTATATATATAGGGTCTCTGTGTAATAATGTAGATACACAATTCAATAATACTTTTCTCTTATATTTCTCACCCTTGTCAAGTTGTCATTTAGAAAACCAAGACATAATTAGTTTGTTTCCACCTTTACCCTTAGTCATAAATATGGAGAGATATTAATATGGAGCAAAAGAGAAAAGTATTAAATAGAGAGAAGTAATAAATAAGAATAATTTAGTCAAATTACCCTCTACTAAATATTTTTCTTAAGGGGTGTGCAAAACAAAACATGACAAGTATTTAGGAAAGGAGGGAGTACATTTTTTAAAATTCGTGGTTGTATAAGTAGATAAATTTATAAAATTTTATAATATAATATTTATGAAGACTTGTTTGTGGATATTTGGTTAAATGTTTTTATTAATATCTCTAAAAAGAAATAATAAAAACTGAGTCAAATTGGGGAGGTTAGATTATGACCCAGCTTGACCTAGCCCATCTTAGACCAAGCAAGCTTTGGGCAGGATTGGGCATTGGCCCATCTATTGATTCAGCCCATCTTGACGACTTGAACCGCCCAACTTCAGCCCAAACTGCCTATTTGCTACCCCTAACACAAGGAGTACAAGGTGAAATATGGATGGAGAGGGTATTATTAACAAAAGAGACTGTAAAACAAATCCATTATTAACATTTGTAGCTCAAAGCAACAGCGTACAAGGAGCGAAAAGGCACACCTCCACATGCTTCAAGTAATCTGGAACATCTGACTGTTGCATGTATTTGACACCTTCAGCAGCATAAAACTCAGAAGTACGCTCAAGAAATGGCTTCTCGAAGCTTTCAGCATAAATCCCTAAGGCAGTGAACATCTTCAAAAGATGGTTAAGGAGAGTTCTATCAACTGCCTCACCTAATCTGTAAGTACAAAACCAGAATGAAATATGTTAAATATCAGAGTTCCAGAAGGCTGACATTATAAAACCAAAAGTATCTTCTCGTGCAGACCACCCACCCAAAAAAAAATATACAATACAATACAACCTCCTACCCCAGTGTAATCCCACAACTGGGGTCTGGGAGGTTGGTGTGAATGCAGCCTTACCCCTACCTGTGAAGGTGAAGAGGCAGTTTCCAATGGCCCTCGGCTCAAGTAAAGCATATCAAAACAGTAAGAAAAGGATATACAGTAGTGAAGTAGCCATGTAGAAAATAATGGAAAAAAGAACAACAGCAACAACAAAATAATATGATAACCGAAGCAAAGGAAACAACAAGTAATAATAAAATCGAAGAATAAGATAGTAGGAGAAGTAATAATAACAATACTGATAAGGAAAACTAGACGACGCTCGACTACCTACTAATCTTTTACCTTAATCCTCGGCCTCCATATCCTCCTATCTATGGTGATGTCCTCGGTAAGCTGCAGGTATGTCATGTCATATCTAATCACCTCTCGCCAATACTTCTTCGGTCTACCTCTATGATAAGTTGGTAAATTACCAACTTATTTAGCTTTTAATCTTATACTTTTGCTATTCTGAGAGAAAATAGTGCGAGCAATGGGCAGAATTAACTTTTCACATGTCCCCAGCACAGATAAAACACCTCTCAGCCGATTGGGAAAGCATCTTTGGCATTTTTCACAAATTTGGCAAGCTTGGAGAGCAAGTTCATCACCCTACACCATTGGAGTGAAGATTGGATGATTCTATTGTAAAAATCTTTAATTCCTTTCTTCAATTCTAAATTGATTAATTGTAGGTGTAATTATTGATTTGAGATTGGGTTATTGTATAAGAGATAATACTTTATTTGGGTATTGAATTCTTATCTTGTTCTTTCTCTTGATTAAATTGTGTGGGTCTATTGAATCTTTCATGCTTTAATCACATAGTTGATGGTTGCAAACATCGACTTAGCTTACTAATTGTGTTCTTACTTGAGAGAGGAGTTCTTCAATTGGGTAAAGGTTTAATAGTGGGGATTTGGGGTTTCCACCATAGATTAAGGCTAGAAATAGCTTGATTGAAGGAAACATTCCATCTAAGAGTCAAAACTAGAGATAGTTTGACTTACCTAAGCCGATTTGATTGCTTTGCTGCCTAACTGTAGAGATTCGAGAGAACCTGTAATACCCCAGGACTTCCATGCCCAGACTAAGCTCAGAAAAACCAGTAGAAAATAAAAAATTCAGAAAAAAAAAATTCAAGTTTCCAGGAACCACGGTTCAAGACCACGGACCGTAGTTTGGAACCACGGTCCGTCGTCTCAAACCGTAGTCCCAAATCCAATAGACCCCACGTTCTAGTCCCAGGAACCACGAGTCAGACCACGGACCGTAGTTTGGAACCACGGTCCGTCCTGTCACTCGTGGTTTCCCTTAATCAGAGGACCACCAGTCCAGGGCCCAGGGACCACGAGTCAGACCACGGGCCGTAGTCCAGGACTACGGATCCGTCCTGTTGACTCGTGGAACCAGAACCTCAAAGACCCTTAGCCCTTGTCCCAAGAATCACGGGTCACATGACGAATCGTCTTCCTGGAGTACGGTCCGTCCTGTGGAGTCGTAATTCCTGACACTAGAGAACCCCTAAAAGAAGAGAAAGAAGTGATAGTTTTCTCCCAAGAACAAGCAAAGGTCTTCATCAAGTTCAGCCCCAAAAATCCAAGGATTTCTCCGTAGATTTCTTCACCAGGTATGTGGGATTTCACTAGTGGGTTCCTTTCACCCATTAGGTCCCTAGATTCCAGTAGGTCTTCATTTTTCTCCATGAATTTGTTCAAACCTAGGGTTCCAAGATCTTAGGGATATACTGAAATTCAATTCCTACAACGTTTATGGTATTGACTACATGTTTCTTGGAGAATTAGTATAGTTCTATGTACAAGGTTCAGAATCCCTAGTTTGTATGCTTACGGTACTTCATGAATTAAGCTTACTAGGCAGATTAGTTATATGCTCATGCATCAGAATTCGAATGCCATATCCCTCAGTATATTTATGTTGATTTCCAGTATTTTGAGCTATCCATCATTTCAGTACATTGTTGCTTATATTCAGTTGGGAGTAGACTTAGTACCGAGCGGACGAGGGGATGAAGGTTTAGCTGTCAGTTTAGGCTAAGACCGTTAGTAGCAGTCCCCAAGTCCCAGAACTACGGCGCCACCGTAGGTTTAGAGGAGTCAGCTGTCAGACTAGGTTGTACCTCCTTGTCCCTTGTGGACATCAGTAGTGGATCCACTTCAGACTTGTTCGTACCCTTGACAAGGTATGAACACCCTTCCATCCAGGGTTACAGGTTGGCCCCATAGTTAGCTCAGCTTGGGGTATGTCGGTTAATAGTATCTCCCACAGTCAGATTCATGTGCATTGACCATGTATTTAGCATATATTTATATATTTCAGTAATCAGCTCAGCATGTTATATCTTCATGATTTGTACTTGGTCATGGCATCAAGTTTAGCTTTCAGTTATGTTCCAGTATATCTTTTTCTATGCTCAGTTATTATGTTGTTCAGCTTAGCCTTTATCTCGCATGCTCAGTACATTCAAAGTACTGACGCATACTTTTGTGCTACATTGTTTTATGATGTAGGTTCAGGCGCTCAGCATCCAGACCGCGCTTAGTTCGACTTCCAGTCCGTACTCAGCAGTTCAGTGGTGAGTCCTCAGTAGTTCGAGGACGATGGACATGCTCATATCTTCAATATTTACTTTCAGTCTCATATTTGTTAGAGTTAGCTGGGGGCATGTCCCAGCAACTCCTATTCAGTTAGAAGGCTTTCAGATATAGACTAGTTTCAGCAGTTGTTAGTATTGTTTTTCAGTCAGCACTAAACAATATATATATTCTGACTTTTGGGTTCTTCCTACCTTCCAGATAATGATTGTTTAGCTTCCGCACAATGCATGCTTTACTCTGATTTTGTATAGATATGCCATGCCATGGGTTAGCTTGGGGTCACTTGTGACACTAAGCACCGTGTCGCGTCCACGGGGTAGCTTCGTGGCGTGACAAAACCCATGGAGGATAATGTTTGATTGGTTGAAAGACGATTAAACATACTCTTAACCAAGGCTACCTATGCATTAATTGGGTGCAAGTCTTGTGAATTGAATACCCATCCCCAATTCTCCTGTGTTATCCTTGCTAGGTGAAAGCCATTGATCAAACCTATCTTTTATATGATTGTCTTTTTCATTTGTTTTAGTTTTAAAAAAACCCAATCATTTTATCTTTTCTTTTTGCTCATTGAACTTCAATAAGTTGTTTGAATTATTTATTATCTCAATAGGGATTACATTGTTCTCCGTGGATTCTACCCCAACAATCTATTGGGTTACTTATTGTTTTGCTCTGACGATCGCTACCACCTCCTACGGGAGAGTGTTTTTGAGCGTCATAAAAAATGGCGTCATTGCCGGGGAACAATTTGGCATATTGAGTTAGTTTAGAATTTGAGTTGACTTACTTTAGTTCAAATTTGTGAATATTTGTTTTGTTCTAGTTAGTTTTATTTTGTCGAGTGATTGATTTTATGGCATCCCGAAATGCTAGAGGTTTTGGTGGTTGCAACCCTTATTATAATGATCCTTCTTGTTATTGTGGAGGACTCCATTATAGGTGAAATTGTAAAATTGCCCCTAGGAGAGGGAGGTATTCGCCATCTCACTCCTATGATGGGCGTAATTGCCATTTATGTGTGGTCGTGATGGACATTGGGGCAATTGCCTTAACGATCGTCCTCCTCCCCCTCCTCTTATGCTCACAATGGTGCTAGTGGTGCTTGCAATCTTGCTAGAAATCATACCTTGGCACATGATGAACAAAGTGCTCACCACAAGAGTGTGGTAGCAATGCTCCAAACTCTCTTGGACAAAGAAGAAAGCATAGAGGAAGACTTAAAATACATGAAGCAAGGCTTCTTGGATGAAAGGGCTAAGGAGGAAAAGGAGAGAAATCGTGCTAAACAATCAATGATGGATTCGTCCACTCATCTTGATCAAATTGGTAAAGAAGAACCTCCAAGCCTAACAAAAGAGCATGTTTTGAACATTGGGATCAATCAAATTCACTTTGGGGATGATGATGAAGATCTTCAAAATATGGAATTGCTCGTGAATGAGATCGCACTGGTTGTGCTTGAACGCCAACAAGAACAACAACTTTCCCTAGATGAGATTGTGAGCCAAGAATGGTTGTTAGATCGAGCTCACCAACTTGAAGCCTATGGGGAACAACGTGAAAGAATCCTACCAATGTTCGAGAAATTTCTCAAAAGGCATGCCAAGAGAAGTCAAAAATAGGGGTTACTTAAAATTGCTATCCGGAATTTGAACACCGAAGTGAATGCTCGTGTTGAAACATGCATAATCGTGGATAGTAGTTTTGAGTTGTTCACCATTGAAGAGGAGGACACATAGGATTCTCATGAATTAAAGGTGTTGTGGCAACCAACTATCCCATACATGAATCAAGATGTCAAGATCAAAAGAATAATACTAAGTTGCAAAGCAAAGTCCAATGTTTCATTTTGAAAGACTCTAAGTTCATTCGAAAGTGAGGATGTCAAGAATGAGGCAAATTTGAGAGTGGAGACACCCAAATATCTTTCCAAACATTTTTCAACATTAAATTTGGTTGAATGGAAGAAAGTCGAAGTAATCAAGCTTATGGAGGACTTTGGAAGGGGGAAGGATCGAAGTGTATTCCTTGAAGTTTGTTGTTGATAGAAGGCAAAACGACCTTCCTCACTTGAAGGCGAAAAAGTGCAAAATGTGACACCAAGGAAATGGCCTTCTCATGTTCTTACCTTCACCCCGTAAGTGTCACCGGAAGTTCGATTCAAATTTGCGTCGAAGGTTCAAATCCTCCAAGTGGAGATCTAGATGGTGAGGTAACTTGCGTCGCGCCGCGACGTTAAATTGAGCGCTTGATGGGAGGCAACCAATCGTTTCAAAATTTTGAAGTTTTACAATTTTTCTTTTTGTTAGAATAGCTTAGGGTGTAATTTTTGACTAATCCATAAAGTTTCAAGTCTTTTTGAGCTGATTTGGGCAGGTTGAGAAGTTGGAGACTCATGAAAAACAATTCAAGGCCTTAAACTCCACTAAAATGACATGCTAAATGGGATGCGATCGCACCTCCAGGTCTGCGGATTACACATGCCATCGCATGAGCAAACCAGTGAGCTGCCACAAAGGTTGGAACGTGCGAAATAGGTGCGTTTCGCACCTGGAGTTTTGCGGGTCGCACCAGCCGTCGCACAAGAAAATAGTGAGCTGCTAAAAAATTTCTGGACGCAATGCAGCGCGATCGCACTGAAGGACGGAAGGAGCACCGATAGCGCTGGGCAAAATTTCACAAAGCAGCGCTATAGCGCCGGGGCGACGCGATCGCGCTGAAGTAAGTTCCAGCCAGCTCATTAAAACAACGGGAGCTTTTCAGCTTCCCCATGTCTCCTCCATTTCAACAGGTACTTTTGGATTGAAAAATGAGTACTACTGCATCAAATTCGGACAATCAAGTTGATGAAATTGCTGAAGAGGAGGAGTATGACAGCACGAAATTTGTTTCACCAACTTGTGCGGAGCGATATAAGGCTAACTTATCCAAAAAGATGGTCCCTGAAAGGGGCATTGCAATACAAGGAGTGGAGGCTACCTTGCTTGATTTTTTTGGTCGATTGCATAGAGCAAAGTGGCACTGTTTCATAGCCTCACTATGTAGGGCCAATGAAACAGTTGTTCGGGAATTGAATTGTAATGCTTCGGCCATGTATTATGGGCTGGACGATCATGACACCACTCGGCTTGGAGAGAAAAGAGTTATAGGCAGGCCCTGGATTACTTCAAAGGTCTGTCCAGGAGTGGAGCCCACATGGGCTATATTCGAAACAAAGATTTACTCTCATGACTTCACTGCAGAGGCGAAGATGTGGTTGTCCATCATATGTAGCATGGTACAGCCGGTACAGAATGAGAGTGAGGTTCCTCTTTACAGAGCGGTGACCGTGGCGGCAATGATTGATGAAGTTCCGATTAATGTGGGGCCACTGATCCTTTGGGAGATAAAGATTTGTGTTAGGGGCAACAATGAGAGCTTGTTTTTCCCCTCCTTGATAACTGAGCTCTGTCAGGCAACGGAGGTTGATTTGAATGCTCTGGGAGATGTTTGAATAGCGTTGTATTGGGCCGATGGCGCCTCACTGCGCCTGAACGAGCAATGGGCAGAATTGACGTTTCACACGTATCCCAAGCACAGATAAAACACCTCTCAGCCGATTGGGAAAGCATCTTTGGCATTTTTCACAAATTTGGCAAGCTTGGAGAGCAAGTTCATCACCCTACACCATTGGAGTGAAGATTGGAAGATTCTATCGTAAAAATCTTTAATTCCTTTCTTCAATTCTAAATTGATTAATTGTAGGTGTAATTATTGATTTGAGATTGGGTTATTGTATAAGAGATAATACTTTATTTGGGTATTGAATTCTTATCTTGTTCTTTCTATTGATTAAATTGTGTGGGTCTATTGAATCTTTCATGCTTTAATCACATAGTTGATGGTTGCAAAAAACATCGACTTAGCTTACTAATTGTGTTCTTGCTTGAGAGAGGAGTTCTTCAATTGGATAAACATTTAATAGTGGGGATTTGGGGTTTCCACCATAGATTAAGGCTAGAAATAGCTTGATTGAAGGAAACTTCCATCGAAGAGTCAAAGCTAGAGATAGTTTGACTTACCTAAGCCGATTTGGTTTCTTTGTTGCCAAACCGTGGAGATTCGAGAGAACCCATGGAGGATAAATGTTTGATCGGCTGAAAGACGATTAAAAATACTCTTAATCAAGGCTACCTATGCATTAATTGGGTGTAAGTCTTGTGAATTAAATACCCATCCCCAATTCTCTTGTGTTATCCTTGCTTGGTGAAAGCCATGGATCAAATGTGTCTTTTATTTGATTGTCTTTTTTCATTTGTTTTAGTTTTAAAAAACCCCAATCATTTTATCTTATCTTTTTGCTCATTGAACTTCAATAAGTTGTTTTAATTCTTTATTATCTCAATAGCGATTACATTGTTCTCCGTGGTTTCGACCCCGACCATCCGTTGGGTTACTTATTGTTATGCTCTGACGATCGCTACCACCTCCTACGGGAGAGTGCTTTTGAGCGTCATCACCCTACCTCTCCTCAAACCCAACATCGCCAACCTCTCATATCTCTTTGTGCATCTCCTCTTCACATGTCTGAGCCATCTCAGTCTCGCCTCCCTCATTTTGTCCACCACGAACGTCACTCCCTCCTTATCCTGAATATCTTCGTTCCTAATCCTATGTCTTAGTATAACTACACATCCATCTCAACATCCTCATTTTCGCTACTTTCATCTTCCGAACGTACGAGTTCTTCACCAGCCAACTCTTCGCCCTAATACAACATAGCTCCCCCAAAAAAATCAAGAGAAGAAAAGAAAGCTAAGCTTTAGCTATCTTCTTTTCATTCTCTCCCCAAATGAAAGAGAGAAAGCTTTGATACTGTCAAACATGGCATTGAAGAGGCAAAGCAACATTTGATGCATGGCAGGTCAAACCGTTTCTCATTCCTCACCTCTGCAAAAAAACCTATTTCTTTTTCTAATAGATAATAGTTTTTATGCACTTAAGATCTCATTGTGGACACGTTGTGGGGAAGGAATCAATTATATTATTATTAGCTTTATTTATTATTCTAGAATAGGATTTATATTAGTTATGTTATTAGTCTAGAATAGGGTTTTATGTTTCTTAGTTTCATAAGGATTAGACTTCTTATTTGTTGTAATAAGACTCCTATTTAAAGGGAGATTTGAGGAATAATACGTACGCAGATTTCAGCAAAAGAAACAAGAGATCGGAGTTCTCTCTTCCATTGAACTCTAAGGTTTCAGCCTCCCTTTAACGAGCTGAAGTTATATACAAAATAGGTCGATCTAGGAATTCGAACAAAGGCAAGGGAAAATCTAAATCAGCCAAGGGAGAGACTGCATCCCTTTCCTTCGGTAGCTCTTTTGGTTTCCCAAGGATAGCGGTAGCTGGGGCAAAGCCCGCTTTCTTCGCTCCGCGAATGAGAGAGAAAGTCAGAGGAAAAAACACGTTCTCTCTTGCTTGGTAATGGGGGGACTTTCTTGAGATAGACTAGCCTATCCAATGAGAACTCCGTCTCTTGAGGCTTTTTACGCACATTCGAACTCTGGAAACCCCAATAAAAGCAAGAGAAATAGACGAATTGACTTCGACTTTCCCTTGCCTTTGTTCGAATTCCTAGATCGACCTATTTTGTATATAACTTCAGCTCGTTAAAGGGAGGTTGAAACCTTAGAGTTCAATGGAAGAGAGAACTCCGATCTCTTGTTTCTTTTGTTGAAATCTGCGTACGTATTATTCCTCAAATCTCCCTTTAAATAGGAGTCTTATTACAGCAAATAGGAAGTCTAATCCTTATGAAACTAGGAAACATAAAACCTATTCTAGACTAATAACATAACTAATATAAATCCTATTCTAGAATAATAAATAAAGCTAATAATAATATAATTAATTCCTTCCCCACAACGTGTCCACAACAGTATTAGAAGTGGTCACTTGAACTAGTTAAGCAAAACGTAACCAGACATCCAATAAAAGCACATATACAAGCAATTAAGATGAACCCACCAATCTCAAAATCATTAAATTCAACCATGAAAATTTATTTACCTTTCTGTCTCAATCGTCTGTAGGAGGCCAAAGACAGTTTTGTGTTCTACTTCTGAGGCAAGAGAGAGATGTTTGCGGAAAAGCTGCAAGCCCATATCCCACAGTGAACGCACACTTGGGGTTTGTTTCACATATGTTCTATCAAGATACAAAGCTATTCCACGAATCATCAACATCTGATCACAAAAATCCTGCCAGCACCTCTCAACAAGCGACAAGAAAACGACAAGATCTTCACTTTGGCCAACTAAAGAACGTAGTGCTGCAGCTATGTGTGATTCACACTCTTTTTCAATTCGTTGATATAGACTTCCACCCATTTTGTGCAGACAAAGGTCATTGACAGCCTACCACAGAAAACTCAATCAGCACACTTTTATAAGCTACAGTACTAGAAAGCAATGCCGCAACATGCACCTGATAAAGCTTTTCTGAGTCACATGGATCAGGCTGCTTCAAGAATATCGCACTAATAGCTGACTTCAGGGTTGCCCAAGTATTTTCTTCAAAGTTTGTTGGCAACGTAGGTTTTGCTTCAACAAGAGAAAAATGAGTGAAAGGTTAAGCATATACAATTTTTTCTTCAAAATATTGAATTTCACTTCATCTACATTAATCCATAGCAGTTCAATGTCATGAAAGAATAGAATGAATAAAATCTTATTGGTCTAGACTCCAGCTTAAAAGTTATTCACACAAAAATAATAATAATAATAACAACAAACAATAACAACATACCCAGTAAAGTAATAATAATAATAATAATAATAATAGTAAGGGAAATAATAATAAGAAGAAGAAGAAGAAGACGAAGAAGTAGGATTGATTCTCATAATAATAAAATAAATAAATATGTCGAAATGTTTTTTCAAAAATTATCGAATTCAAAATAAATGTCCGCTAGCAGATCTGCAAATCAGGGAGAGAAAACATTCATGTTTTTTTCTCTTTCAAGAGATTCTGCCTCGGAATCGTGCCTTGAGGGGGGATGCTGCCAAGAAGAATGGATACGACTTGATATAGAAAACAGACTATGTTAATCAGACAAATCCCTTCAAGTCAGTACTTAGCATCAACACAGAAAGCATATGGGATTCCAGCTTCTAATGTGATCATATACTTCAGGATGCTATTAATGAACTAGCATCTACAATTGATTTCTTTTTCTTTTTATAAAGCTATAACGAGAGCCTCATTTATTGAAAGAGCATCTTAGAACGTACCTTCTTCTTAACGTTCTTCTTTTATTATTATCTTTTTCGGCTAATCTAGGTAAAGAGCGGTAGGAGCACTGGATGATGACAAGCATAAATCATTAAAGATCATACAGAATAAATGAAAAGATAAACTAGATATCTATAGATGGTCAATGAAGTGGATTGAGAACCGTGAGGGCTCAGGTGAAAATCTCAGCGGAGGCAAAAATAATCTGTCCAACCCTTGACGGACGGAGTTACCCGGTACCTATGTTGATGGGAGGTAGTAAGTACCCATGAAATTAGTCGAGGTGCGCACAAGCTGGCCCAGAAACCACGATTATCAAAAAGACATTAGATATATATAGAAGACAAAACCATGTAAAAGCAAACAGGTAAGGATACAGCTTGGCAGCACTAATGTTGTAGGTGTAACTGAAAGGGACTCTAGAAAGAAATGTTAGGAAATTATCAAAAGGACAGTTTCAATTCATGAGTTTCCGAAATGGCAAAAGAAAAAATTAATGAATTTGAAGTTAAGCTGAGTTACTCAAACTTTCTTTATATCGAAACGCCTACAATTTCTTCGAATCCTTACCGACCTAGTAAAAGATAAGGCACAATGAAAGAAAAAGATCTATATAAAGATACCAATTAATTGGGAATATGATTTAGTCATGTTAGTACATTTACTTTAGGTCCTATGCTTTTTAAGTTTTTAGCCCTATTAGAAATTTTATCTTTCCTATCAAGCTAGTTAGGGAACTACCTTTGCTCCGCACCTTATCCTTCGATCCAAGCCACGAGGCAAAGGCAAGCTGACTTAGAAGTTGCAGTCATTCTTTATACCAGTAGAAAATAGAGAACATCTCGTACTTTTTATTATATTAATATGTATAATGTTGGCCTGAAATAAATTTAAATGGAAAACATGGCTGTGATGATTCACATATAGCCAACTCAACTTGTTGGGGGTTAAGACATAGTTTTTGTATTCGAACTTTCTTTCTAAAATTTCTAGTCCCCTCCTCAATAATTTTCTCATAAAAATGCAAGGACGGTCAACCATCATAAGTTTGCTTTAACCAAACAACATTATTTTGATCAAGTATATAATGTTATTTCGATCTCAGGGGTGCACCAAAAGGAAAATAGAGACAACAGGTTATTCCTCCAATATATAAAATCATTCTCAAGTCCCTCAAATGCCCTTTTATATCTCTCCTTCCATATAGTCCAAAGAACAGTTGCGCAGCAACATCTTACATCGTGAGTATTCTTTTCCCTTCTTCTGAAAGCCAACTAAACAGTGCCTCCTTTATTGGGATCGACATCACCCACTACTTAGAACCAATTCAAGACCACCCACAACAAGTGCCTCACTATTTGGAGGGGCAATAAGAGGTCATCCATTTCTTTTCCCACACATCTACACATATAACACCAACTTACATGTATGGTCCTTCTCTTCCCTCAAGGTCTTGACTTTCGATATGCTCCCCTAGCTGTCAATCACGCGAATAACACCAACTTACATATATGGTCCTTCTCTTCCCTCAAGGTCTTGACTGTCGATATTGCTCCCCTAGCTGTCAATCACGCGAAGAAGCACACTTTTCTAGGCGTCTTGAGATTGGAACTGAAAAATGTGGGAAATCCACCTCATCCCTCACCAACAATTTCTAATAGTACTCCATCCGTTTCAATCTGTTTGTCCTACTTTCCTTTTTAGTCCGTTCCAAAAAAAATGCCTCTTTCCTTTTTTGGCAACTCTTTAATTTCAACTTTTCACATGGCATGTTTAAGACCACAAAATATTGAAGGACATTTTGGTACATTCTACCCATCTTTAGTTTAAGACCACAAGATTCAAAAGTCTTTTTTACTTTCTTAAACGTTGTCCCAAGTCAAACCAGACAAACAAATTGAAACACAGGGAGTATGATTTAAATGAGAACATGATGTCTCTCCTCATTTCCCAACTCCACGAGTCCTGCATATCGGATAAATTATGTTTACAAAGTAACTGCACTAGATTTTGAAATTCACCAATCTCTCAATCTTGTACATTCCTCCTGAACTTAAGGTCCCAATGAGTTCCTCCCATCTTGTACCCTTTGAATCTATTGCAAAACCTATATGTTTGGTTCTGTACATATTAGAAAAAAATAATCCAATACTTAGGACATACTCTCCGTAACATATATGCCCAAAAGTTAATCTTGTTCCCATCACCTGCCCTAAAAGTAATGTGACCACTAAAGTTTTCCCATCTCGTCATAATGCTTCTCATAATGCATGTCCAAAAGGCAATATAATAGTCCTAGTCTTCCATCCACATTGACAATGTCATACTATCATGTTATGACCTCCCCCAAGAAGCCCGCTCCTCCCTCCTAAAAGTCCATATTCACTTCCCAAGTAGATCATTATTGAAAGCTCTAAGATCTTTTACTCCAGGTGGCCGACTAAGACACTAAGTGGTATTCCTTGGTTCCATCTGACATCTACAGGAAATTCCTCTAGTCTTTAACTTTTTTGTGACTCTAACTGGTGCCTGCGCTTATCACTCTTTGTCCAAATACCACCATTAAAGGGGGGGGGGGGGGGGGGGTCGACAAGCTCCATGTAGGTAAACCTTAATTGAAAGGATATTCATATGGCAGTTGCTATGCATGAGGAATTGTACACAATTGCATTACAATGTGATAAATTGATCGTTGTAAATCCATCGTAGACAAAAAAAATATGGCAAAGATCCTGGTACAGGTAGTTTAGAGGTGACTCATCTGCAATATGCAGATGATACTCTTATTTTCTGTGGGGTTGAAAAAGATCAACTGAGGCATCTCAGAGTGATTCTAATTCTTTTTGAAGGCCTTTATGGATTACATATCAATTGGAGGAAAAGCTTCCTCTACCCCATAAATGATGTTGCAAATATGGTGCAGTTGGCTGCTATCTTGGGAGGTGAGATAGGAGAACTGCCGACAGTTTACTTGGGAATGCCTCTGGGAGCTAAATCGAAGTCTGCAGAAATCTGGAATAATGTTATAGAAAGGTGTGAAAAGAAATTAGCTAGATGGAAGTCACAATATCTGCCCTTGGGAGGTAGATTGACTCTCATCAATTCTACACTTGATGCCCTTCCAACATATATGATGTCCCTGTTTCCTATTCCAACAGGGGTCATCAATAAGTTGGATAGCATCAGGAGGGAGCCCTGTGGAATGGAAATTCAGAAAGGAAAAAATTTCATCTAGTCAAATGGAAAGCAGTGATCTATGGGAAGAACTCAGGAGGCATGGGTATAAAGAATCTGAAAGCACACAGTAAAGCTCTCAGGAAGAAGTGGCTCTAGAAATATACTAATGAACAACATCAGTTGTGGAGAAGAGTAATCAATGCTAAATATGAGCAAGAAGACAGTTGGATGACTAAGGAGATTACCACACCAGGAGGTCAATCAGGATTCTGTGGAATGAGTTTCAAACTTATACAAGGATCAAAGTGCAAAACGGGAGCAAGACCAGCTTTTGGAACCAGTGTTGTGAAAAGCGACAAAAAGCGCGCTTAAAGCGCGAAGCGAGGCGAGGCGCAAGCACTGCGCTTTTATGTTCTGAAGCGAGGCGCTGCTGAAAAAGCGAGCGCTTCAGTAGGCGAAGCGAGAAGCGCGCTTAAAACAAAGGCGACAAAAAGCGCGCTTAAGCGCTGTTAGGGTTTTTTTTAACTTCTGTATAACACACTTGTCTGCTGCGACTCAAACATTTCCCTCTTCTTCTGCTGCTGCGACTCAAACATCTCAACGGCTGTTCTTGCGACTCAAACGATAAGTTCTTCCTCTCTTTTCTTCTTCTTCTTCTTCTTCATCTTCTTCTCTCTGGACTCTTTTTCAGGCTTTCAGCGACTGCTTCTAGGTTTTTTTTCCCTGTTATGCTCTGTTTTTTTTACTGATTTGGTTTTGTTGTTTGCATTTGCTTAATATGTTATGATTATGAGGATTCTTGACTATCTTCTATTTACTTTTTAATTTAAGAATTGAAAAATTTGCTTAATATGTTATTTCTATTGAGTTCTTGGTTATTTATATACGCATATTTAATAATTTTTATTTTTGTACTAAATAACGCTTTAGTAGAAAAAAGTGTGTGCTTCGCTTCACGCTTCTCGCTTCAGTGAAGCAAGCCCTCATCGCTTTTTTCCGCTTCTCGCTCTCCAAAACACTGTTTGGAACGACAATTGGCATGAGGTGGGCAAGCTGAAGCAAGTATTCCCTGATATTTTCAACTTTCCCTCTTCCAACAAAGGACAATAGCTTAAATGTGGTCACCACAAGGTTGGAATATCAACCTTAGAAGACATGTCAATGATTGGGAAGTACAAAAGGTGGTTGATTTTGTGAGTACTCTGAATAGGTTCACTGGACTCCACACAGGGGAAGATACTCTTTGGTGGATAGGTAACAACAAGGGCCTCTTCAAGGTTAGTGAAGCATATCTTAAATTGAACAAGTCCAATGAACAGATAGCCAACTGGCCATGGAAACGGATCTGGAAGGTAAAGATACCATATAAAGTGAATTGTTTTGTATGGTTATTAGTTAGAGAAGTTGTTCTCACACTAGATAACCTGATGAAGAGAGGTCTGCCACTTTGTCCAAGGTGCTTCATGTGCAAGGAAACAACAGAAACAGTTAATCATCTCTTCATACATTGTAAGTTCACAGGACAGCTATGGAGGGTTATCCTAAGCCTCAAAGGCATTGCTTGAGTAATGCCAGAAAAGGTCTCAGAGGCCCTAAAAAGCTGGGAGGGAATGGGTGCTCTTTCGAAGGATAAAAGCAGATGGAAAATGATCCATGCATGCATATGGTGGACAATTTGGAAGGAGAGGAATGCCAGATGCTATGAAGGAATTGAAAATGATGTGCAGGAGATCAAGCTTAATTTTATCTTACTGTTAAATTTTTGGTGTAACCAGATGTACTATGTCTATCATTGATGTTTTGGACTCACTTTAGATAGAGATAGAAGAACTACAGTGCTCCTTTGTAAATATGGTTTCAGTGCTACCTAAGTACTGGTTTGGTGGATATAATACACAGTTACCAATTTCAAAAAAAGATCCTTTGTCAAAAAGAAGATGTGGTAAAGCTCCTTCATCGAGAAAAAAAATGAGAAGCACATTATCAACTAAGGCCTCATTTGTTTTCATTAAGATTGAGACACCTGAATCTGAATGCACATCTGCATGATTAAAATGTTTTCTCTAGATCTGAACACTAAATGATTAAGATTGTTTGTGTTTCAACATCTGAATGTGCATAATTTATTTATTTGTAAACATAATAAATATATAATTCAAATAAAAAATTAATTAAATATTAAAATAATATAAATTTAATAAAATAAAATCATTATTTGATTAAACAAAAAAAAACATTTATGTTCGCTACTGATGGTGGAGATGGTTTGTAGTAGTGGTGGTGGTGGTAATTGTTGGTGTTAGTGGCTAGTAACGGTGGTGGTGATAGTTGTGTTTGTGGATGTGATTGGTGTTGCAGTGATTATAATGATGGTGGCGATTGGTAGTGGTGCTGGTGGTTGTGATGGTGAAGTTGGTTGATGTTAGTAGTTGGTAGTGACTAAAGAATGGGGATTACGGCCAATCGCATAGATCAAGGAACATCCTCATTCTCAAAAAACTCAAAAAATTGAAATATTACCATCTTTGCACACATGGAAAGAGCTTTGGAAATATGAGAAAACATGCAAGGTCGACGTGAATGGAAAACCAAGTTAGACTTGGATTGGGTTCTTGGATTCTTGAACCTATTCTCGTTTGGGTTTGGATAACAAGAAGCGGTCATTCCTACTCCTATATAAACCATTGCATTGATGTTGAAAACGAAGCACACAAAGAGAAGAGAGAACATAAAGTGAGAATATATTCAGTGTGTCTTCATGTGAGAAAGAGTCAACTGGCAGCGTGAAGAAGAACACATTTCCAAGAAGATTATTGCTACAGTTCTTAGTTGTCTAGTTTGACTCTTTGAGCTAAAATTGTATTCATGGAAAATTTGTATTAGGTGAGTTGCAAAGGCTTTCAAGATTGGGGCAGAATCTAGAAAAGCGCAATTGCAACTAGGAAAGGGTGAAAGGTGCCAGAGTTAGCCCCTTTGGTTTGTAACCATAAAATTTGCTCAAGTTTTACTAAAGATATAGGATAAAGCCTATAGGTGGCAGTTGTTGAATATTCTTCAGTTTGTCCATTTATTCAATTTGGTAATGCTCTTCAGCTTTTTTTTCCTTCTCTTTTTTTTTGTTAAGCAAGGGTTTTATTTAAAGAGTATCAAGATGGTAAAGGTACAGGACTTAGAAGCAAACTCTATAATCGAATACTATATATTATCTCCTAGAAAGTACAAAAAGTCCAATATTTAGCCATCATATCTAAAGTGCTGCTATAACACCAAAAGTACAGATTTCTAATGCATTCATTTTTTACTCTACAAATCTGTAACTTCTTCCCATCAAAGCATGCCTTGTTTCTTTCCAGCCATAAGGTCCACATTATGCAATTGAAAATAGTTCTCCATATTGGCTTTAAGCTCTTTTTAACCTCCTGTGATTGCCACACTTCCAACAAGCTACTAATTTTCTCTGGTAACGCCAAAGATATGCCCATTATGCTAAAGAAAAGTTCCCAACTTTGTCTTGAAAATCTGCGATGCAAGAAAAGATGTTCAACTGTTTCCTCTTTATCTATAAATTGTTTTGGTGCTTTTGTTTTCTTTTATTTCTTTTTTTTTTTTTGGTCTTTTTTCAGTTTGCTAATTTATTTAATTTTGTAATCTTATTCTTTTTTTCCCTTCTCTATTTTCTTTGATTTTGCTCATCTTACAATGATTATTAGCTCTTTACTTTTTAAAACTGAAAGATTTACCAATTGATATTCTTTTTGTTGAGTTCTTGTTTATTTAGTTATTTTATTTATTTGTGCAATGTTCATTTTGAGATTCTTTTAAGATTGCACTTCACTTCAATGAAGCAAGCGTTTCGCTTCATGCTTTCAGCGAAGCGGGCCCTTCTCACATTTTTCCGCTTCGCGCTTTCAGAACACTGGTCGGCTATAATAAGTTCAGTATCGGAGCTGCCTCACTACAGCTTAGCAAATCAAATGAAAGATTTGTCTGACTAGCTGTTTGAGAAAGAACCTTTCAGCAGTCACAAATCTGGCGTTGACTCGTCTTTACTTGGACAGTTTCAAAAAGGTTGACAGCATAATAACAGAATCGTTTTTTATAAGTAGCATGATCACAGAAATTTGGAAGCAATTATTGGCCACAGCATTTTCATCAACAAAAGAATCCTACGATCCATATTAGCTATTCCTTACTTTCATATTTTACTTCTCATATCCTAGATGGCATCTTAATGAGAAGAATGCATCTGGAGTTGCTGGTAAGTAACTTCTTTAATAGAACAGTCACCCTCACATAACCAACCAAAAAGAAATTCTTGAGGGGAAAGACGCATTTCATACACAATATTTTGTTTTTTTTCTTCCTGTTAATAAAGTAACAAATTCATTGATATGCTGGGAAACAAAACCGGCATACAACTGGTATACAAAACATTTGTGAACCTACACCAACGTACAGTTCATATGCAATACTTTGTAATGGTAATGTATATCAAAATTGTTGCTTTCTTTCAATTCTCTAGCATGACTCAATCCAACACTATCTACCCTTTGTTTTAAAGGTTGTGTTTACTTTCCCTCAGATTGGAGAAATCCACAAGCAGTCCTGTTTAGTAGATTTTGATCTACTGTGTCTGTCAACGCAAATAAAAAAAACCCAGAATGATTAATGATTCTTCTTGTACAGATGTCTCCACCAGAAAAGGACGACATGTCGTCACTTAATGTGCTTCTCAACCTCTTTTTGCATTGTCCAGTGGCTGCAGAGCTACGGAACATGTTTCACCCTATTTTTGGACTCAGTTGAGCCATGCCTCAGACAATCAGAGATGATTATGAATGGTGGTATTTATGGAGAGTTGATAAATCCATCAAAAAATCTGGACAATGAACGCTACTTGTATTTTTGGGTGTGTTTGGATAGAAAGGAATTGCAGACACTTCGCTGGAATCTCAACTTCAAACCACTCTATATAAAGTTAGATGCTTACTTTGACTTCTGTAAAAAGCAATGAACAACTTTTTGATTTTGTTAGTTCCCTGGTCTTTAGCCAAGTTTCTGATGGTATTGGAGCTAACTCACCTCTTATTGTAATTTTACATCTTCTTGATGCCTTTTTAATATAAGTCATTACTTCACTAAAAAGAAGAAATAATGAAGTTGGGCAGAAGCTTTGGAAAGCTGTGAGGAAAACACAAAAAATATGTAATCATAAAATTGGCCAACTATTGAAGCAATGGACACTCAAGAAAATGCAAGAAACTAAGATTCTCTCGTTGGCTATTAAGCATATGCAAGGGTAAAGACAATTTAGCTCTTGTCCAAACTCTAGCGAGTTGAGAAGATAATACAAGCTAAAATGAAACATCAATAAGAATCCATGTAAATTGAGATAGCATTCACAATTCCATGAAGGACTTAGTTTATGTAAACAGCATCATCATAATATCTTTGCCAACCAAATGTGCATATGAGTTCCTATAAAATTCTTAAAGATTACTCATTAGCACACTATCTAACGAAATTCTATTGTACAATAAAATGATAGACTGAACCTCTCAAGTCTAACTTCAGTATATGTGCTAGAGAACAACAGCTGGGAGCAAATCACAGTCTTTACCTTTTAACTATCTCTTTAGCATAGTTTTTCTTCACCACATTAACCATCTCTTATCAGGCTAATGCAGAATTATACTTGATAACTTGGTATCTGAAAAGAATACAGACCGCCTAAGAAAGTACAACCCTAATTGCACATAGTTTCACAATTAATCATTTATTTCAGGTATAATGTCTCATTTTTCTAAAAACGCTTAGACTCAACCCTAATATGACCAAGGAGCAGCACAAATTAGAAGTAAGCAGCAAAAGAGGAGAGCTTCAAGTACTTCAACAAAATTCATTTTTTTATAAAACCGAATACTTGTACAACTACAACACTAGGCTTCAATGCTAGATGCAGTGGCTATAGAAATCCTCACTCTCCATTTAGCTCCATTCGGGCCAATTTCATTCCAGCATTCAATTTTGTAAAATAATTACAGAGGTACCAAGTCGAAATCAAACCTTTAACGAGCTTAATTACGAGTTTCTTAGCAGGCTGAGGAAGGGTAGCTTTCTTGCGAGACAAATTGGCCGTAACCCCACCACCAACTGAGGCGGCATCAATGTTGGAATCCTCCATCATGGCGGAGTTTCCAGAAGGGTCGTCAAGGTTAACGATATCGGAGGAAAAGTGAACGTGCTGACCGTTTTTGTTGTCAATAGAACAAGCTAGAGCTTGTGACTTAGCCTTCTTCATGGAAGAATAAGCTGGGGTTCGGCCGCCACCGGTGGTCGGAGCGGAGGAGGACGAGGATGAGGGATTTGTGGAGATGAAGGGTGATGAGCGCTTTTGGGGGTTGGTGGTGGGTTGAGACATAGACGAGAAGAGAAATGTTTTAAGAAGAGCTCATTTTTTTAAAAAGAGAAGAACAAACAAGAAAGAAACGCTCCTTAACCCAAAAAGGTTTATTCTATCTCCTCTCCTCTACAGGGAAGGGTATTTATGTATCTACCAGATCCAAAACCCAATGTACGTTATTTTTTCGAGAAAACGACTAAAATGGTCCTTAATGTATAGGTGTTGTTTTACTTTGGTGCTTAATATATTTTACTTGATTGAAATGGTCCTTAATGTATAATAAAAGGTGTTCATTTTGATCATTTGTCCTAAACCTAATAGATTTATCAAAAAAAGGGTGTTAAATTTAACGGTGGGCCCCACATAGCTAAAATACATCATTATTGTCTTTTTTGTTAGCTCCAAAGAAAGAGTTTCATGACATCTAACACCATTTTCTCTACTTTGCTAATTCCTTTTTCTGAATTCGCAACAGTTTCTTTGGGCTGGCGGATTGAGTTTGTTTGCTAGTTAGTTGTAGTAGCAAATAGCCTAAATAGTGACTCCTTCCTTACACAAAATAAGGGGGGAAATGCTGAAACTTTAAATTGGTTTTGAGTCATCTAAGCTAACAAATGTATTAATTCGAATAATCTTGAAATTGCATGATAGTTTTCTTGCTAAATTGCAATGAAGATCTGTTTTTGTGAGCTCAAATAGTGGGGGGGAAATTGACTCCTGAATTGGGGTTTTACTTGTATGTTTCCCCCATTTTCAGCAATGTTAGGCAGAGTATTGAAAAATTAAATAGAATTTAAAAATTCATGTTGATTCCCTGTCAATTGCTGCAATTTAGGACAATGAGAAATAAGAGTGTAAGCTGCAAAAATTTGCTAGAGAAAATAATGAGTTTTGGGCGAAAAAAGAGGTAGAGAAATAACGAATTTTGTTGGAAATAAAAGACAAAATGGTGTTAAGATTTCATGAAATTCTTTCTTTAGAGCTAATAAAGAAGACAACAATGGTGAATTTTGTTAGTCACGTGGGGCCCACCGTTAAAGTTAACACCTTTTTTTTGACAAATCTGTTAGGTTTAGGGCAAAGGACCAAAATGAACACCTTTTGTTATATATTAAGGACCCTTTCAATCAAGTGAAATATATTATGGACCAAAATAAAGCAACACCTATACATTAAGGACCATTTTGATCATTTTCTCTTATTTTTTCTCTTCTAATTTTTGTGATTTATAATATTATTTTTAAATAATATATGTTAATTTCTCTACTCTTATTTATATGGCATTGATCAAATTTGGAGAGTCAACTAATTTTTTTATATGTCTTTTAAATATTTTAAGTTGTTAATTATTATAATTTATAGTATTGTTTACATAATTTTCAGATAATATATGTTATTCTCCCTACCCCAATTTATGTGGCATCGATAGAATGTGGAGAATCAACTAAATTTTGCATATGTCTTTTAAATATTCTAAGTTGTTAATTATTGTGATTTATAATAATTTTTATGTCTAAATAATATACCCTCTATGTCAATTTATGTGGCACTGATAAAATTTTGAGAGTCGATCAAATTTTTTTATGTCCTTCAAATATATAAAATTGTTAAATATTATAATTTATAATATTTTTTACGTTATTTTCAAATAATATATATTACTTCATCTAGCCCAATTTATGTGACACTGATATAATATTGAGAGTCAATCAAATTTTTTATACTTTTTTTTAATATTTTAAGTTGTTAATTATTGTGATTTATAGTACTCTTTACGTAATTTTTAAATATATAACAGATTTAAAAAGAAAAGTAAGACAAATAAATTAAAACAGAAAAATACAAAAATAATTAAAATATCCCTCGAACAGCAAGTTGGCAGCACAACCGGGAGGTGCTTGCCAAGCCGCTTCTATGATATAGTAATAAACATTTTTTCTTTCAATTTCCTTTTTAATCCAATTTTCTAGAAAAATGATGTTAATGGAAATGAGTAAACACAATTGGAGAACAATTCTAACTGATTGTTTAACCATGTTTCTATCTGTTTACTAATTCTTGCTCAATTAAAGCATTTTTATATATAAGAAAAAATATTTAATGCATTATTCAAACTAATTTATTTATTCTCACCTCGAACTCGATCATTGATCTAGTTTTATTTCTCAACTGAAAAAAAATATCTTGAATAATCGAAAAAGCACATTGATAAACAGATTTGATATTGCACGATTGAATAATTCTAACACAATATTATATACGTCTAAGAACAATAAAATATTTTCAAAACATTATTTAAGAAAGGAAAATTTTCGTATATATACAAAAAACTTATTAATTTACAAGAAAAATAGCCAAACTTATTTTTACGTTAAAAATAGTCAAAAATGATCGGCACTATATACACAGCTTATACACCATTTCAATCATATTTTTTGCGTTAAAAATGAAAATAACATAGTCAATGAAATCTCTACCACTTTCTTCCATATCTGATGCATTCTATTCTCCTTGAAGCATAATTTCTAGAGTACAGTTTACTGATTGTTTTTCTTCACTTTCATAGTTAATTCTTCATCAAATTGGCAGTAGATTTCATCAAATTCGAAGCAAATTTTTAATCGATTTCAACAAATTCAAAATTGAATTCATCAATTTTACAGCAATTTTTGAGTTGATTTCATCAATTTTGCAGTAATTTTCAGTTGATTTCAGCAAATTCTTAAGTAAATACAATAATTTTGAAGTCAAATTCATCAATATCACAGATAATTCATCAATTTCTCTTTGATTCATCAATTATCATGAATAGTTTATCATTTCTTATTCAGCATAGAGGTGAGTGGGAGACTCACAATAGATATGTCAATTATGATGTTGATGTTGCTGTTATTAGGTCTGATTGTGATTTTGAAGATTTAGTTGATATTGTTTTTCACAAATTGGAGCAGATACCTGTAAATTTCATGGAGATCAAGTATGTTTTGAGTGATCATTGCCCAGCTATGGTAATACACAATAACATGAGTGTTCGCGCGTATGTTGAATTAAAAAGGAAAAACTCTGAAATCACTTATTATTCATTCTCTGTCATTGTAAAAGAAAAAATTATGAAGAATAATGTGAATTCAATTTCTAGTAGCTCAGATCATACACAAAACAGAGGTAATATACATGAGGTATACAATACAGAAACAATCCAAATGATCGAGGATGGGACCATAGAGTATGGTGGTAATGGAAGAGAATGTAAATGATATTATTGATAATTATTTTCTCCTGAAAATTGAGGTAGACTAGCTTTTTAAGGTCAAGAAGATCATGGTTAAAGTGATGAAGAACTATGCTGTTCGAAATCAGTTTCGAGTTAGGGTCGAAAGATCGAGTTCAGCAAGGTACAACTTTGTCTACTTATGTAACTTGTTTGTATACTTTTGTATAGTGAATATATAATCTTATTTAACTGATCATTTGTTTTCTAGGTATTACATTTGATGTATAAATGAAAATTGCAAGTGATCTTTTAAGTCTACAACCTTATACAAGTCAAAAATATTTCAAGTTCGATGTTTCAATTAAGTTCATTCGTGCAACATGCTGAAATTATACATAATACAAAGTCAAGCTAATTCAACTGTTATTATAAGCTTGGTGATGGACAAATTTGCTAACCTAAAAATTATTTATATACCAAATGATATAATAAACGATATTTTAAAAGATTATGGTGTTGAGCTGACCTATATGCAGACATGAAGGGCAAAAGAAATAGCATCATATTGTAAGTTATCGTTATACTTATATATGATATCACATACAAATTCAAAATCAATAAAAAAATTACAAAAATCAGAGAATGAACACTTTCTTTATTGTTATGTTGCACTCTATGCATCTTTCAAGGGATGAGAATATTGCAGACCTATAATAATTGTAGATGTGAGCTTCCTAAAAGCAACATATAGAGAGACGATACTTATTGCTTCAACACAGGATGCAGATGATAATTGTAGTTTGTATATTAACTTTATACTTGATGTATAAGAATGTATATGAACTGTATAGTGTATGTATAGTCATGTATACACGTGTATAGGCTGAGAACTTTATTTCTTGGTTTCACCCACATGTAGGTCATGTTTTACCTCTTGCCTAAGCACTAATTGATTCTGAGAATAACGCATCTTAGGAGTGGTTCTTTCAGCAAATCAAGGATACATATAGAGTTTGAGAAGGGATGTGCATAATACCCGATAGACATGAAGATATTATAAAGGACATTTTGATTGTTTATTCAATCGTTCCTTATTGTGTATGCATCTATCACTTGTGGAACAATATAAAAAAAATCATAAAAAATCAATCCAAATTTAAGGATATGTTTTTTTCTATGGCCAAAATTTATATAACTTGATGATTTGATTATCTTATGATAAATGTGAATAGAATTGGCTTTAGAGTATCAACGTACTTGATGAAAATTGAATATGACAGGTGAGCTAGAGTGCATGCCAGAGCAAACAGATATTTTCTTATGACTTCAAATATAGCAGAGTCTGTTAATGCTTCCATTAAAAATGCAAGAGATATGTCAGTGCTCCATTTGTTAAAGTTCATGACAATATAGGTTCAAAAAAAATCGCTCAAATAAGGCAATTACAACAAATACAATCACACCTCTTTTCAATAAATATTACAAAATCTTAACGCAAAATATGAAAGCATCGACACAAATAAGGGTAAAATAATTTTTCTTAACTCACTTTGTATATCTACTATATATTATATGTATAAGTAGTGTATTATTCTTTTCTATCTCTGCTTCTACTATTGTTGAAGGTAATTTTCTTAATTTTTGAACACACTTCACCCATTTTGTATTGAATATTACACATTTTTAACTGTATTTTTATAAATAGTTAGGTGATGCCTTTAAGTGAGCATTTATACACTGTGATCGATAAAGTTAGACGTTACATTGTATGATTGAAAGGGTGAACATGTAGTTGCAAGAGATTTCAAATTGATCAATTTTCATGCCAGCATGTTTGTGCAATTTTGAGAAAAAAGTATGTGACTGGACATGAGTATTGCTCCTTTTACTACACAAAGGAGTATATGCTTAAAACATATGAAGTCCATGTTGAACCTATTACGTACGAGAGTACATGAGACATTCCTAAAGAGGTCTTAGAAGAAGTTGTCCGACCACCAAAAGAAAAGAGAAGTGCAGCAGAAAAATCAAAGAAGAAAAGGACAAAATCGTGTACAGAATTCGAAAAAGAGAGGGCAAGTATTTTATGTTGATCATGTAGTAAAAAGGGTATAATTGGAGATCGTGCAAGAATATTTCATTAAGTTAAAATTGTTAATTCAATTTTAATTTATAAATTATTGAAAAGTTATTGATACTTCATGTGTTGCTCATTTGGTTTGAAAAAATTATTGATACTACAGGTATTGCTGGCTGATTTTTTTTGAAAAATTATTGATACTTCATATATTTTTTGGGTTAGATCGTGAATAAATTATTTACTTTTATGTGAATGAATTACAGTTTATAGTTGATTGTGTCCCAAATTTCTACTGTTATGAGTTGTTATAAGTTGATGGTGCAAAATATTAAAGCAAATGGTGCTTATAATTTAAAGATACGATTGAAATATTATGTATAAAACTGCGTACTAAGTATATATCTGATGGTGCAAAATGTATAAAATTGTATACTAATTATATATCTGATGGATATGACATGTATATGTCATGTATCAGAATGTATATATATATATATTATATTTATATATAAAGGCACGTTTTTTTATTATAACTCAGTGTCATATATCAAAGTAATAAAAAATAACCTGACTAAAATATTGAGTTTCAAATTGAATTCTAGAAAGCAACGCAAAGTATTAACAACAAACTATGTTTCGAATTAAACTCCAGGAATCAACACAAAGTTCTTAACTGTGAACATAAAAGTAATGAAAATGCATATTTTAATGTATTAACTAGGATTGTTCAGTCAAAATACAACACGAAATTCAAAAATACATCTGAATGACTATTTTTTCTTTTGCTTTTTGGCCTTCCCATCATCTTTTGCTGCTCTTTTATTCTTTGTATCGTTATAACGATCTGTTTAGTCATTATTAAAAGGCATCTCATTATGGATGAGCTATTCGTGCGAAGAGCGGGCTAGAAAAACTTCTGAGTTGGAGAGTTAAAAATTTTAGACTAGGCTAGTCTCGGACGATTTCTGAGTAAGGTAAGTTCTAGGGTAATCCGAGAAAGGTTTGGGTAAAATGTCTAAGGTTGAGCTAATTTTTTCGTTAGCTAAGGCGTTAGGAAGTTCGTAGGACTTTTCAGAAGTAAATTCGGGTGAGTAAAACTCCTGATATCAAAGTTGACGTGAAAGGGTTGGTTCAGAATATCAGGATTTCGAAGTGTGTTTTATAATAGGCAACTTTGGGGGGCTTTCTAAGGTTCTATCCAATAGCAGTTGACACTGCGCTACAACGACGACTGCTACAGTGGAGAAATTCCCGTTGTAGCGGAAGTCAAGGTGGTCAATTCTGCTATAGCGAGCGGCTACCGCTATGGCAGTACCGCTATAACGGGATTGGGCCACTATAGCAGAATGACGGGATCAAAAAATTCAAAAATAGGTTTTATAATTTCATTCTCTCCTTTTCAATTTCTAAGAGGCAAGGGTTACTCCAAATATCCTCCTAGGCTACTCCTAGGCTTTGGATCTATGGAGAGGAGGAATTCCGGCTAAAAAAGAGTGAAATCATGAATTTTGAGCTTGTTCTCCGTCAAAAAATGCCTTTGCGGAGTCAGATTCTTCTTGTTCAGACCTCTACAGCTAATGTATGGTGTTCAGATAGACTAAGTTTTTTATTGAGTAGATTTAGACCTGTATCTATTTCATATTGTTATTATAAAATGACAGGAGGATTCATGTTTAGGCCTTCAAACACGGGGTCTGGAGAAAGATTGTATTTTCTAGCTGGATTTTCGGAATGGGAATGAGGAGGTTAGGGTAATGTATTTTATTTCGGGCTATTTATATTCGTTAATTGATGTTTGATGTTAGAATCCAGAAAAACTAGATTATTGGGTAATTTAAGAGAACCAAAAATGCTGTGAATTAAATAAGTGGTTGGTTATAGCGGGTTTTCGGGATGATCTCAAATAAGGGGAATGAAATAAATAGGAAGGGTTGAAGTTTAAATGTTAGGGAATGCTTTTTCTGAACTGTATTTGTTTTTAAAGAAGGGTTGTAGATGTGTTTTTGCGACTATATGTGTCGAGAGGGTAACCCGGGAGTTAGCCTTCTAACGAGTTGTCAAGATTGAGGTTATGAGCCATGTTGCCGGGTAGGTGATGATTATTATTTTTCCAACACAAATATGTGTTCATG
The DNA here is from genome assembly GCA_003996215.1 of Jaltomata sinuosa. Classification (NCBI taxonomy): domain Eukaryota; kingdom Viridiplantae; phylum Streptophyta; class Magnoliopsida; order Solanales; family Solanaceae; genus Jaltomata; species Jaltomata sinuosa. The sequence continues at coordinate 67,624 of QJPP01002709.1, read as the reverse complement.
TAACTGTGGCTTAGTATTGTATGTACATTGCATGCCTAGGGAATGAAATTGTGAATGCCAATTATGTGAAATAAACGTGTTTTGTTGCTTGTTGGGTTACAAGTGTGTTTTGTTCATTTATTTATTGACTTATTGAATTGTGTATGACATTCAGTTAGTTCGGGTTCCACGTCCGGTATGAAATACTTAATGATTGGCTCGAGTATCACGCCTAGTACAGATTCTATAATGGTTGGCTCGGTACCACGCCTGGTACAAGTTCTATAATGGTTAGCTCGGGTACCACGCCTGGTACAAGTTTTATTATGGTTGACTCATGTACCATGCCTGGTATGAAATTGATTTCTATATGTGTGTTGGTTCCTTGAGAGAACCGAGTTTATCTCCTATTGATGTTCATTACTTATTGATTCCTTGAGTCAACCAGGCTTATTTGCTATTGATGTTCATTACTTGTTAGTTCCTTGAGTGAACTGGGCTTATCTGCTATTGATATTATTTACATGTTGATTTCATGAGAGGGCTGTGATTTATTGTTACTTGACATATATATATTGGTCCTTGAATGGATAGACTAGTATGTGTAAGTGTTCAGGTGGATTCTTGAGTAAACCGGGGTTGTATGTTAAATGCCATAGACAATATCCTAGGGATATTTGGATGGTCCGAGTTGCTTGCAAGCTGTGACATAATTATATGTGGTCTGGTTACTTGTATAGTCGGGCATGACTTATATGATTGTTGAATTCGATTGTTGACTGGAGTTCTTATTGATAGTCATATGGACTTGGTTATTTCATATCATCTGGTAATATTTGGTTAATGTCGTACCCTTGTAATTCTCATTTTGGGTAAGAGTGGCAAGCCGGTTAGCGGTGATGTCTGGGCTAGTTGGTCACAATACTAGAGGTTGTGGTGCGTATTGCTTGATGGGTTCAAGACAGGTGAACTTGGAGGGCCTAAGATTACTAGAGAGTCAGGTTTGACTGAGTTAGTGAAACAATGCTAGTATTTTGTGAGTGCCTGAACTGGCAGAGTGTCAAGGGTAAGAAATCTTAGGAGTTGAATACGCAGGACTCACAGGTAACCCATTATTTGGCTAAGGACTAAGGGTCAAGGTGGTTGACTTAGGATCTTAATTTGAGTCAGGATGGTAAATCATGATTTTGTAGGATGTCTCTCAACTGGCTAGCAGATGTTGATAGTATACCTAATTGTTGAGACTGGAACCACTGAGGTGCTTATAGTGGTTGGTAAGTTGGGTGACTTGGGAAGTCCTAGTGTTAAGTGTAACTTAGAAAGTCTAGTGTTAAGTGTGACTTGGAAAGTCTTAGAACTAAGTGTGACCTGGAAGGTCCTAGTGTTAATGTGATTGTGGAAAAGTCCTAGTGTTACGTTGGACCAGGATGGGATGGTACAAAGTCTCCCTATTGTGGAGTTGGTAGCAGAGCCGGTTAGGAAGGTTTGTGGGCTAAACATACAAGTTTGTAGCGGTAATAGTATGGAGGTAAAGGTAGATGATGGAAGGCTGAAGTTCTTGCAATTTATTGCATATTTTTCTTGATTTTCTTATTGGATGGTATGCGGTAGATTCAGATCGACTGATAATATCTACCAGTACGTGTTGTTTGCACTGATACTACTCTTGGTATACCTTTTTGGGTAAAGTCTGATGCAGGATCAGTGATGTTTCTTAAGTACAGGACGATGGTGATATTCAGCAGCTTCTACTCTTCGTTTTCATGGTGAGAGATGTGTCTCCTTTTAATTCTTGTAATTCTCATGTAGAAGCTGTTATACCTGTTTAGGCTAGTTCCTAGGGAGGGTTTGTTTTCAAGTTGTAAATGATTTTTCTTGTATTAAAAAAATTATTTTCTTATGTTTACTTTATTTTTCACATTACCTGTTATATCGGGTGGTAAGGATTCTCCTATCTAGGTGTTTAGAATAGGTGCCCGTATGGCCCGGTAGCTGAGTCGTGACAATTATAAAATCTCTTGATTTGGTCTAATTTACTAATTGCACCCCTTAAATCATGTTTGGATGTTGCATACTCCCACAACAAAGTGGTATATCTGGTACGAATCACTTGAATATCTAATTTCTTTCCTGATTTTGAAAAGGTTTCTTCATTATGAAGCACTCGACAAAGGTTGTTGTATACGCACCACAATTCTTATAACTATGAAAGAATGACAACAAAATGTATCAAGTACTGAAAGTGAAAAAAAATTCACAAAAGAGGTTTTATAAAATGAAATATAGCTTACGCAAATCTTTGTTGTGATAGTTCATCAACAAACTTGATCTCCAAAGATGTAGGTATATTTTGTGCAAAATATGCATCACCAAGTCAGTTGATGTCTTTCTTTTTTGTATAAAAATCTGTCCTCTCTAGGTAAATTCGTATCAATTCAGCATATGGCTTCAAGGCTTGATGAATAAATCTTTCATTGATTGCTGCATGCTTAAAACCACAAATATGAATGTATCTGTCTTTGAATGTGCACATAGCCAATACCCAGTGCCAACGTGTCTTTACATGTATTGACATTAACACATGATCAATTGTATTTCAGGAAGAATTGGCATCCATAAGACAACCATGAATGTACTCAGCTACTATAAGATTATTGTCAAGCACACATTTATTTTTACCATGTTTAACGAATTTTTTATGCAGATCAATCACCGTATTATGAAAAGTAAAGTCTGTTTTGGTGAACTTCACATTAATATTGGAATCATGCTTTTCCTTCTTTCTCAAGTAGTAAGGATCACATCAAGATGCTGAAAATAAGAAAAATAAAGCACATAATCATATACTTAAACACTGACGATATACCAAGTTTCACTAAATATACATTTCTTATAAACTATCTATATATTAAAAATTACTGGGGAAACTAAAAATACATAGCTTAAACACTGCATATATACAAAAATACATTGTCTATACACAAATATATACTGCCTATACATTGTCTATACACAAAAATACATTTTCTATACCATAATTATACACTCATAGGACCAACATAATATATGAACCAACAATTACTATCAGTCAAACTCTTTTCAGAATTTCTATCAACACCCACTTTCAATTTCAGAAGCATACACAAACACAACATTGGATATTAGAAAGACCCACTGAGAAAAATAACACACGTACATACATACAGAGGCAGTGGAATGGCATACCAGAAAGAAGAAAAATAAAGTGGGATCTTAGGGGGTAGGTATATGTGGACCTTACCCCTACTCTTGACTAGATAAAAATAGTTCAAAGCAGTTTAAAAAAGAAAATAACATTACACCCAATTGAAGTATCAAAAAAAAATTAAAAAGGTAACAGAAAAGGAAGAATAAATCATCCTTTGTCACTCAATCTTTCGCCAGGAGTTTTCAACTTGGAGAATCATATTTTCGTAGTCAAAAGATAAACTCTAAGATCAAGTAAAATCTGCCTGTAAAATCATTATAAAAGAAATAAGTAAATGCAATCACTAAAATCATGCAACGACTTTAAAAAGTCAACTTGCTCATTGGGGCTCTTCTGACGTTTAAGCAATTTTGTAAATTTTTGAACCAAATATGAGAAAATATGCATATCAATAAAACTCTCAAAGGGATGCTTTCTAGCTAGAATAACACTTTGTGTTGCTGCAAGCTAGCTGCTCGTGCCTGAATCAAACTCAGTTACGAATGAAGATCTGCAAAGAGTTCCTAGAACCTTTACTCTACTAGATTTTCAGGCGTAATGTGTTTCATATCTACTTTAAAATTCTTTTTATTCGGTATATCAACTTTTTCTTTCATGAGGCTTTTTGTGACTATTTCAGAATCCTTTGTGCTCGATATATAAATATTTTCACGTGTAATATGCTCCATCACTCTCTTATATATTTTTGTGCTTGATATATCAACTTTTTCGAGCATGATATGCTTCATCACTCTTTTAAATTTCTTTGGACTCGATATATCAGCTTATTTAGATGATGCCATTATGCTCGATGTATTTACTGGATGTAGAACAACAACATTGACGTCAACTGAAATTAACTTTGGATTCACAATTAAATTTAAAAAATAAGCAAGAATCAGAAGATGAAACGATATAAGGGGTAAAAATATAAAAGGTTAGAAATCAAACTAGTGATAATTTAAAAATTAACCAGTAAAACCATCTACTCCAGAGAGAGAGTTCGCTGTATGCCATTTCTCATCTCAAGAATGCTCATGGTCGTCAATTTTTTCAGCTTTATTCTCTTTCATGAGTTTGAATAGTGCTTCAAATGAAGACACCATAAAATCATTAAGTACTGTAACTCTATCATTAGGCTACAAGAGAAAAGTAACATGATTAAAGAAGAATATATGTGTGTAAAACTAAAATTAAACTAATGAAAATAAAAGAATCATACTATTTCACATGTACTCTTCACTTCTTTCAACTCGAAGCTCACATCTTCCAGATTCATATGGTGGTCCTTCTTGGAGATTTTATGTACTGGGAGACTGACAGTTTTAAAAGGAAGGATGCAACAATCATCATAAATGTCATGTAGTTCACGATAGGATGATTCAAGTATATCTTCGAAAGAATCATAGAAGCACTAAAGATAGGGCTTTAATTTCTCTTCATTGGTAAGCCAAATATTTCTCACCTTCGACTAAGAAAAAGGAAAAAAAATAATAAAGATACTAAAAATACATGAAAAAAGAAGAACAAATATTTCAAAAATAATTACAGAAATTAAATACCACATCAATTGTCTTTGCCGTGACATTATCCGCTGTTAGATCATCAAGCGCGAATCTATTGATCACTTTCCAGTTGAGTATACGTGGGCTCTTGATATCAACATGAATAATAATAGTCCAAGAAAAATTAGTGCAACACTCATAGAATCAACACTAAAATTCAAGTGGTAGACCGCCAAGCCTATACATGTTCTTAGTATTCCTTACTTTGTCATGCATTGATTTCACAATAGACTCAAATACTGGTATACCCCAAGAAAATGTATTTTATGCACCACTGTCAACTAGATCAAAATTACTCTTGTGAATAAAGTAATTTTGCTCATTTAAGAATAAAAATAAGTGAATAAAGTACAACACAACTAATTTCAAAGCATCACTATTCAATTTTGAAGGCTTACTCAGGAAGCATTGTAGCAACTCAGACCTTGATACTTTTACAACACCAAAAAAATATGTATTCAACAACAGATTCAGCTCTTGAATATCATACACACGCGCATCATCAACAAAGAACTTCAGACCCATCATAATTGTAAATTCTTTAAAACCAAAACTCAATATTTTACCATTAATCTTGACACACAACTTGTTAGTCTGCTCCAAAACAACCTCCCTATGAAATAATGCATGGATGAGTTTATTCCGAATAATGAAAGGAGGCAGCTGAAGGAAATGCCAAAAACAAGTAGCTTCAAACAATTTTTGTTGTCTCTTCTTCAATTTTTTCTTCAACACAGAAACAACAGTTGTAATGGTATGAGCACTGATCCTAAGATAGAATTGTTCTTCAGGTTGAATATACAAATGCCTTATATTCTGCATTAACAAATAGTAAACAAATAAACTAAAAATGAATTTAATACAGTCTATATACATAATTAGATATAACAGGATACAATATAAATATGACACCACATTCTGATCAATAAATACCTTTATTGGCTCTTCAGATCTCGTTGTATCCTTTTTTTTGGGCGAGTATCTGAACCTTCTTCTCTTTCAACACTTCTTTCTCTTTTTGTTATGCCCTTTGCATCTTCATTTGTATTAGGAATTTTCGATTGGGAGCGAGTTACTCGATGGTTGTCCAGCTTGATCTTTGAACTAGCACTTTTAATTGAAACCACTGTAATCGATTTAGAAGTGTGTTTCTTTCTAGAAACAGAGAGTTTAGAAGTCTTTTTATTTAGGGGCACATGTGTTGTACTCGCTATGGATATAACCTCTTGTTATTGATGAACTTCAAATGGTGGACTTGCACTTCCAATCAGAATGATTTTAAGCCATTTAAAAGTTGTATTCTGATAACCCTCAAACACACTCTCCAATAGGAGGTGATAGTGATCGTCAGAGCAAAATAAAATTTATATTTCCGTCAGGAGTCGGGGTCGATCCCACAGAGAATGGTTATTATGAGTTGCCAAGAGATTATCGTATATCAATCAAGAAGAGAGTAATTGCTCAAATAACATAGAAAGTAAATTGGGGGGAAAAAGGAAATTGAGAATCTGTTACAATAGCAATTCGAATAAAAAAGTAAATTAAATAAAGGATTTGTAATCAAATGAGAGGACGTTAGGGGTATGTTTTCGATGGATTCAAACATGGGCTAGGATACTTGTTCAATTATGTAAATTCTTAATAAATGATATGGATAGCATTGGTTTTAGTCATGAATGTCAATCTCTCGATCTTCCAAACATTTATCCAATGATCTTTATTCAAGCACCATGGGTTCAACTTAAACCAACCAATTCAAGCTTGGAAAAGTCATACTATTTCTAGCTTAGATTCTTAAATGGGTGTTTTCCGGCGATTAAGCTATTTCTAGCCTTAATCTAGGTAAAAATTTTCAAGTACCCACTATTGAATTCTCATCCAAAATCATGAACTTCTCTTTTAAGCAATAACACAACCAAGTAAGCTCAACTAATGTTTGCAACCATCAATTTTTGAGTTAAAACATGGAGAATTCTGTAGACCCATATTAATTTAACAATTCTAATCACAATTAAATAAGACCCATACCCAAATTCAAACACCCATCATACACATACCCCTGGACAAGGAAATTAGCCACTCATGCTAAGAAAATAAGAGATTGTACCAATTGGTTAGTTCAAATTTCCATTCATAATTGTGCCAATATACAATATCCAAGCTCAATTTGTACAATAATAGTGGAATCTCAAGGTTGAAGATGAGAAAATTCAAGTTCACTCACTATCTTCCTTGGTAAACTTTCTCTATGGGAAACTATTCAAAATTGTCCAAAAACTATAAGGTACACACCCCAAAAAGGGTTTTAGAACTTTCCCAAAACGTCACTTAAAAGTTACCAAAATTGCCCCTCGGGCGTGGTGTGATGCGATGTGTGGTCACACCATGCATTGTGCACGTTACACAACTCTAATTCTCAGATCAGTGGCTTCAGTTGATGTTCGGGTGTCATGCGAAGGGAGGTGGCATCCGCCTCATGCATTGTGCGTGTCACCTGTGGATCGCACCTCTCGGTAGATTCTTCATTGATTTTGATCACCTTCACAGTCCAGCTTTTTGGGCCCAATTTCTTATTTTCTATTTTTGACCAAGAGTACCTACATTTGCATCAATAAATGCAATAATTACCTCAAATTCTTATCAAAATATGACAATAATTCATGAATAAAGACTCAATAAGTTGGTAGATTACTAACTTATAAAACCCCCAAACTAGAACTATTGCTTATCTTCAAGCAAGACACTCACAAAGTAAGGAATGAATTATGCTCTAAAACTCAATGGGGTGCACACATGATTACTTTATTCTAGAAACTAAGAATAATAGTAAACAAAAAGACTCAACTACAATGCTTATCTCAATTTGGTCCACCATATTCTCAAGGCAATTGATCATTTCAAAACATTCATCAAAAGGACTTCATTTCTCATTCAAAAACAGGGGAATTTGTCATTCAAGACAAAACATTCAAGCTTCTCAAGTCATTGGCATAAACCTTCAAGGTTTTCCTCGAGATTCGCCACACAACTTAACTCGTTCATTCCTCTCAATTGAAATAAAGACTTTATCACTCCTTTCAAATGTGCAATACCACTCACCACAAGAGAGAATCTCACTCACAATCATGCATTTCATAAGACAAAGAGATTATAAGAGAACCAAAAGACTCTCACTCTCTCAAAGAAATTCAAGTGCACACACATTGAACCATAGGCTTGACCTTTATGTAATTTGCCACTAATGTAGAGTTACTGAGTTTGGAATCACTAAGGACTTACGTGTTATGATGGTGGCTAGGGATAAGGTGAGAATTGCATTTGGCTCAAGTAACTAAACCTCCCTAACACTCCTTGTGATTATTTCAAAACACCGCTCACATTTTCAAACAATGACTTCACCTTGTTTCTTACTCACACAACCCAAACTTTCCCATCAAACTTGATCATTTGACATCTTTATATCACCTTCACTTGGTAGCACCAATTTCTTTCTTTCTTTAATTTTGCTCATTATATTGGGAATGTTGGAGCAATTTTCATTTCATGCATGAGGTGCTACCTTGCATTAAAGCACAACTCCTTTTCTTCTCCATCTTAGTACATACACCCCCAAACTTAGGCATTTGCCTATATTATCATTTCAATTCCCCCCAAACTTAGGCTTTTAGCGTATGTTTCACTTTCAAGCTATTAGGGAGGATAGGTGCAAAAATTTAAGTTCCAAAAAGGTCAAGGTATCAACAAGGTGCCAACAAAAAATCACAAGCTCAAAGGGGCTTACTAGGATCAATGTAAAGAGAAGTCAATTTGGGTGATGTGGCTATTCAAAATGGGCCAAAGGTCATTTTCCAAGCTCGGTGACATCTAAAATTTTGCTTTGAATCACATTCGGGGCAAGTTCTAGACAACACATGCCTACAAGAATTAAGTATAGCCTTACCACATAAGGCATCACAACACACGAATTATCACAATGAGTCTCCAAATCCATTGGGACAAATTACTTTTGACAAGCTATTCCGAGTTCTTTTACACACTCGTTTGTGAATTAATCGAGCCAAACGGGGAGTGTGCAAGTCATGACAAGAGAATGCTTAACTCAAAATCATTTTTCCTTTTTCCTTCTATTTTCAAAAACCTCTTGCCAATTTTTTTTTGGTGGGCCCATTTCGAGATAAGCAAATAATAGACTCAATATTTAAACTTGGCATTTTTCCTTAAAAAAATCACCTCTCAATCTATGATAGGGAAATACCAATCCGGTTCGACACAAAATTAACAAAAGAAAAGCAAAAAATAAAAGAAAACAATTTGCTCCTCCAGAAAGAACTTTGGTATAAAGAAAACCCTCGAAGTTTATTTGCTAATCTAATTTAGCCTATTCTTTGGTAGCCTCATTTATAGCTTATTCCTTTTCTTTCAATTGCCCATAATTTGACGCAAAACTTCTAAGCACTTTAGTTGAGAAACTAAGATGTTAAGGAGTGTAAAATTGAAGAAGGAAAAAGTAAAGTTGAAGCCCCAAGGAAATAGCTTTTGGTGTGTTGAAAATGTTTATGTGTTGGTTGGTAGGGAGTAATGTAATGAAAGAAAAGGTGAATCACGTGTTGATAGCAAATACTCCCTACTAATGAGGTGTAAGCTAGCTTAAAAAGATGGGGCAAAATAAAAGAAAGTTGGGAAGATAATAATGGTGTAAAATAGGTTGGTTGGAGATGATGTTTGATGTAAAATGTGATGTATTAAAGCACTTAGGAAAGATAGTCACTATTCTTAACCAAATAGTTCCTACCCGTCCCTTAACCTACATTACAATCCTTAAAGTCCTACTTAATTTTGATCTTTGACATTCTGATATTAGTGGAGTGCTACATTATGGGCAAGCCTATGGTTCATCTTATGTGACATGTGAATTCCTTGTGAGAGTGAGCAAAATTTGAATCTTATACCCATTCATGTGATAATTTGCAATTATGTGAGTAAATATGGGTAACTCTCTTGTGGTGAGGGCGTATGTTTGATTATAGATAGGTGGCTTATATGATCTCTTTATTGAGTATTGTGCATGAGTTTTTCAACTGAGTAGAGTCAATTCTTGAGGCTAGAAAGTTTTGAAGTAACATTCATGTGATTCTAGTTGTAGTATGGCATGCCGAATGTAGAACTTTCTATTCATGTGGTCGTTGTAGTCCTAGCTTGAGTATCTTAGTGTAATAGAGACGTTGAATTCTTCCTTGAGTATGATTAGTGTAAAGAGTTGTTCGAGGAAGAACAAGTCTTTAAGTGTGGGGTGGTGATCTTAGGCGTATTTATACACCTTAATGTCATTATCTATGCATGTTTGTCTTAGTTTTGAGGATAACTGGATGTGATATTAAGGTATATATGGTGTAAGTGTGTATTTTGTGGCTAACATACATGTTTACAGTGTTTAAGATGCATTTGGAACAAGTAATGAGTCAAAATGAGCAATTAGAGTTTAGACGAGGAAACTAGTGTTGCTAGCTTGAGCTATGCCTATTCTAGTGTACTTTGATGAGCTCTATTGTGTTTTATGGACTAATGTGTGTTATGAATTGATGTAGGAGATCATTGAAGGATGTATGGAAGCTAAATGAAGCCTAATACAAGCTTAAAGAGGTGTTGAAAGACAACTACTAACCAAGGAACACGAAGGGAGGTGGATTGCAATTTCTAGTGAGCCTCCAAGATAAGAGCGTGTCACGCCAGTGAGCTTTTAAGATAAGCAGCATGTCACTCTAGCTGTCTGTTGTGATAAGCAATATGACATAGAGGCTGGCCTCCATGATAAGCAGTGTGTCACAAACCCTGTTCCCGACAGGTGCAACTTATCCTACACTATAAATAAGACATTTAGCTTCAATTGTAAACACTTCTGGATGATTTTGGATTGCAAAACACACGGAGGAGGCTGCCTGTAATGCCCCAGGAATTCTAAACCAAGATCCAAACCATTCTTCAGGTGTTGTTAGACCCGAACTAGATAGATTTTCTTTATATCTAAGTATTAAGATCAATTCCAAAGTTTTTAAGGAGTATTAGATGGTAATTGAAGTCGTAAAGGACCCCTAGCTCAAAGTTAAGTTGAAAGCCTTTCTACCGATTTAGTTTTCATGTAAGTTCTTACTAAGGGTCAACTTCAAACGATCATAACTCCTAGAATATAAAGAGTTAGGGGCCCTAGTATCCACAAAATTAAAGGTATTTGAATCTTCTTTCCAACGCCACTGACCGCTCATTAATCCGAGTCCGGAGTAAATTGTTAGGGGCATTTTAGTGAAGCATTGTCAGCTGTCAAAATCTGATGGGCTGGCCGATGGGCGTGGGAAACTGCGACGGTCGTCCCGACACCCGTGGAGACCACGAAGGCCCATGGGAAGCGTCGTCCGATGATTTTCTGCACTTTTTCCTATGAGTTTAATTAAGGGTAGTTTAGTCCTTTCCTCACCTCAGGTTCTTCCCCTCATCTTTTAATCACCCAAAAGGGGTGATTCCTCATAAGAACATCAATCTATCTCTAAAGAATTCCCTCAAGACCCTAAGGCAAGATACCTAGGGTTTCAAGCAAGCAAGATCATAGAAGCTCAAGCAAGGAAGTCTCTCAAGAGGTTTCTTTCAGATTTCTTCTGCAAGTTTCCACCTCCAACCTTAGGGATTCTTCTCCAAGCTTCGTCTCTAAAGTTCTAGCTAGAAGTTCTTCAAGTTTCAGGTATGTGGGTATTCAATAAGGGAATTCCTTCACCCTTATGCCCAAAACCCCAACCTTCTAAATTGATTTTATGAATTTCTATATTAGGGTTCTTACTCAATTCTTATGGGTTCTTCTATAATTTGTTTCTTCATGATTATTCTATGAATTTTAACTCTAAATTGCATGATTTTTCATGAATTTTTATAAGTGGTTTCCTATTCATGATTTGAAGGCTAACCTTTGTCCAATTTATGAAATTGTTATAAATTCAGTTTATTGGCATCAATTCATGGTTCTCATCTTTTACCCATGATCCATATGAGATTCCTTAAGTATTTTCAAAAGCCCATGCATTGAAAATGATTTCTAGCATGATTTCACCTTATTGTATGTTCAATCAAAAATCCCATTTTTAAAATCTATTAAAAGCTATGCATATTTTGAGCAAGTTCTACATGATTTTGCTACAAGTATGATGAACAAGGCATGTTTCCAAGTACATGATTTTTAGCATATGATTTATGATATGACATGGAGCTTAGGCTCATCGCAGTGTATTTGATGATTTGTATGATATTCCGACGTTCCATTAATGCTCATGAACTATATTTTTTTAAAACCAAGGTTTGTGAGTTGTATGATGATCCTGGTTTTCCAATATGATTATGACTATGAACATATTTGGCATCAGATATGTCATATGTATGTGAGATATATGTATATGTTTTTGGAGTAGTACTTAGCATCAAGTTGGACCGGGTGAGAGTAAACCAAAACCACCTTCCCCCATTATTGTTAACGCAATATGTACGCGCAAAAAATTCACTATATATTCATAATTATTGGAGAACTATGTGCCACCGTAGGTTATCCTCTGTGGCTTATGACATGATCCTGGTATGACATGGTTCTAACTTTGGCCGGTTAGGACAACCTTTTTTAGTGTGGATGCATGACACTGGACTCCATATAGCTCATCATGGTTTAATGTCGGTTAAGATAAACTCCCGCATGAATGTTTTCAAGCTTTTTAAGTCTTATGGTATCTTATTTTGAAGTTTGACTTCTATTTCATGCCTTATACTTCAACTACGATATTTACTCATGATATCTCACTATGTATGAATTGAGTTTTAAGCATGCTTTCACGTATATTTATTTCTGACATATGCATATCTCACATACTCAGTAAATTCCATAGTACTGACCACATACCTCTTTGTGCTGCATCCTATTATGATGTAGATTCACTAGCCCGCTCCCAGATTCGTGGCTAGTAGATCAACAGCACCTCCAGCTAGCTTGGTGAGTCCTCCTTATTCAAGGACTTGGAGTTTAGCTTCATTTCAACATTTAGTTTGTTTTCTTTAGTTTTTCAGTATTTAGAGTTAGGTGGGGACTTGTCCCAGCAACTCGTCAGTAGTAGAGGCTTTCAGACATAGAGTCAGATATTCAGCATATTTCAGATTGTTATTTTTAGTCTTATATTTATATAACAGATCAAGTTGCTCATTACTTCAGTTAAGCTTCCGTACTTATGTTTTGTCCAGTTTTTAAGTCATGCTAATGCCAGAGGGTTATCTTGAGATCACTTGTGATCTTGGGTCCCGTGTTACGTCCTGGGGTAGATTCGGGGCTTGACACTGCCTTAGGGTTCTTATTCTCTACTTTTTCTTTACTTAATTTTTGTATGAACTACAACACTTTTGTAATCACGAATTAGATTATGAGTGTCTAAACACCGTCTTTCTAGGGTTGAGGCTACAACATGATTGCTTGATTATGGTTTTTTAGTTGGTTTAATCGTTTGTCTTGTCATGTGATTGTTCTTACATTCTTATTTTAACTATTCTAAAGCATTATGAACTTTAGGATGAATCCAAGTCTCAAAACAAATTGATCATAGGAGTTCAAGGATGAAATGAAGAACGTAAGGAGTGTGGATCATATATTTTATTATTAGTTAACAATTGTAAAGGATGATTTGCGATTAGGATAAAAATATACCTAAACTCCCCACTTGGTTAGTAAAACGGGAATATAGTTGAATGCATCCGAATTAAAGACTCACATCCCCGCTCAACGATGTGGTTGTGAGATTAATTTGGATAGATGACTTAGAGGATGACCATTCCCGGGTTATAATATCAACCTCGTAGATCAACGATCACGATAAATACCAACACCGGCTATAAACTATAGTTATGCATGAATGTGTAGTGAATGCCTCAACCCTGTACTTCTCCATATATTGTTTCCAATCCGAATTTCATATCATCGTTATTTCTTGAAATTATTTATAAATGCAAAGCTCAAATTCTTGGTTACGAATCACACTTGTTTAATTCAAATAGTAATACTTAGGTTGGATTGTTTTCTAAAAACCAAGTCCCTGTGGGATCGATATTTGGCTCGCAAGAGCCACTTTATTACTTGCACGACCACGTACACATGCGTGTGCTCTTGGGACACAACAATACTTCACCCTACTATCAATTAACTAAACCTTTTTCAAGACTAGAGACAACATATCTTTGATTTTCAAATGTCCAGGGTTACTCACAATGGGCTGATATGCATGGGCATTTGCCTTAGGTGGAGGCACATAAGGATTTGAATTCCGGTAATTATATCAATCACCTTTCCTCTACGATCTCTCCAGTTCCCTTCACGCTCTTTGTCTTTGATCCAATATTAATTCTCATCCCTTGGGCGCCAATACCCGGGTCGAGAACCCGCTGATAGATAGCAAATCTTCCAATCCACAATATTAAATACATTCTTATCATTCACTTTAAGCTCAGGAATACTCAGAGCATTAAAACTCTTGGTATTACTAGCCCCATCATGTGTTTAGCCAAAAGATAAATTTGCGTCAATATCTTTTCCATAGTTTCATCTCTCTCCTCATCTTTATGCCTTATTTCATTTGTCAATATGGCCAAAGTCCCCTCGTAGGAACATCTGCCACTCTAGTGTACCAAGCATGATTTGTCTTGCTCATCCATTCTAAAAGAGCCGAGGCAACACCATATGGTTGGTCCATGAATGTTTCACCCGCAAGGTTGTTTGCAATAGATTTGTTCATTGAATTCAAGGCCCTATAAAAACTTTGGAGGAGGATATTATCAGGGATTCCATGATTGGGACATAGTAATAACCTCTTTTTAAACCTTATCCATGCTTCATGCAATGGTTCATCCGCCAATGGCGGAAATTTATGATGTCATCCCTCAATTGCATCATTCTAGAGGGGGGAAAGAATCGCATGATGAATGCTTCTACCAATCCATTTAATGTGGTAATTAAGCCTTTTAAAAGCTTTTCTAACCATGCCGTCCCTTCTCCCATGAGGGAGAAGGGACATAAACGAAATCGGATGGATTCTTGGGGGATGTTATTGAAAATAAAATGCTGGCATATCTCGATGAAGTTTTGGATATGCCCATTTGCATCCTAATGCGCAGCCCCTCTGAATAATCCTTTCATTTGGATGAGGTGGAGCATAGTGCTTGTTATATGAAACACGGCGTTGCCAACCGTGGGAGGTAGGCAAATTACACCTACCCCACCTTAAACTAAGGGCTCGGGAGATGCATCCATGAATCTGTCTACACTTTTGTTGTTGCCCACTTTGCTCATAGACGCGCTGATCAATAATCAAAAATAGCAAAACAAAGTAAAAACTCACAAAAATTCACAAAGTGATTTTAAAAGTTAATCAAATGGCTACTCAAAAATGATTGCTCGACAACGACGCTATTTTTGATAACGCTCATACACACTCTCCAATAGGAGGTGATAGCGATCATCAGAGCAAAATAAAATTTATATTCCCTATGAGAGTCGGGGTTGATCCCACATAATGGTTATAATGAGTCGCCAAAAGATTATCGTATATCAATCAAGAAGAAAGTAATTGCTCAAATAACATAGAAAGTAAATTGGGGGAAGATAGGGAATTGAGAATCTATCACAATTGCAATTCGAACAAGAAAATAAATTAAACAAAGAATTTGTAATCAATTGAGAGGACGACTAGGGGTATGTTTCTGATAGGATCCAATCATGGGATAGGGTACTTGCTCAATTATGCAAATTCTTAATAAACATTTATCCAATGGTCTTTATTCAAGCACCATGGGTTCAACTTAAACCAACCAATTCAAGCTTGGGGAAGTCATACTATTTCAAGCTTAGACACTTAAATGGGTGTTTTCCAGCAATTAAGCTATTTCTAGCCTCAATCTAGGTGGAAATCCCAAGTACCCACTATTGAATTCTCATCCAAAATCATGAACTTCTCTTTCAAGAAAGAACACAACCAAGTAAGCTCAACCAATGTTTGCAACCATTAATTTTAGAGTTAAAACATGGAGAATTCAGTAGACCCATATTAATTTAGCAATTCTAAGCACAATTACACAAGACCCGTACCCAAATTTAAATACCCATCATGCACGTACCTCTAGACAAGGAAATTAACCACTCATGCTAAGGAAATAAGATATTATACCAATTGGGTAATTCAAATTTCCATTCATAATTGTGCTAATATCCAAGATCAATTTGTACAATAATGGTGGAATCTCAAGGTAGAAGATGAGAAAATTCAAGTTCACTCACTATCTTCCTTGGAAAACTCTCTCTATAGAAAACTATTCAAAATTGTCCAAATACTATCAGGTACACACCCCAAAAAGGGTTTTAGAACTTTCCTAAAATGTCACTTAAAAGTTGACAAAATTTCCCCTCGGGCCTGGTGCGATGCGATGTGCGATGTGATGTGTGGTCACACCATGCATTGTGTGTATCACATAGCTCCGATTCTCAGACCAGTGACTTCATTTGATGTTCGGGTGTCATTCAAAGGGAGGTGCAGTCTGCCTCATGCATTATGCGTGTCGCCTATGGATCACACCTCTAGGCAGATTCTTCATTGATTTTGATCACCTTCACACTCTTACTCTTTTTGAGCTCTTTCAGGTCTAATTCCTTATTTTCTAACTTTGACCAAGAGTACCTGCATTTGCATCAATAAAGGCAATAAGTACCTCTAAATCTTATCAAAACATGGCAATAATTCATGAATAAAGGCTCAATAAGTTGGTAGATTATCAACTTATCATATTCTCCGATGAAACATGTGTTTTACTCGCCACAAATATAACTTTTTGTTGATTGTTCATCATCTTGAGTACCAAACAAATAATAAAACACACTAGAAACATGTCAAAAATTATTCCATTTTTCAAAACACACGCCTAAATTAGTAAGGAGATGATGTATATTTCATTGGAAGAACATAAATGCACAACAACAAGTTGACACTAATCCTAATGGGGATAAGGCAACATAATTCAATCAAGAATACAATGACCAAGGAAACAAAGAAGTGGCAAATAATATGACAAAAATAAAATACAAAATCAAAAGGAAACAAGAAGCATAACTGACAAAGTAATACAAAAAGAGGCATCTAAAAATAAAAAAGAGGACATTGACACAAATACAAGCATACAAATCAGTGATAACATAAAGTTGAGTGAAGCATTACCCAGTCTGTCACTAAGAAAGCACCACAATCTCAACAAATAAGAGTATTCCTACTAATGCAACAATATAAATCTTAAAGATTGAACTCATATAACTTAGGTAGATCAAGTGTAATGACCCTTCCAGTCATTTATGCATTTTGCCTTCTTTGTACTGTTAGAGCTTGCCTATAGTGGCCCTAAGTAATTTATGGCTTGCTGGGACTGGTAGTTCGGTGCCCAGAAAATTTGTTTGGTTGTTATGGTCATTTCCCTATTTTAGAACCTTAACTTAGGAAATCGTTGACTTCAGTCAACATTCTCTGTAATCATGTTCAGAATCAAATTCCGACAGTTCCATTAGCCCCGGAGCATGGACTTCAGTCTAGTGGGACCTTTGGTCAGGATCCAGGAGCTTTTTAGCTTAGAATTTTCTCTCGTTCTATGTTTTTAGGACAGTTGGGCTTGTTTGATTGACTTTAGTCAAGATTCAGAGAAGACGACCTCGGATGGAAATTCCACGAGTGCTATTAGCTCCATAATGTTGAGTTTAGATTAGGTAGGTGGTTGGTTAAGGTACCCGGTAAGTCGGGCTCATTTTGGATGTTTGATTGGTTTTAGCTAGTGTTGAATTAGGTCAACATTCTTTCAAAACGACCTCATATGGAAGTTTCATTGATTTTATTGAGTTCAGAACGTCATTTCCTCTCTAATAGCATGTTTGGTTTTTGAATATAGGGTTTTGATTGTTCCCGAAATTCCCCGTAGAAGTTTTCAGCTCAGTTGGTTTTCTGCAGCTGGTGGCCTTCAGCGCAATAGCGCCCAGGCAGCATGATGGTGCTAGCCAGCTACCCTGCCTTCAACGCATTTGTGCCCAGCTAATGCGATTTTGCTTCATCACTCACCCACCTGCCAACGCCATTGCGCCCCTGCTGTGCGATTGTGCGTACGCGCGTCTGGCCACCCTTCAGTGCGATGGCGCCTGCCTGCTCTCCAACGCGATGGTGCCCCTTTAGCGCTATAGCGCTGGCCTGCGTCCAGTCTTATAGAATCCTCTTCCTCAGTTTTTCAACCAACATTTCATAATTCTTCAACTCCAAATCAGTTTTCCCTCTCTATAAATCACTCCTATCAGTTCTAAGCTTCGAGAAATTCATTTAGTTGGCAGATTTTATTGCTCCCTCATCATTTTGGTATGCTTCTTCTTCCCCAATTTTGCTTCTTCTCCATTAGAAATTCCATTTTTGTATTTCTTAAACTTGGGGGAAAATTCCTTGTGGTAGCATCTCTCTTTTGGTTGCATTATCGTGGGTTTTGAGAATTCACTTTGTTGGCTTGCTTCACTCGTGGTATGTAGTTCCTTACTTTAATTTTCGGTTTTATTCTCCAAAATTCCATCTTTATTTCCTTGCTTGAGCAGCCTTTTTGAAAATTTCCCTTATCCAAACTCGCTCAATTTTAGAGCATGCTCCCTTGGTATTGTTGTGATCATTGTGCTTTCTTCTGTTTCAAATTTTGGGTTATGGGCCCTACGGCCCCCCTTGTGACCCAAATTTTGATCCGGCTAGGTTTCTAGCATTATGGGTATTGTTGGTTTCATTTTGATGCGTGGAATATTGTGTTGATAGTGTTTTTGCAATTTGGAGCTTCTCAAAGCAGTTCGATCTTGGACGTTGCTGTTCCAGCAGCTAGTCGTCAGACGATAAGTAGGTTATGTCTTTCCCTACATGGACTTTACGTATATAAGCTATAACTGCATTAATTAGTATCCTTGGGTTAATTTTCTAGGTTGGTACCCCAATACCTTGTCTACCTCTTCTTTCCATTTATTTCATGCATTGTTTGTAGTATTCCTTGTAGTGTTGTAATATTACCCTTGTGCCCCCGTATGGCCTTTGTTTATGCCTCTGGACCATAGAAGTTGGGATATTTGGGAATGTATGTGAGTCCTAAACATTGAGTTGTTACTTTAGGCTGGATATCTGTGCTGTAGAGCTGATTGTGCCTGTGCAGGGCCGATAGGAATGTTTGTGAGCCGTTGGGCTAATCTATTGTTTACGAGCATGTCATTCATGCAAATGATTTTTCTGCATGTTTTACTACTGGTTTGGCTTTGAGCCTACTATAAATGATTTCTAAACTTTGCATGGCCCCGAGGGCCCATTTTTTGGTAAAATGACTATGAAAGAATTTTGGAACTAATTTTTATGAAACCTCTTGGAGTAAAGAGGATATTATGATCATTTTATCACCAATTTTCAAACTGATACTAGACTCGGCTGTGCCAGAGTGCTAGATATTTTCTTACTACGTATTTGGACCCGGATGTGCTCCGGGCACCTTTTATAAGGGTTATTGAGACTTAATTACCAATTTAGACCTGGATACACTTCGATTACCCTTTGACGGGGTTTTGAGATCACTACTACTATTTTTGACCCAATTTGGTTCAAGGAAGGTTCTACGAGATTCAAGTTATTGAGACTCAGATACCTTCCGGGCAGTTATACTTTGAGATTTCATGGTTTTAGTATGTGTTCTACGCGTAGACCTCTATAGACCTTGTCGATCTAGGCCAGGGGCTACGTGTTGTGAGTGCCAATGGAGGGGTGTATGGTGGAGTTGAGGTACTCGGGGGAATCCCTTCTATAGATCCTACCTCAATTGGGCCTTTTAGGTACTGACGGGGGTAACATATGGGTTACTATCACTCTGGTTCCATCATATCACATCATCATGCATATTTCATTCAGATTTCACCCTTGTTTGTTGTGTGCTCAGTGTATGATCTTATAGTATAGGATGCCAGAGGGTTTGTTTTCACTTAATTCTCCTCCTCAGTTGTATGGGTGGTTGTTAGGATTGTAGGTAGATTATATTTCTTCTGTCGTATTGTAGAGCCTGTTATGGCCTTCAGTTCTTGGTGGTTTAGTGGGTTCTAGCGTGTTGAGTTTCCGATTATTGGACTTTTGATTATTGATGGCCTAGTGGTTCCTATATTGTTGAGGCACTATTTATGTGGCCTTCTGAGCATTTATGGGTTAGCGGACCCTACCTTCTTTCATGGTGCTGATTAGTGGTTTCAATTTCCCTGTGGCTTAGTTTATTCCATCCTAGGGTTGTAATTATAAGGTGTCTATATGATTTTATGATTCTGAATTGGTGTTTAAGCATGATTCCGTTGGTTGATTTGCTCTAGCTTCATTATGTTTACTTGCTTCCCTTCCTTTCCTTTTACTTGAGATTATGCCTAAATTGGCCTTTTATAGTTTCTCAAAATGTCACAAAAATTTAGGATAAAATTGCCCTTCGGGTGGTGTGCGGTTCGCACATCGTGATGTGCGCGTCGCACACCCTCTTCAGTTGGACCAATGACTTCAGCTAACTTTGGGAGCTTCATGCGAAGGGGGTGCGGTTCACACCTTGGGTGTGGCATCGCACAACGACTGCACCCCTTAGCAGATTCTTCAGTGGCTTTTGCAGCTTTATACGGAGGAGGTGCGATTCGCACCTCGGCTTGTGCATGTCGCACGGCCACCGCTTCTCAGGTCAGAATCTCCAGCTTTTCCGAATACTTCACACTTCACTCCTTTTCAGCTCATTTTGGGTCCATTTCCTTATTTCTCATCATTTATCAAAATTACTTGCATAGGCATCAATACAGGCCATAAGAACCTCTAAATCTATTCAAATCATAGCAATAATTCATGGATATAGGCTCAATAAGTTGGTAGATTACCGACTTATCACTTACTGTTTGCGATATGCGACATCAGGTGCGACGGGCACTTTGTGAGGTGCGAAAAGCATGTTTTTCAGAGGTATTGTTTGTGCTTCTCAACACTTGGTTCCTCTTCTCATTCCCTTGGATACCTAAAGATAAACCAAAAAGAAACAAAAAGTGACGTAAAGCATAAAAATGATGGGTTGCCTTCCATCAAGTGCACAATTTAACATCGCGACGCGATGCAAGCTACCTTACCACTTGGATCTCCACTTGGAATATTTGAACCTTCGACCCAAACTTAAATCAAACTTTCGGTGACAATCGTGGGGTGAAGGTTTGAGCATGAGAAGGCTATTCTCTTGATTTCTCATTTCGCACTTTTTAGCCTTCAAGCGAGGAAGGTTTCTTTGCCTTCTTTCCAAGACAAACCTAAAACTGGATAAACCTTCATCCATACTCTTTCCAAGGTCTTCCAAAAGCTTTATTACTTTGACTTTCGTCCATTCAATAAAACTTAAGGTCGAAAAATGGTTGGAGGGGGATTCGGGTGTCCCACCTTTAAGCTTGCCTCATTCATAACATCCTCACTTTGAGATGCCATGTCATCATTCAACACAACAAAAATAAACAAGATAAAAACAACTATTCACAAAATTTAACTAGAGTAAGTAAATTCAAATTCTAAACTAACTCAATACGCCAAATTGTTCCCCGGCAACGATGCCATTTTTGATAATCCTCAAATACACTCTCCAATGAAGGTGATTGCGATCGTCAGAGCAAAATACATTTATATTCCCAACGGATGTTGGGGTAGTACCCACAGAGAACAATGTAGTCATGATCGAGCTATTAAAGAATAAGACCAACTTATTGAAGTTCAATTAACAAAAGGGAAAAGATATCTAAAAAGGGGGTTTAGACTAAAACCTAAGCATAAAGAAATGCATATACAAGATAGATTGATCAATGGATTCACCTTGCTTTCGCTAAGCAAGGATAACAAGGGAAAAGTGGGAATGAGAATTCAATTCACAAGACTTGCACCCGATTAACACATGGGTAGTCTTGGCTAAAGGTGCACTTAACCGTCTTTCAACCAATCAAGCAATAATCCTCATGGGATCTCTCGAATCACCACGAGTGAGCAATAAGCAACAAATCAACTTGGGTGAGTTGGGTTATTTCTAACCCCAACTCTTAGAAGGGAGTATTCGGCAACCAAACTACCTCTAGCCTTGATCTCGAGTGAAAACCCCAAATACCCACTATTGAATCTTCCCGAATTTAGGGTAATCCTTTCTCAAGCAAAAACTCAAATTAGAATGCTAAGTCAATGTTTGCAACAATTAACTATAAATTCAAGCATGGAGGATTCAATAGACCCAAATAATTAATCAAAAGAAAAATCTATATATGAATTCAATCTCTAAACCAGTATTATCTCTAATAAAAACCCAAGTCTCAAGTCAACAATACACTAATAAAATAACAATTAAAAACAAGAGTTGAAGAATGGAAACTAAAGATTTTACAAAAAAGAGCATCCAAATCTTCACTCCTATGGTGTTGGTTGATGAACTTGCTCTCCAAGCTTTGCTTAAAGCTGTGAGAATATTAAAAGAATAGCCAAGGATGCCTCCCAAAATGGCTGAGAAGTCTCTTATATGGATTGGGGTTTCCACAAAGGTGAAATTTTGAAACTTTCTAACTGCCTCCGCTTTCCTTCTTCGCCTACACGGAAGGTCCGCCGCGTACGCGAAGTGTCTTTGTCTGGTTGACCTTCACGTATACGGTCAGTGCATCTCATTCATGGAGCTTTGCTTCAGTTGACCTTCGTGTACGCATGTGGGGCACCGCGTTTGCAAAGGGCTATGCTGCTGCCAGTCACTTACTTCTCCGAATAGATTCCTTTTGACTTGTTTTCATCTGAATTCTTCCTGAACATTTCTAAAACACAGAGACCTGCAAAATAGAAATAATCCATGTTATTAGTCACCACTAAACATAATTCATCCATCTTTTCCACTTGGTGATGGCTTGAGTTGATGATTCGTCAACACTGTGATGACCCACCATGGGACTCATCATGCTTAAGCAGAACAATGCCTTCTCTGTACTTTTTGTCCCTGCACACTCAACAAACAAATGAACCAATTCTACCAAAAACAAACTACTTTAAAGTGATTATACAACAACAAAATATGGGTTGCCTCCCATTTAGCGCCTGATTTAACATCGCGACACAACTCGGGTATCTTGATTACTCAGACTTCATCAAGATACACCACAGAAAAGATGTTTACCTCCTCCGAGAGGCTGATATATTGTTTCACCCACTGACCATTCACTTTGAAATGTTCCCCATCCTTGTTTTCTAACTCAATCACACCGGATGGGATCACTTGATTGACTTTGAAAGGCCCTGACCATTTGGACTTAAGCTTTTCGGGGAACAATTTCAACCTTGAGTTGAAAAACAACACCAAGTCCTCGACTTTGAATTCCCTTTTCTCAATCCTTCGATCATGATATAACTTCATTCTCTACTTATAGAGATAAGCTCTTTCATAAGCCTGCAGCCAAAACTCGTCCATCTCAATCAATTGCTCCAACCTCAACTCCGCACCTTCTTTCCAGCTAAAATTTAACTTCTTGAGCGCCCAAAGGTCCTTATGATCAAGTTCGACCGGCAAGTGACAAGATTTCCCAAAAAACCAATTGGTAAGGAGACATACCTATCAGCGTTTTAAACGCTATCTGATAAGCCTAAAGTGCATCATCAAGTTTCTGTGCCCAATCCTTCTGATTAGCATTCACTAGCTTTGCTAATATCGCTTTGATCTCATGATTGGACACTTCTACTTGACCACTGGTTTGAGGGTAGTATGGAGTGGCTACTTTGTGTTTCTTTACACCATACTTTGCCAAAGTAGCTCGGAACACCTTGTTGCAAAAGTGTGACTCTCCATCGCTTACGATGATGCGAGGAGTGCCAAACCGTGAGAAAATGTTTCTCTTTAAGAATGTGACCACACTCTTCCCTTCATTATCAGCAAAAGCCACAACCTCAACCCATTTCGACACATAATCAACTGCAACCAAGATATACTTATTGCCATAAGAGCTTTCGAATGGCCCATGAAATCTATGCACCAAATGTCGAACAACTCAACCTCTAAGATCGTGGACATGGGAAACTCTTACCTCCAAGATATAACTCCTTGTCTTTGGCATTGGTCACAAGCTTTGACCATGTCATGGGCATATTTATAAATCGTGGGCCAGTAATACCTACATTGAATTTTTTTTTGGGTGGTACGATCACCGGCGTGATGCCCACTAACTGGAGAAGAATGACAGGCTTGCAGAATGCTCATCATTTCCACTTTCGGCACACATCTTCTGATTATGTTATCATCACACAATCGGAACAGATAAGGCTCATCCCAAAAATACTTACTTGCATCATGAAGGAATGTTTTCCTCTGGTGGAAGTTCAGCTCTTCCGGCATCACATCACTGACCAAATAATTTGCAAAATCAGTATACCATGGCACATGATCAAGTGAAGCGGCCAATACATGATCATATTGAAATGAATCGTCGATTTCCAGCTCATCCACTACTTTTCCTTTATTCTCTAGCCTAGAAAGATGGTCAACCACCTAGTTCTCACAACACTTTCAGTCTTTGACTTCAAGGTCAAATTCCTACAATAACAATACCCATCTGATTAACCAAGGCTTGGCATCTTTCTTAGCCATGAGGTATCTCAATGCAACATGATCGGTGTGCACCACCACTCTTGTGCCAAGGAGGTATGCCCAAATTTTTTCAAAGGCATACACAACCACCAACATCTCTTATTCCGTGACTTTATAGTTCTTTTGTTCCCCATTCAATGCCTTGCTAGCATAGTAAATGGGGTGAAAAAGTTTGTCTCTCTTCTAACCCAGAACAACTCCAAGTGTAACACCACTTGCATCACACATTACCTCGAATGGTTTGGACCAATCCGGGGCAACTATAATAGGTGCAACCACCAACTTCTCTTTTAGGCATTCAAATGCCTTCAAGCAATCACCATCAAACACAAATTTTTCTTCCTTCTCTAGCAACTTGCACAATGGGTTGGCGATCTTGGAGAAGTCCTTTATAAACCTTCTATAAAATCCTGCATGACCAGGGAAACTCCTAACACCCTTTACTGAGATGGGTGGAGGTAGTTTCTCAATCACTTCAATCCTGGCTTTATCTACTTTAATACCTCTCATAGATATCTTGTGTGATAACACAATGCCTTCTTTCACCATAAAGTGGTATTTATCCCAGTTGAGAACAAGATTTGCTTCTTCACACCTTTACAATGCTTGACCCAGATTAGCCAAGGAATCTTCAAACGCATCACCAACCACAAAAAAGTCATCCATAAAAACTTCTAATGTATCCTCAACCATATCATAGAAGATGGACATCATGCATCTCTGGAATGTTGCAGGAGCATTACATAAGACAAAAGGCATGCGTCTAAAGGCAAAAGTTTCATACGGGCATGTGAAAGTGGTTTTCTCCTGATCCTCCGGTGCGATGAATATTTAGTTGTACCCTGAATATCCATCCAAAAAGCAATACCACCCTCTTCCGGCCAATCTATCAAGAATCTGATCCATAAAGGGCATACAAAAGTGATCCTGCAGAGTTCAGGAATTAAGCTTCCAGTAATCCATACAAACTCACCACCCAGTGACTGGTCTTAATGGAATCA
Source organism: Jaltomata sinuosa (assembly GCA_003996215.1). NCBI lineage: Eukaryota > Viridiplantae > Streptophyta > Magnoliopsida > Solanales > Solanaceae > Jaltomata > Jaltomata sinuosa. Next base: position 42,113 of record QJPP01002709.1, on the reverse strand, counting down.
ACACATTCTTCTTATTTGCCACCATAGTCATACCTCTCTTTTTGGGGACACATTGAACTGGGCTTACCCATTTGCTGTCAGAAATTGGGTACACCACTCCAGCATAGAGCCATTTAATTATTTCCTTCTTCACCACTTTTTGCATTGGCGTATTTAACCTTCACTGATGCTCAGTGGAAGTCGTACACCCATTCTCTAACTATATCTTATGAGTATAGATACCTGGTGGAATCCCGATGATATCTGCAATGGTCCAGCCAATAGCTCTCTTATATCTCTATAATATCGATAACAAGGCTTCTACCTGCCACTCTACAAGATCCACAACAATAATCACGGGCAATGTGTTATTATCACCCAAATATGCATATATGAGATGGCCTGGTAATTTTTTCATCTCTAATATCAGTGCCTCTTCAATGGAAGGCTTTGTCAGAGGTGTCGGCTGGTTCTTCAGGTCAAGGTCTAGTTTCTTTTGAGCGTAGAATATGACCCCATTCCTACCAAAGCATTCACTGTTTCCTCATAGTCTTTGATGTCATCACCATCAAAGTTCATCATTACCGCAACCAAAATATCAACATCGAATCTCTCCTCAATTGGTACCTCTACTTCAGACTCAACAATCACATCAATAACCGAGATGATACTCATGTCTCTTGGTTGCTTCATAGACTTACAAACATTGAATGTGACTATCTTATCATTTAGCCTGAAAGTCAGTTCATTGCTCTCCATATCCACTAGTACTCTACCCGTCGCTAAAAAGGGCCGTCCCAAGATTATTGGAACTTCAAAATCTACCTCGCAATCTAGAATTACAAAGTCTGCCAGAAATATAAATTTGCCCATCTTCACTAGCACGTCATACAAAATACCCACCGGTCCCTTCACTGATCTGTCGTCCATCAGTAGTCTCATAATAGTTGGTTTAGGGGCTCCCAAGCCCAAATGCTGATAGATAGCTAGCGGCATCAAATTTATGCTAGCTCCCAAATCAAAGAGTGCCTTTGAAAAGTTGAACTCCTTGATAGTGCAGGGGATAGTAAAGGCACCCGGATCCTCCTTCTTTTGTACCAATGACCTTGATGAGATCGCACTGCAATGGTGAAGGTTATCTTCTGGATCAAAGCTCATTGACCTCTTTTTAGTGATCAAGTCCTTCATGAACTTGGCATATCCGGGAATTTGCTCAAGAGCATCCACCAAAAGGATATTCACAGATATTTTCTTGAGCATAGAAATGAACTTGTGGAATTTGCCGTCTTCCACCTCCTTATTGATCCTATGAGGGAATGGAGGAGGAAGCTTGGGTATTTGAGTTGGATGTTTTTCAACTTCCTTTCTTTTCTTCTTAAGCACTTGAGTATCATCCTTTACCACGGTGGGTTTTTTAGTATGTATACCCACATTTTCCTCAACCTCATTCTCATCATCTACTAGTTTGTCATCATCAACAATATCTCCTTTCTGAGTCTGAATTACCGGGTGATTCCGATAGTGTTTTAAACTTCTTGTAGTGATCGCCATATAACTCCTATCATTCCTTGGGTTTTGTATAGTGTCACTAGGCAAGGTACCAATCTTTCTTTAATTTAGAGATGCTGAAAGTTGACTCATCTACTGCTCCAATTGCTTAACCAAGGTGGAATGCAAATCCACCAACTGACTCATGGATGATAATTCAGTTTTCATCTCATTCACCTCGAATTCAGTCAATTCAGCTTTCAACAATACCTTGGCTAAAATGTTCTGCATTTTGGAAGTCCTTGCCTCATTACTAGCCCTTTCTCAATTTCTAGGTTGTACATATAACCCACCTCTATCAGCTTTACTTTTCCAGTTTCCTTGATCTCGCTCCCTGTAGCCAGCCTTCTCATAATAGTTGTCCTTCTGGTAGTTCCGACCTTGGTTTCCTAGGTTATTAGCCTAGAAACCCCCCAAATAATTTTCTTCCTCATCGGACTCAGACTCAGCTGCTCTACCTTGGGACCCATAGCTTTTACTTTCTCAATTTCTCCTGCTAAAAGATGCTTTATCAGCAGGTCCATCTGCATCTTCAAATGAGCCATATCTTGGTCCCGCTCTTACTTTTTTCTGCATTGTTCAGATGACATACCAACAACATAAGTACTAGCAGCTACCTCTGAATCTAGAGTATGCCAAGCTCTGTTTGTTTTGGTGAGCCGGTCCAGAATAGTAGTGGCCTCAATAAAAGTGAGCCCCATGAATGCTCCACTTGTAGCATTATCAAGTGTTAGCTTGGTAGCCGAATTCACTGCTCTGTAGAACGTCTGCATCAAAAACTCATCTGTCAACTGGTGGTTCGGGCACTAAGTCAACTTCTTCTTAAACCTCAGCTAGGTTTCATGTAAGGCCTCATAAATTTGCTACCTGAAATTGCTAATCTCATCCTTCAACTATATCATCCTAGAGGAAGGAAAGAACCTTTCTAGGAAAGCTCCTTTCAACTCACTCCAGTTTGTTATGAATCGGGAGTCAACTCAGTCAACCATAGCGCTGCCTTATCATACAGAGACAATGGGAACAACCTAATCCTGATAGTCATCTGACTCACTCCCGATAGTTCAAAGGATTGGCAACTTCCCTCAAAATTCATTAGGTGTTGATTGGGACATCACTAGCTACTCTTCTAAACAACCCCTTCAGATTTAACAATTGGATCATCATGCTGGTGATATTAAACTTAGTGCCAACCACTAATGGGGGAAGAACAATGGAACCTATAGCACCAACTCCATCCAAGTCAAGATCATCATCATCATCCAAAGCAAAGTGCCTTGGCTGTTTTCGAGCTCTACCCCTATGTTGTGGCCTTTGATCTGTAGGGGCAACATTTCTGACATTATCTGCTGCAATGTCATCATCCACCGCAGCATCTACCTCAACATTATTGGTGTTCAGGTGTTGTTAGGCTGCAGCAAGCCTTGCTGCCTCTTGTTGTGCATTCATATTTTGCCTTAGAGTTTTTACAAGCTCGAGGTTGTAGGGTAATATTGGTTCACCCAAGCGTCGGGTACTTGGCATGCAAAAATCTGTAGCCTATAAAAATCAAAAACAACAAATGAAAGTAAATTTGGAAATATGACTAAGAGTCACGTAAAGACACCGGATTTATTAAACAACTGTATTCCCCGACAATGGTGCCAAAATTTGATATGCCAAAATTACACCTCACTTAAGAAGCATAAGTGGTCGTTGTCAAATATAGAACCCAACAAAGGTTGGGGTTGAATCCCATAGGGAATAAGGTGAAAATTAAGTTGTTAGTAATTTAGATGACTAGTAATCAATAGTTTCTTAAAAATGGGGGAAATTTATAGTGATCAATCTTTGATTATTTCTTGAGTATTTCAAATGGTAAATAACGAATTATGATGAGTAAAAATAAATATGAGAGGTGAACTAGGGATGTGTTTACCATGGCATCATAAACAACCTTGGGTTAGAGTTCAATCGGGTTCTTTTCATATGCATCACACGAAGTAATTGAAATCGTTCTTACGTCTAAGTGTTTCTCAACCAAATAGACACATTTTCTTTTCAATTATTTCAAACTTGAAATGATACAATTACAAAACTCAATTAACACTCCAAGTAGATTAACCTTGCTAAAGCGTCAATTATTAGACGAGAGTAAGAAGTCCCGAATCCTTGTTGTTAATCTATTTTACACGATTTTAATCTCTTATTTTAAGCAAATAAAACCTAGGCTTGTTCTAATGTTTGCAACTATTAGAATACAGTAAAAATGCAAGATTAACAACGTGTAAAACATATAATACAAACCCTTTATCACACGTACCCTAAATCATTACTATGCCATGGCTCCCATAACCCTAGTTGTGGGAAGTTTGCTACTCATGCTTTGAGATGAAGAGAAGACAAAGATATTCATAATAGGAGAAAGATCCTTACAAATAGTATGAAAATTACTTCAATTTATCCTAGAACAATGAGCCAAATAATTTCCAAGAGCAATGGATTGAGGAAGAAGAAATGTAGGTATTATTTTCTACGTTCAAACTCATTCAAAACCGAAGAAAGAAATATCCAATATCGAATAATGAATAATAATAAAATTAACCCTAAAACTGGGTATTTATAGTAGTCTAGGAAATTAAATTCCAAAATAGAACGCGGGCTGCTCGCTTTAACTTGACGACTTGACCTGGGGATTCGTCAACCTTGTGATGACTAGTCAGATGAGTCGTCACAAGTAACCAGTGATGCTTGCCAACTGCCTCTGCTTGACGATTTACTATGACAGTTCGTCATAGCTGTGAAGACTTGCCATGGCAGTCATCACACTTATCTAGTGGTCTCCTCTTGATTGCCTTGTCTTAGAGGTTGGGGTGACGACTCGTCACACCTATGACATCTCGTCAGGTGGGGTCGTCACTCCTAACCAGTGGATCTTCATGTGCTGTCCACCTTGGTGACTTAGGTGATGATCCTCCAAGTCTGTGATGACTCATCAGGTGAGTCATCACACCTAACAGTGAGTACCATTTCAATGCAAATCTTCATCTCTTCTATCTTTGCCTAATTTCCTGCAAGTTAAACACATTTACCATTAAAAACAACAACGGTTGCTTGAAAACTCATAATTATTCTTAGTTAAAGGAGTCAAATGTTTCATAGAATGCCAGCACATCAGTAAGTCATAAAATAATAAGCCAAGCTTTAAAATAAAATATCATATAACTTAGAAGCTTGAAAACATTTATACGGGAGTTTCTCTTAATCGACATAAACTATGATGAGCTACATGAAGTGCAGTGTCATACACCCAAACCGAAAAAGATTGTCCTAACCAGCCAAGGTTAGAACCATATCATAATAGGATCCTGTCATAAGCAACAGAGGGCAACCTACGGTGGCAATGTAGTTTCAGATTTAGGTTATCTAGAATCCTCATCACTCGGTGCTAAATACTACTCCCAAAATATATCATAAAGCTCACATACACGTGTCATATCTAGATGCCTAATCTTGTTGATAATCATAATCATATTGGCAAACCCGAATCATCATACAACTCACAAACCTTAGTTTTAAAAATAGTTCATGAACATAATGGAACGTCGCGATGTCATACGAATCATGAATATATTGCTGTGAGATTAATCTCCATATCATGTCATAAATCATATGCTAAAAATCATGTATTTGAAAATGTGCCTTGTCATCGTGCTTGTAGAAAAATCATGGAAAAAACTTACTCAACACTTGCATAGCTTAGGTAGACATATCTAGATGCCAAACCTTTCATAAAACATAGGAAAATATCTAATGTAATGCTATTCATACTTCAAAATCATTTAAACAAAGCATGGTCATAGTTCAAAATATACTTTATATTAAAACTCATAATTTGAAGAACTAGGCATGCAATTTTCATAAATACTTGGGGTCATGTTATCTAAACATGCCAATTTTTCTTGAAAACATGCAAGTGAATGAATTCATGCTAGAAACCATTTTCAATGCATGGGATTTTCAAAACACTTAAGGAATCTCATATGAATCATGAGTAAAAGATGTGAAACCATGAATTGATGCTAATAAATTGAATTTGTAACAATTTTACAAATTGGACAAGGGTTAGCCTTCAAATCATAAATAGGAAACCACTTATAAAAATCCATGCAAAATCATGCAATTTAAAGTTAGAATTCATAGAAGAATCATGAGGAAACAATTTATAGAAGTACCTATGAGAATTGGGTAATAACCCTAATTTCGAAATCCTTAAATTCAATTTAGAAGGTTGGGGTTTTAGGCATAAGGGTGAAGGGATTCCCTTATTGAATACCCACATACTTGAACTTGAAGCTTTATTAACTTGGGACTTGAGGATGGAGACATGGAGATGAAACCCTAGGGTTTGGAGCTTGAGAGAAGAACCCCTTTTCTTTCTTTTGGAGCTTGAATTGAAGGAATGAGGAGAAATCTAACTTATTATGAATAAATACCCCTTTGAATAGGCCTTAAACGACTTAGTATAGGATTTAACACTTGTGGGAAAAGACTAATTTACCCCCATTGAACGAATTAGAAAACTGAAATTGGAGATTCTACGGATATGTTGACGGGTCGTGGAATAGGTTGATGGGTCCTCAACCTACTCGGGGAATTCAGTGGACTTGGTACCTCTTTGAAGGTGATTCCATGGGTTACAGGATGGACCGTTATTTGAAACAACGAGCCGTTATGTCACTCGTGGAAACTGGGGAAGAAAAGTTAAATTTTGACAAACCATGGGTAAATCCACAGACTGTAATGACCGGGTCATGGACCAACCAGTGGTTTTGATGGTGAAAATTTTAATGTTCAGGTCTATTTTCACGAGTCACAGTATGGACCATAGTTCTATTTCATGGGTCGTTATCCCGTCCATGGTCACTGATGGTGCTGCAGTAAAATACCCATAACTTTTTACTCCGGGCTCGGATTAATGCGCGGTCAGTAACGTTGGAAAGAAGACTAAAAAGCCTTTAATTTGGTAGGTATTAGGCCACTTAAATCTTTATATTCTAGGAGAAATAGTCATTTAAAGTTAACCCTAGTTTAGTCTTACATGAAAACTCATTTGGTTGAGGTTCTTGCAACTTAACTTGATGATAGAAGTTTTTTATGAACATGATTCACATCCAAAGCACTCATCACACTAGGGAAATGATCCTTACACTCATGGAAAAGGGTCGGGTATTAATTTAGGATTCTTGGAGTGTTACAAATCTCCCCCTTGGGATCATTCATCCTCGAATGAAGACTAACTAGGCTGAAGTAGTAGGGAAAGAGATGCAATCCCACTAACTGAGTTCTAAAAGCTGGAGTACTGACATGGTAACTGATTTTTGACTGAAATATGAATTGATATGGATTCGTGAGACCTATATGCATATTGAGAGTATAAGAACACCGATAGGATATAAAATTGGATATCCAACATGATAACTGGTTTGGAGTGAAAGTAGGGACTTAGATGAAACTCATAAAGAATGAACGCATCCTTAGAAATCGTAGTTAGCTGAAAGGAACATAAAACTGAGAGAAGTAGCTATACGGGAAAACTATTTTCTTCTAAATACAACACTTACCATGCAATTAAAAATACTCACCAGCGCACGTATAGATACTAAGGTCTGAGTCTAACTACCTGCTTTCTCCATGTTTAAGCCTATCTCGACTAAATCTCTTGCATCTAGAATATCTCCTAAGAATAGTATTCCTTCTTATCACAACAACTAACTAACTTTGAGCTCCTAATCAAAGGGTCACTAGTCGCACAAAGTAAAGGCCCCTCTGTATTTAATCACGATATTCAAGCTTATGACTATGGTCACCTTATGGTTTTGTAGTTCACACTATTCAAGAGTTTTCTCCTTTTCCCTAGCATATCTAGAAACTATAACTTCAAGAACTCCCACAAAGAGGCACATCAAAATTTCTCATCTAACTATTACGCATGAATGATTCTCGCCCTGCAAATCATCCACACCTAGAAGCTAAGGTGGAACAAGCACACCAAATGGGAACATCTACTACTTCATATCTAAGCTACTACTTAGCTTCCTCCACTAACACCTATGACAATATGAGCCAAAATTGCTGAAGGAGCAGAGTGGGAGCATGAGTAACACAAATGAAGAAATACTGATCGGTCTTGACTTATTCTTTGCTTGATCTAGCCACTCAAGGTGAGGTATGAAAAGTTGAGTGAAAGGGCATGAGTGTTTCACATCTTAGACTTACAAAGCATGGTTAGAGTAAGGAAATCACAAGCGTGAATTATTCAAGAAACCTGGTATGAGCATATACATTATGTAGCATGATTTCATTAGCCATTAAGGCATATCTTGAGAATTGAGTATATAGAGCTGAGCATAGTGTGAGACATGAGCTTTCATATATGACAAGTATCATGGTGTAAAAATGGAATTTGTAGAATCATAGAGTAAGATTGGAATCGCTGTCTGGAGTGATTTTTGTTTGTTCAAGAAACTGAGTAAGGGCGTGGATCCGCATGAAGTCCATGGGTTTGAATTAAAACCAAGGCACTAGAATACAAGACATGAATGGGGTGTTGTAATGAGGGAAGTATACTTAAGATATTAGGATAGAAATAAGTCTCTACAACCCTCCTAACTTCATTCTGACACCCATTAGCATCACTACCTAAATCTCCAAAATCTGACTGATTCTACAACCCACCATCTCCCCCTTAGATTCATGCTATGTTCTAATTTTATGGACCTCTTGCTAACCTCTAAACAAAACTATGATCACTTTACTCTAACAGAGCAAACACTACTCTAGGAGTTAATCTGAATATACACTTCCTTTTATAGTCTAAGGCTCTCCCTAACCTCAAAGTCTAGGCCTCCACCTTTTTATCTCATATATGGGCTGTACATAACACAAAACTATCATTCTCACTCTCATACTATCTCCCTTCCATTCACATCCTATACCTAGTCTATACTAGTACAACAACTTACCTCTCTTTAGTCCACACTAAGGGATGTATCATCCCATTACCTATCTAATAAAACACAACTCTAAATGCATACTCCAATGAACTATCATTCTCCCATCTAGGCTACAATGCTTCTGACTTTATATTTCTGGCTCTAGGTTCATTCTACTACTAATGGCTTACTACACAACATCTGTCGGGTGGAAACACTACCCAAGGATCTAGGTACACATTTTCCCCTCTTATGGAAATATTAGTAACAAGGTTCTGGAAGAGAATCTGAGAGCACATCGCTGATAGATAATCTGAGATTTACTACTTCTGGAACCTCATATATGAGGTAAAGCAGGTGGAATTGGGACAACGCATAAATTTAGAGAATAAATAGAGGTAAAATCTATCGCACAATATTTGAACATAAAATAAGTGAAGTTCTTCCTAAGACACCTCGTATCCTCCCTCTCATAAGTGTGGTGCTCTTCACACTCATCAAAGAGACTCTACTTAATGCGGCTTTCAGACACCCTAGGACTCTTAAACCTGCTGATCTGATACCAAGTTTGTCATTCCCCGAGCCTACCCCCTGGATGTAACACGGGACCCAAGATCACAAGTGATCTCAATATAACCCTCTGGCATTAGCATGACTTAAAAAGTGAACAAAACATAAGAACAGAAGCTTAACTGAAGTAATGAGCAACTTAATCTTTTATATAAATAGAAGTCTAATGAATTAAGTTGAGTATCTGACTCTATGTCTGAAAGCCTCTATTACTGATGAGCTACTGGGACAGGCCCCCATCTAACTTTAAATATTGGAAACTGAATGAAAGAACTAATAGTATAGAATGAAGCTAAACTCCAAGTTCTCAAAGGAGGAGGACTCACCAAGCTGGCTGGAGGTGCTGCTGATCTACTAGCCACAAATTTGGGGGCGGGCTACAAAATCTACATCATCATAGGATTCAACATAAAGAGGTATGCGGTCACTACTATGGAATATACTGAGTATGTGAGAATGCATATGCCATGAAAAAATATACTTGAAAGCATACTTAAAACTGATTTCATGCATAAAATAGAAGGAATCGCAAGTAAATATCAAAGTTTGAACGTAAGTCATAAAACAATAAGCCAAGTTTTAAAATAGAATATCATATAAATTAAAAGCTTGAAAACATTCATACTGAAGTTTCTCTTAACCAACATAAACCATGATGAGCTACATGGAGTCCAATGTCATACACCCACACCGAAAAACATTGTCCTAACCGTTCAAGGTTAGAACCATATCATAATAGGATCCTGTCATAAGCCACAGAGGGTAACCTACGGTGGCAACGTAGTTTCGGATTTGGGTTATCTAGAACTCTCATCGCTCGGTGCTAAATACTACTCTCAAAATATATCATATAGCACACATACATGTGACATATCTAGATGCCAAATCTTTTTCATAATCATAATCATATTGGCAAACCCGGATCATCATACAACTCACAAACCTTGGTTTTAAAAATAGTTTATGAGCATTAATGGAATGTCGGGATGTCATACAAATCATGAATATACTGTTGTGAGCCTAAGCATCATATCATGTCATGAATCATATGCTAAAAATCATGTATTTAGAAACGTGCCTTGTTCATCTTGCTTGTAGTAAAATCATGAAAAAAACTTACCAACACTTGCATAGCTTAGGTAGACATAACTAAATTCCAAACATTTCATAAAATATAGGGACATATCTATTGTCATGCTATTCATACTTCAAAATCCTTTAAACAAAGCATGGTCATAGTTTAAAATATACTTTTTATTAAAACTCATAATTTGAAGAACTAGGCATGCAATTTTCATAAATACTTGGGGTCATGTTATCTAAACATGCCAATTTTGCTTGAAAACATGCAAATGGATGAATTCATGCTAGAAACCATTCTCAATGCATGGTCTTTTGAAAACACTTAAGGAATCTCATATGAATCATGGGTAAAAGATGAGAAACCATGAATTTATGCTATAAACTGAATTCATAACAATTTTACAAATTAGACAAGGGTTAGCCTTCAAATCATAAATAGGAAATCACTAAAAATCAATGCAAAATCAGGCAATTTAGAGTTAGAATTCATAGAAGAATCATGAGAAAATAATTTATAGAAGAACCCATGAGAATTGGGTTAGAACCCTAATTTAGAAATTCATAAATTCAATTTAGAAGGTTGGGGTTTTGGGAATAAGGGTGAAGGTATACCATTATTGAATACCCACATACCTGAACTTGAAGCTTTCTTAACTTGAGAGTTGAGGATGGAGACATAGAGATGAAACCCTAGGCGTTGGAGCTTGAGAGAAGAACCACTTTTCTTTCTTTTAGAGCTTGAATTGAAGGAATAAGGAAAAATCTAACTTAGTATGAATAAATAACCCTTTGAATAGGCCTAATACAACTTATTATAGGAGTTAAAAAGTGGGTAAAAAGACTAATTTACCCCCATTGAACGAATTAGAAAAATTAAAATTGGAGGTTCTACGGATGGGTTGATGGGTCGTGGAATGGGTTGATGGGTCGTCAACCCACTCATGGAATTTAAAGGACCTGATACCTCTCTGAAGGTGATTCCATGGGTTACATGATGGATCGTCATTTGAAATGAAGATCCGTCATGTCACTCGTGGAAACTGGGGAAGAAAAGCTGAATTTTGACAAACCACAGGTCACTCTATGGACCGTTATTTTGGTCTATGGGTCGTAGACTAACCAGTGGTTTTGATGGTGAAAATTTTAAGGTTTAGATCTGTTTTCATGAGTCACAGTACGGATCGTAGTTCTGTTTTACGGGTCGTCATCCCATCCATGGTCACTGATAGTGCTGTAGTAAAATATCCATAACATTTTAATCCGAACTCGGATTAATGCACGGTTGGTGGCGTTGGAAAGAAGACTCAAAAACCTTTAATTTAGTAGGTACTAGGCCACTTAACTCTGTATATTCTAGGAGAAATGGTCGTTTGAAGTTGACCCTAGTTTAGTCTTACATGAAAACTCATTTGGTTGAGGTTCTTGCAACTTAACTTGATGATAGGAGTTTCTTATGAACATGATTTGCATCCAAAACACTCACCACACTAGGGAAATGATCATTACTCATGAAAAAGGCTCAAGTATTAGCTTAGAAATTTTGGGGTGTTACATCTCACATCCAATTACCTTAAATATTATCAGAACATGCCATAAGTAGTCTCATATCACCACTAGAAGACGTAAAAGCATAGGAAAAGAGACCCTAACAAGTGGTAAATTCACCACTTATCAACACCCCAACTTAAGCGTTTGCTTGTTCTGAAGAAAATTACAATCAAACTCAAAAGAGATTAACTATTTCAAGCACAATGACCATTCAATCATTTCCAAATCAAAATTATCACTTAAGCACAAGGATTATGATTTTGGTTGGTACTAATAATTAGTCGAACACAAGTGAATGTTTATCAAAACACTCCCCTCAATTCAAACACATTTTCAAAATGGGTCCGTTTTCTATTGACAATGGGTCTGTCTTCCATGTCCATAAATCCGTCAACACTCTCTTGATCACCCTCTTAGCTAATGGGCAACCTGTTCGAAACAACACAAACAACAAAAAAATTAAAAGAGAACAAACACTTAATAAAAGTGAATTAAATGACAATCAAATGGCAAATAAAGAACCATTCTCCGGCAACAACACTATTTTTGATTACATTCAAAAGCACTTTCCCAAAGGAGGTGGTAACGATCATCAAGCAAAATAAGTAAGTAACCCAACGGGATATCAGAGTCGAATCCACAGAGAATGGGATGATAGTTTGCCACTAAACATAAGAGTTTAATTCACTAGCATGAGTAATTGTTTGATCAAGGAAAAGTAAAACTGGGGGGAAAAGGTTTGGGAAAACTATTCACAATCTACAGGCACAATCCATGGTCCATGGATGGAACCAGAGCCATGGATGAGCCTCATGGAATAAGTCCTACAGGGCCCCTCCTCAAGTCTGAAACCATGATGGGGATTCACGGGTCATGGATGAGACTACGGTCCATAGTTTGCCCTCGGGGAAATCAAACTAAGGGTCACATAATTTCTCTGAAACCATGGGAGGTTTCCACAGGCCGTGGAATGCTCTACGAGCCGTGGACCTTGCCCATGGAAATCAGACCTGTAATTGGTCAAGTTGCCTAGTGAACCATGGGTATCAATCATGGGCTGTGGTACTGTCTACGGTCCATAGACTTCATCTGTGGAACCCGGGCCGAGAATTTTTATCAATTTTCTAGATTTAATTCCTTGGGGTATTTTCATAATTTTCCACTCTTTTAACTCCTAATTTAAGTCATTTTTAGGCCAAATTAAAGGGGTTTTAGTCCCACTTAGTTAGATTTTCATTCATTCTCTTAAACCAAGTTTCAAAAGAAAGAAAAGGATTCTCCTCTCAAGCTCCAAGGCCTGGGGTTTTACCTCTAAGTCTCCATCTTCAGATTCTTTCTAAGAAAAGATTTGGGTTCAGGTATATGGGTATTTAATAAGGGAATTTCTTTCACTATTATGCCCAAAACCTATGATTTTACCTTGGATTTATGAAATAGAGGAATTAGGGTTCTTACCCAATTATGATTTTTCCTATGAAACTGAATTATTTATATTATAATATGCTTTCTAATCCTCTATGCATGATTTTATATGAGATTCTACAAGTATTTCTAAAAGCCTATGAATTGAGAATGATTTTAGCATGATCTCACCCTATTGCATGTTTTCAAGGTAAATTGGCATAATTAGATAACATGAACTCAAATATTTATGACATTTGCATGCTTAGTTCTTCAAGCTATGAATTTTAGAAAAGAGTATGTTTTGAACTATGACTATGCTATGTTTTTAAGACTTATGAATTTGTGAATAGTTTGGCATCTAGATATGTCCACATAAGTTATGAACTATTTTGACATCTAGATATGTTACATGTTATGCATGAGCTATATGTATATTTTCGGAGTAGTATTTAGCACTTAGTTGGACTAGGTTTACCATACCCTTAAGTCCCAGAACTACGTTGCCACTATAGGTTTCCCTCTGTGGCTCACTTTAGGATCTTTATGTATATGGTTCTAACCTTGGCCGGATAGGACAACCTTTTTCTGTGTCGGTTAGTACACTAGATTCCATGTAGCTCCATGGTCTAGTCGGTTACGAGAATCTCCCATAGAAATATTTTTAAGTATGTGAATGTAGTTGACTCTTTTCTTTCAGATTTCAGACTTACTACTTATGACTTACAATTATAAATATGTTTTTAGCCTATGATGTTGCATTGAGTCATTACATTACAGATTTTACTACTATTACCTGATTTCAGCTTTAAATATGTTTTAAGCATGTTTTATCATAGATTATGCATATCTCACAAACTGTCATTCCCCAAGCCTACCCCTAGATGTAACACGGGACCCAAGATTACAAGTGATCTCAATATAATCCTCTGGCATTAGCATGACTTAAAACTGAAACAAACATAAGAACGAAAGCTTAACTGAAGTAATGAACAACTTAATATGTTATACAAATAAAGACTAAGATTTAAGATCTGAAAACAGCTGAACATCTAAAAGCCTCTACTACTGGCGAGTTACTGGGACAGGCCCCCAGCTAACTCTAAATACTGAAATACTGAACTAACAAACTAAATGCTGAAATGAAACTAAACTCCAAGTCCTCGAAGGAAGATGACCCACAAAACTGACTGGGTGTTCTGCTGATCTACTAGCCACATATTGGGTAGCAGGCTACAGAATCTACATAATAATAGGATGCAACACAAAGAAGTATGTGGTCAGTACTATGGAATGTACTGAGTATGTGAGTTATGTATAGATATAGTAAAACATGATAAAAACGTACTTGAAAACATACTTAAGACATATTTAAAACTGAGTTCATGCATAATCGAAGAAATCTAAGTAAATATCATAGTTTGAGTAATAAGCATGAGATAGAAGTCAAACCTCAAAATAAGATATCTTAAAGCTTAGAAAACTTGAAAGCATTCATACGGGAGTTTCTTGTAATCGACAATAGACCATGTGAGCTACATAGAATCTAACTATATAACCCTAGTTAGCAAAGCTGCCCGAACCCTGCCAAGGTATGGGCCACCATCTAAAACTATATAACCCTAGTTAGCAAAGTTGCCCTATGCCCCACTAAGGTAAGGGCACCATGATCAAAGAGTGAAACCATTTTCATAAGCCCATCGAGTGATACATCTCCTACGCTGGAAACATAGCTTTGGACTTGGGTAGTCGAACCCTCATTGCTCGGTGCTAAATACTACTCCTAAAATATACATATAGCTCATATAATACTTATGACATATCGATGCCAAAACTGTTCATAGCTTAGGTAGACATATCGAGGCCAAACCTTTCATAAAATATAGGGACATATCTGATGTCCAAAACTTGTTTAAAAAGAATAAAGACATATCTGATGTCATGCAATTCTCATATCATAAGTCTTAAAACTTAGCATAGCCATAATTCAAATCTAATTTTTCTTTGTAAATTCATAGCTTGAAGAATTAGGCATGCAATTTCATAAATACATAAGGCCATGTTATCTAAATATGCCAATTTTCACTTGAAATCATGCAATTTAATGAAATCATGCTAGAAATTATCTTTAATGCATGGGCTTTTGAAATAAATTAAGGAACCTCAAATAAATCATAGATAAGTAATGAGAAACCATAAATTGAAGCTTTAAAACTGAACTCATAAGTTTTCCCTAAATTGGGTAAGAACTCTAATTTCATAAATTCATAAATCAAAGTAAAAATCATGGGTTTTGGGAATAAGGGTGAAAGGAATCCCTTATTGAATACCCACATACCTTATTGAAGCTTTCTAGATCTAAGATGAAAAGAAATGGAGACTTGAACTTGGAGATTGAAGGAGTTCTCTTTCCTCTTTTGGTTGATGAATGAGGAATAATGGAAGACTTAGGCTAATAGGAGTAGAAACCCTACTAAAAGTGGCCAAAACGACCTCACTTAAGAGTTAAAAGGGTGGGTAATTATAAAAATACCCTTGGGATTTAATTAGAAAAACTGTTAAAAATCTTGGCTTCAGGAATCAGGGGTGCAATCTATGAGCCATAGACTGAACCATGACTCATGGTTTTCACTCGTGGTTCCTGGACCAAATGATCAACTGCAAATGTTGTTCTATGAGTCAACAGGACAGACCGTAGAATAAACTACGGTCCGTAGACCCATTCATGGTTTCAGGGGAAATAGGCAGACCTCAGGTTTGATTCCATGAGTGGATAAGAAGGTCCATAGAATGAACTACGGTTCGTTGAACCCAATCGTGGTTCTCGGACCAAAGGCTGATCCTACAGACTTGAACCACAGGTTCACTCCACGGCTCGTGGTTCAAACCATGGTCCATGGTTTGGACCTGTAGTTCTTGGAAAAGATGAAATTTGCAGATTTTCTAAGTTTAAAAGATGGATCAAATTCTGGGGTGTTACAATATCTTCTCCTTGGGATCATTCGTCCTCAAATGAAGATTAAGAAAGTAAAACTGGAGAGAAAACATACCAACCAAGCAACCAAACAGGAAAACTGAAGAATAAACATGAAAACTGAGCTTTTTAACTTAAAAAATGATTGAACTAACTTCGGAAAACATGAATGCATGCTAGGATCATGAGAGAAACTGATGCAATAGAATTGGAGGGACATACTAAGGAGGAAATTATTACCTCAAGCTGAAACTGGATCAAAAGAAAAGAGGTGAGGGTACTTGGCTTTTATGACTGCTTTTGCTTCCCAAGTAGTTCCCTCAACTGAGTTTTTAAAAATAGAAGTACTATCATGGTGATTGATTTCTGACTGAAATATAAATTGAGCCGGATTAATGAGACACGTATGCATACTGAGAGTATGGAAACGACTGATAGGACAAGAAACTGAATATCTAACCTGACGCCTGGTTTGGATTAAGGGTAGGGACTTAGCTGGAACTCATAAAGAACAAATGCATTTTTGAAATCACAGTTAACTGCAAGGGACATCAAACTGAGAGAAGTAGATAAACGGGAAAACTATTCTCTTCTAAATACCACACTTACCATATGCAACTATCAATCTCAATAGCGCACATAAAGATACTAAGGTCTGAGTCTAACTATCTGATTCTCCATGTCCAAGCCTATCTTGACTAAATCTCTTGCATCTAGAATATCCTCGAAGAATAGTATTTCTCCTTATCACAACAACCAACTAACCTTGAGCTCCTAAAACAAAGGGTCACTAGGTGCACAAAGAAAGGATCCACATGCATTTCATCATGATATTCAAGACGATAACAATAGTCACCTTATGGTTTTGGATCTTACCCTATTCACGACTCCTCCCTTCATCCCTAGCATAATTAAGAGTCGTAACTTCAAGAACTTCTACAGAGGGACATACTAAAATTCCTCATCTAACTATTTCGCACGAATAATCCTTACCTCATAATTCACCCACACTTAGAAGCCAAGGTGGGATAAGTGCACCATAAAGGAAAGGAAATCTGCTACCTCCCATCTAGGCTACTACAAGGCCTTCTCCCCTAACGCTTATAACAACAAAAACTAGATTTACTGAAAGAAAGGAATGGGAGTATGAGCATCACGAATGAAGGATTACAGATTAATCTTGACCTACACTTAGTATGATCAAGCCACTCAAGGTGAGGCTTGGGGAGTTGAGCGCATTAGGAATGAGTACTTCACATACAGTGCCGTAAGGCATGAATACTAGGGATCACCACCTCTCGCCATTAAAGGCAAAGATTAAAGGGATCTAGAGCAAGGAAATCATAAGCACAAACTGTTTCAAGAAATCAGGTCTGAGCACATACATGGTGTAGCATGATTTGATTATCCATTAGGGAATTTCTGAAGACTGACTGAGTAAACATGACTAAGAATACTGCGAGACATGAGTTCACATAAATAACGAACCTCAGGGCATAAAGCTGGGATTTATAGACTCACAAAGTAAGATTAGAATCATTGTTTGAAGCAATCACTTTTCATTCTAGAAGCTGACTATGAGCGTGAACCTAAATGGAGTGCGTAAATTCAAATAGGACCATGGCGCTGAAATACAAGGCATGCAAAATGTGTTGTAATGACAGAAGTATACTTATGATGCTAGGCTGGAAATAAGCTTACGCTCCCCTCCTAACTTTGTTCTAACACCCAAAAGCATCACTACCTGAGCCTTCAAAATCTGACCGATTCTATATCCCACCATCTCCCCCTTAGATTCATGCTACCCTTCTAAGTCTATGGACATCTGACCAATCTCTCAAAGGAGCTATGAGCATTTTACCCTAACAAAACATACACTACTCCAGAATCTAGCACGAATACGCACTTCCTTTTATAGTCTAAGACTCTCCTTTGCCTAAAAGTCTAAGCCTCAACCCTTCTATATCCACTTTGTTCTAAGTTAATACAACTCACAACCAAACAAGAATAGGGGTTCAGGGAATATGGATGCATAAAGGAAGAAAATCTATTGACATACCTGATTTAACTTCTAGAAGAATACTCTGACCCGGATAGCTAGACAATGAAGGGAATCGGTTTTGGAGCTGAACCGCACAGTTGCTCCGCTTAGCTGAGGGGACTGACCATACCTAAAACACCCCCTTGCCCGCAAGGAACTCACCTAGATGAAAGTTACTGCAACTACTATAATGAGGGTACCTCAAGGTCTTTGGAGCCCTATTTTGACAAGATTGAGAATCGAGTGTAGGTGTGCTAACTGAAGATGGGGTTGGTGCGGATGACCTCTGCTGAAAAGACGACTAGTTCTATGTTCTGGTCTTCTTGTTTTGCCTCTTCCTCTTCTTTAGTTTCTCTTTCTCATTTAACTGAGCTGTCATAGCTTGAGCCAACATACAGATGGATTCACAAATTTCTGCATTCATTAGCTCATGATCTGGAGCAGTTGGATTAGCATTCATTGTGGGGTTTCTTCGCGGAGACATTATTTGAAATGCACAAGGAACGAATTAGAAGAGTAAATAGAGTCAAACTCTATCGCACAATAGTGAACATAAAAGAAATGAAGTTTTTTTTTCTAAAACACCTCTTAGCCTCTCTCTCATAAGTGTGGTGTTCTTCACACCCATGAAAGAGACTCTACTTGGTGCAGATTTCACACACCCTAGGACTCTTGAACCTGGCTCTGATACCAAGTTTTTCATTCCCCAAAACTACCCCCTGGACATAACACGGGACCCAAGATTACAAGTGATCTCAAGATAACCCTCTGGTATTAGAATGACTTAAAACTGAAACAAACATAAGAACGGAAGCTTAACTGAAGTAATGAACAACTTAATCTATTATACAAATAAAGTCTAAGATTTAATATCCGAAAATAGCTGAATATCTGACTTTATGTTTGAAAGCCTCTACTACTGGCGAGTTACTGGGACATGCCCCCAGCTAACTCTAAATACTCAAATACTGAATAAACAAACTAAATGCTGAAATGAAACTAAACTCCAAGTCCTCGAAGGAAGATGACCCACAAAACTGACTGGGTGTTCTGCTGATCTACTAGCCACATATTGGGTAGCAGGCTACAGAATCTACATAATAATAGGATGCAACACAAAGAAGTATGTGGTCAGTACTATGGAATGTACTGAGTATGTGAGTTATGTATAGATATAGTAAAACATGATAAAAACGTACTTAAAAACATACTTAAGACATATTTAAAACTGAGTTCATGCATAATCGAAGAAATCTAAGTAAATATCATAGTTTGAGTAATAAGCATGAGATAGAAGTCAAACCTCAAAATAAGATATCTTAAAGCTTAGAAAACTTGAAAGCATTCATACGGGAGTTTCTTGTAATCGACAATAGACCATGTGAGCTACATAGAATCTAACTATATAACCCTAGTTAGCAAAGCTGCCCCGAACCCTGCCAAGGTATGGGCCACCATCTCAAACTATATAACCCTAGTTGGCAAAGTTGCCCTATGCCCCACTAAGGCAAGGGCACCATGATCAAAGAGTGCAACCATTTTCATAAGCCCATTGAGTGATACATCTCCTACGCTGGAAACATAGCTTTGGACTTGGGTAATCGAACCCTCATTGATCGGTGCTAAATACTACTCCCAAAATATACATATAGCTCATATAATACTTGTGACATATCGATGCCAAAACTGTTCATAGCTTAGGTAGACATATCGAGGCCAACCTTTCATAAAATATAGGGACATATCTGATGTCCAAAACTTGTTCAAAAAGCATAAAGACATATCTGATGTCATGCAATTCTCATATCATAAGTCTTAAAACTTAGCATAGCCATAATTCAAATCTAACTTTTCTTTGTAAATTCATAGCTTGAAGAATTAGGCATGCAATTTCATAAATAAATAAGGCTATGTTATCTAAACATGCCAATTTTCACTTGAAATCTTATAATTCAATGGAATCATGCTGGAAGTCATCTTTAATGCATGGGCTTTTGAAATCAATTAAGGAACCTCAAATAAATCATAGATAAGTAATGAGAAACCATGAATTGAAGCTTTAAAACTGAACTCATAATTTTTCCCCAAATTGGGTAAGAACCCTAATTTCATAAATTAATAAATCAAAGTAAAAATCATGGGTTTTGGGCATAACGGTTAAGGGAATTCCTTATTAAATATCCACATACCTTATTTAATCTTGCTAGATCTAAGATTAAAAGAAATGGAGACTTGAACTTGGATCTTGAGACTTGGAGCTTGAAGGAGTTCTCTTTCCTCTTTTGGTAGATGAATGAGGAATAATGGAAGACTTAGGCTAATAGGAGTAGAAACCCTACTACAAGTGGCTAAAATGACCTCACTTAAGAGTTAAAAGAGTGGGTAATTACAAAAATACCCCAAGGATTTAATTAGAAAAAGCTGTTAAAAATCTCGACTTCAGGAATCACGGCTGCAATCCATGAGCCATAGACCGAACCATGACTCGTGGTTTCCATTCGTGGTTCCTAGCCCAAATGATCAACTACAGATGTTGTTCTACAAGTCAACATGACGGACCATATAATAAACTACAGTCTGTAGACCCATTCGTGGTTTCAGGGGAAATAGGCATACCTCAGGTTTGATTCCATGAGTGGACATGACGGTCTTTAGAATGAACTATCATTCATAAAACCCACTCGTGGATCTCAAACCAAAGTTTGATCCTGCATACTTGAACCACGGGTTCATTCCACAGCTCGTAGTTCAATCTACGGTCTGTGGTTTGGACCCGTAGTTCCTGGAAAAATTGAAATTTACAAATTTTCTAAGTTTGAAAGATGGATCAAATTTTAGGGTGTTACATAAACTCAGTACATTCTATAGTACTGGTCTTATACCTCTTTGGGATTTATCATTTTATAATGTAGATT
The DNA here is from genome assembly GCA_003996215.1 of Jaltomata sinuosa. Classification (NCBI taxonomy): domain Eukaryota; kingdom Viridiplantae; phylum Streptophyta; class Magnoliopsida; order Solanales; family Solanaceae; genus Jaltomata; species Jaltomata sinuosa. The sequence continues at coordinate 21,083 of QJPP01002709.1, read as the reverse complement.
TAGGTGCTCGCTCCCAGACTCGTGGCTAGACCTTACAGGATTTCTAGTCAGAGTTGGTGAGTCCTTATAATTCGAGGGCTAGTTATAATACTTAGTAAGCTTTGAGGGCTAGTTATGATTCTTAGTTAGATTTGATGTCTTTCATTCAGTACTTAGACTTAGCTGGGGTCTTGTCCCAACAACTCATTCTATCAGTTTTAGAGGCTTTTCATACATAGCTAGATAGTCAGTATTTGATATTCTTAGACCATGATCTTTATGATGATTTAGTTTTCTTATTGCTTATTGCTTCAACTTATGCTTTCTCTATGAATATCTATGTTATGTTTAAATCATGCTAAGGCCAAGGGTTAGCTTGGAATCACATGTGGTCTCAGGTCTCATGTTATATCTACGGTGTAGCCTTGGGGTATGACAAACTTGGTATCAGAGCATCAGGTTCAAGAGTCCTAGAATGTCTAAAAGCTTCATTAAGTAGAGGCTCTTTCATGGGTGTGAAGTGCGCCACACTTATGAGAGGGAGTCTACGAGGCATTTTATGAAAAACTTCATTTCTTTCATGATCAATATCGTGTGAAAGAGTTTAACTCTATTTCTCCTCTCTAATCCATTCTTTATGCATTTAATATCATGCCTCCTCACAGAGACAATGCCCGTAATACTAATACTCCAGTTTTGGATCATGAGGTTACAAATATGGAGTTCAGAAATGCCATTCAGATGTTAGCCCCGGCGAAGACCAATTAGGCTAATTAGCATGCACCTATTCAAGCTAACCTAAATCATGGGACATCTACTGCTAGAGTTAGAGACTTCGTCCCTATGAACCCGCTAGAGTTTTTGGAGTCTAAGGTTGGTGAGGACTCGCAGAATTTCATAGATGAGATAAAGAATATTCTGGAGGTGATGTAGGTGACTGGTACTGATAGTGTTGATCCAGCTTCCTACCAGCTCAAGGATGTGGCTCATATTTGGTACACTCAGTGGAAGGAAGGTAGGGGCAGGAATGCATCTCCTATGACTTGAGAGTATTTTATTGAGGCTTTTCTTAATAGGTTCTTCCTAAGGGAGTTGAGAGAGCGTAAAGCTGAAGAGTTCATGAATTTGAGGCACGGATCAATATCAATCCAAGAGTATGGGATAAAATTCACTTAGCTTTCTAGATATGCTCCATCTATGGTGGCCAAGTTGAGGGCTAGGATGAATAAGCTTGTTTTTGGGGTATCTGATTTGATGAAGAAAGAGTGCAGAACTGCTATGTTGTTGGGGGGATATGGACATATCCAGGCTTATGGGAAACATAAGGGTAAAAAGAGGGCCAATATAGAGAATTTGGGTTTCAATCATAAGAGGTCCAGAGGTGGACACTGGTCTAAGTTTTAGAAGAGGTCATCAAGACCTGTGCCATCATCGTCTAGTGCTCCTACCTAGGCATACATACCTAGACATTATCAGGCATGTAGGGAATCAAACCCTCGTTCTCAGGGGAGTATTGCAAAAGGGACTCCCTACCCTATTTGCAACAAGTATGGTAAGAGTCACCTTGGAGAGTGTCGCTATAGATTAGAATGATGTTTTTGATGTGGAAAAATGGGTCATAGGATTAGGGATTGCCCCTAAGCCATACAAGGCAGTGGAGGTGGCAAGACTCAAGGTACTACTTCCGCAGCTCCAGCATGTCGTACAACTCAGCAGGGTACCACTTCTAGCATATGTGGTGTTCAATGCCTGAACCATCTCTATGCTATGTTATCTCACCATTAACATGAGGATTCAACTGATGTAGTCACTGTTATGTTACGAGTTTTATTCTTTCAATGTTTATGCTTTGTTAGACCCAAGGGCTTCATTATCTTTTGTGGCCCCGTATGTTTCTTGCAAGTTTAGAGTCAGTCCTGAATAACTCCTAGAACCTTTCTATGTCTTTACTCTAGTTGGTGAGCCAGTACTAGCTCTGAGGGTATACAAAAGATGCCCCATCTTAGTCCTCCATAGAGTCACCTCAGCAGATTTAGTGGAATTAGACATGGCAAATTTTGATATTATTCTTGGCATGGATTGGCTACATGCTTGTTATGCCTCACTCGATTGTAGAACCAGAATAGTCAGCTTCAAGTTTCCTAATGATCCTATCTTAGAGTGGCAGGGTAGTCCTCCATCCTCAAAGGGTCATTTCATATCTTATCTCAAGGCTAGAAAAATAATCTCTAAGGGGTATGTCTACCATATAGTTTGGGTTATGGATTCTGAGTGCAAAACCCCATCCCTTCATTAAGTTTCGGTAGTAAATGAGTTTCCTAATGTGTTTCCTGAGGATCTGCCCAGAGTCCCTCCTGAGCGGGAGATTGACTTTGGGATAGACCTTCTCCCAGATACGTATCCTATATCTATTCCTCCTTGTAGAATGGCTCCAATAGAACTTAAAGAATTGAAAGAACAATTGAATGACTTTTTAGACAAGTGTTTTATAAGGCCCAACATCTCTCGATGGGGTGCTCCAGTTCTCTTTACGCATAAGAAAGTTGGTTCTCTTAGAATGTGCATTGACTATCATTAGCTGAACAAGGTCACAATCAAGAATAAGTATCCCATCCCTAGGATTGATAACTTGTTAGACCAGCTTCAGGGTGCCAACTACTTCTCTAAGATTGACCTTAGATCCGATTATCATACTCTCAGAGTTAGAGATTATGACATTTTAAATACAACCTTCAGAACTCGGTATGGTCACTATGAATTTATGGTTATGTCTTTTGGACTAACAAATTCTCCTGCAGCCTTTATGGATGTGATGAACAGGGTATTCAAATAGTACTTAGATATGTTCACCATTATCTTTATTGATGACTTTCTTATCTACTCTCGGAGTGAGGAAGAACGTGCAAACTATTTGAAGGTTGTGCTATAAACTCTCAAGGATCGTCAGCTATGTGCTAAGTTCAGTAAATGTGAGTTTTGGTTGTAGTCAATTGCTTTTCTGGTCATATAGTATCTAGAGATGGCATTCGAGTAGATTTGTAGAAGATAGAGTCAGTAAAGAATTGTCTTAGACCCACTTCCCCAATGGACATCAGGATCTTTTTGGGTTTGGGTAGGTACGACAGGAGATTTGTGGAAGGGTTTTCATCCATAGCTGCCCCATTGACCAGGTTGACTCAGAAAAAGATTAAGTTTCAATTGTCTGATGAATATGAAAAGAATTTCCTGGAATTAAAGACTAGGTTGACCATAACTCTAGTTTTGGCTTTACCAGAAGGATTAGATGGCTTTGTTGTTTATTGTGATGCATCTAGAGTTGGCTTGGGTTGTGTTCTAATGCAGTGTGGTAAGGTGATTACTTATGCTTCTAGATAGCTTAAGATTCATGAGAAGAACTACCCGACTCATGATCTTGAGTTAGCGACAGTGGTTTTTGCTTTGATAATTTGGAGACACTACTTGTATGGTGTCCATGTGGATCTATTCATTGACCATAAGAGCCTCCAATATATGTTTACTCAGAAGGAATTGAATCTTCATCATAGAAGGTGGCTTGAGCTTCTTAAGGACTATGACATGAGTATGCTTTACCATCAAGATAAGGCCAATGTAGTAGCTGATACACTTAGCAGGTTGTCCATGGGTAATGTGTCACAGGTTCAAGAATGAAAGAAGGAATTAGCTAAGGATGTTCATAGGGTTGCTTAGTTAGGGGTTCGCCTAACTGATTCAGTAGATGGTGGTGCGATAGTTTAGAATGGAAATGGGTTAGAATCATTGTTGGTAGTAGAGGTGAAGGAGAAACAAGACAATGATCCTATTTTGCATCAATTGAAGGGTGTAGTCCATCAATATAGAGTAGAGGTTTTCTCCCAAGGGAGAGATGGTGTGCTTCGCTTTCAGGGTCGATTATGTGTTCCATATATAGATGAGCTGAGATAATGGATTTTGGCAGAGGCTCATAGTTCCAGGTATTCTATTCACCCAGTGCCACCAAGATATATCGTGACCTACATAAAGTCTATTGGTAGAATGACATAAAGAGGGACATAGCAGATTTTGTGGCTAAGTGTCCTAACTGTCAGCAGGTAAAGGTAGAACACCACCAACTGGATGGTATGACTCAGGATATTGGTATTCCTACTTGGAAGTGGGAAGTGATCAGTATGGACTTTATTATAGGCTTACCGCATACTCGCTGATAGCATGACTCTATTTGGGTGATAGTAGACAGGATGACTAAGTCAGCCCACTTTTTGGCCGTCACGACTACTAATTTAGCAGAGAATTATGCCAGGATCTACATGCGTGAGATAGTCAGATTGCATGGGGTTCCCTTATCTATTATCTCAGATAGGGGCACTCAGTTTACATCCCACTTTTAGTGGTTATTTCAGAAGCGTCTTGGTACTCAGGTTAATCTAAGCACAACTTTTCATTCGCAGATAGACGATCAGGCAGAACGTACCATCCAGACCTTAGAGGATATGTTAAGGGCTTGTGTAGTTGACTTTAAAGGTAATTGGAATGATCACTACAACTTATAGAGTTTGCCTATAATAATAGTTTTCACTTTAGCATTCAGATGGATTCGTATGAGACACTCTATGGGCATAGGTGTACATCACCTATAGGTTGGTTTGAGGTAGGTAAAGCAACATTGATAGGGCTAAATTCAGTCCACGAGACTATGGAAAGAGTTCAGCTTATTAGGGATAGGTTGAAGACTGCTCAGAGTCGACATAAATTATATGCAGATGTGAGAAGAAAAGACTTAAAGTTTGAGGTGGATGATTGGGTGTTTCTGAAAGTATCACCCATGACGGGTGTAATGAGATTTGGTAAGAAAGGGTAGCTTATTCCCTGATATGCGGGTCCCTACAGATTCTGAGGACAGTTGGTAGTGTGGTTTATGAGTTAGAGTTTCCAGCCGAGTTAGTAGTGGTTTATCCAGTCTTCTACGTTTCCTTGTTAAAGAAATATGTTGGCGATCCGGCATCAATTGTGCCATTAGAGAATGTGAGTGTGAAGGATAGTATCACGTATGAAGAAGTTCTAGTTGAGATTCTTGATCGTCAGATTTGAAGGTTGAGGAACAAGGAAGTCAGTTTAGTGAAGGTTCTTTGGAGGAACCAGTCAGTTGAGAGAGCTACTTGGGAAAGAGAAGTAGCCATGATGACCAAGTACCCTAATCTTTTTCCTTCCGACTCCATTTTATCTTGAGGTAATAGTTTCCCCCTTAGTATGTCCTTTCAAATCTATTTCATCAGCTTTTCTCATGATCCTAGCATGCATTCATGTTTACGAATTTAGTTTAGTCATTTTTCAAGTTCGTACTCAGTCATTGTGCCTGTACTTCAGTTTTTGTGTTCTGTTGATGGGGATTGTAGCTCTTTCCCTCTATACTCAACTTACTTAATCTTTGTTCAAGGACGAATGATCCCAAGGGGGAGATATTGTAACACCCCAAAAGTTCTAAGCTATGAGTAGACCATAAAATCTTAAGTTCAAACCTAATTTAGGCTTTAGACAAGATCTACGGGCAATAGATGGAACCACGAGCCATGGATGAGCCTCGTGAAATAAGTCCTACAGAACCCCTCTCAAGTATAAAACCACGACATGAATTCATGGGTCGTGGCTATTTTCTTTGAAACCATGAGAGGTTTCCACAGGACGTGGAACGCTCTATGAGCCGTGGACCTTGCCCATGGAAATCAGACCTGTAACTAGTCAAGTTGCCCAGTGAACCACTGGTATCAATCATGGGCCATGGTTCTATCTACGGCCCATAGACTTCATCCTTGGAACCCGGGCCGAGAATTTTAATCAATTTTCTAGATTTAATTCCTTGGGGTATTTTTGTAATTTTCCACTCTTTTAACTCCTAAGTTGAGTCATTTTAGGCCAAATTAAAGGGGTTTAGTCCCACTTAGTTAGATTTTCATTCATTCTCTAAAACTAAGTTTCAAAAGAAAGAAAAGGATTCTCCTCTCAAGCTCCAACGCCTGGGGTTTTATCTCCAAGTCTCCATCTTCAGATTCTTGCTAAGAAAAGCTTTGTGTTTAGGTATGTAGGTATTTAATAAGGGAATTACTTTCACCTTTATGCCCAAAACCTATGATTTTACCTTGGATTTATGAAATTGAGGAATTAGGGTTCTTACCCAATTATGATTTTTCCTATAAAACTGAATTATTTACATTGTATTATGCTTTCTAATCCTCTATGCATAATTTTATATGACATTTTATAGGTATTTCTAAAAACCCATGAATTGAGAATGATTTTAGCATAATATCACCCTATTGCATGTTTTCAAGGTAAATTGGCATATTTAGATAACATGACCTCAAGTATTTATGAAATTTACATGTCTAGTTCTTCAAGCTATGAATTTTAGAAAAGAGTATGTTTTGAACTGTGCCTATGCTATATTTTTAAGACTCATGCATTTGTGAATAGCATGACATCTAGATATGTCCATATGCTTTACGAATAGTTTGACATCTAGATATGTCCACATAAGTTATGAACTATTTTGACATCTAGATATGTCACATGTTATATATGAGCTATATGTATGTTTCCAGAGTAGTATTTAGCACCGAGTTGGACTGGGTTTAGTGTACACTTGAGTCTCAGAACTACGTTGCCACCGTAGGTTGCCCTATGTGGCTAACTTCAGGATCATTATTTATATGATTCTAACTTTGGTCGATTAGGACAACCTTTTTTAGTGTAGGTTAGTACACTGGATTCCATGTAGCTCACATGGTCTATGTCAGTTATGAGAATTTCCCACAAAAACAGTTTTAAGTATTTGAAAATATTTGACTCTTTGCTTTCAGATTTCAGACTAACTACTTATGACTTATGATTATAAATATGTTTTTAGGCTATTATGTTGCATTGAGTCATTACATTACAGATTTCACTATTATTACCTGATTTCAGTTTTAAGTATGTTTTATCATGGATTATGCATATCTCACATACTCAGTATATTCTACAGTAGTGATCACATACCTCTTTGTGTTGCATCATTTTATGATGTAGATTCAGGTGCTCACTCCCAGACTCGTGGCTAGACCCAACATGATTTCCAGTTAGAGTTGGTGAGTCCTCATTATTGGAGGGCTAGTTATGATTCTTAGTTAGCTTTGATGTCTTTCATTCAGTACTTAGAGTTAGTCGGGGTTTTGTCCTAGCAACTCATTCTATCAGTTTTAGAGGATTTTTAGACATAGTTAGACAATCAATATTTGATGTTTTAGATTTTGATCCAAGGGAAACTTCTAGCGTCTCAAAGCCGACAGAAGGAGTGTGTAGACAGAAAGTGTAGAGATATGCACTTTATGGAAGTTAAGCAAGTTTTTTCTCAAGGTTTCACCTATGAAGGATGTTATGCATTTTGGAAAATGAGGCAAGTTAAGTTTGAGGTATAGTGGGCCCTTCGATATTCTCCAGAAGGTGGGTCAGTGGCTTATAGGTTTGCCTTGCAACATAGTTTGTTGGAAGTTCATCTCATATTCTATGTTTTGATACTCAATAAGTACTACGAAGATGGTAATTATATCATTTGCTGGGATTCGATCCTGTTGAATGAAAACTTCTCTTATGAAATGGAGGCTGTTGCTATTCTGGATCGAGATGTTTGAAAGTTAAGAAAATAAAGGTCTAGTGGAAGAACCATCATGTTGAGAAGGCCAATTGGGAGACTGAGTCAGAAATGTGGAGCAAGTATTCTCACTTGTTCATCGATTTTGGTAATCCATATTTTCCCCCTATTTTTTTCTTGTTGTAATTCGAGGATGAACGATTGTTTGGTATCTAATGTAATGACCTGTTCTATTGTTACACTGAAATAAGGCAAAATCACCCGGCTAGAAATGGCCCTAAGGTGAGAATTGGAAATATCAGGCTAGGGTGAGTTTAAATGAAAATATAGTGCTATGTGCGTTACAGGTGATTCATGTCTTGTATGATGTCATGTGGTATTGTGATGTCTATTTTTAGGTAGCCAACTGCCTGTAGGATTCTATAGGAAGTTCTTGGATGAGAATCAGAGTCATACAACTTCGAGTATGATAGTTGCCACATTAGGAATAATTTGTGGTGTTTATATAATAATGTGTGTTGTGAAATGAGGGCCTGTGCCACAACCCAATTTCTCAGGTCATGATGGCACCTACAACCCTCCAGTAGGCGAACCAATCCTCGTAGCCCGGAATGTTTACTAATGGGCTACTACCTAAACCAACACGCACAATAAGCAGAAATAAGCGGAAGCAAATATAGGATAGAATAACGCGGAAGCAAACAACCTGAATATATAAACATAAGGAAACTACACAAACCCAAAGACCTTATCGATAGTACAAGAGCCTCTAATAGAATAAAAGGTAGTAGAGATAACAAAATAGAATATACAATTGTCTCTGAATAAACAAATAGTAACAGTGCCAAAAGATGAGATGTGGTCAAGCCTCGATTAGCAGAAGCTCAACCTAGTCTCGAATATCCAAAAGCTGCACAAGAATCCATGCGATCAATGGTAAAAACTCACACTAGGATCTGCACTAGAAAGATCCAGAAGTATTATATTAGTACCAATTGCAAAGCAACGGGTACCCAGTAGGAATCATCGGCCGACTGAGCACATATAAGATATAAAAACAAGAAATAGTAGATAATCAAAAAGCAGTCACAGAATTAACAAATAAAGTACACGAAAACTAGCACGAATAGAAAACAAAGAGAATACAAGCATGCTATGCAAGCCACATGTTACACCCCGAAGCTACCTCCTAGGCGTAACACGAGACCCGAGACCACAAGTGCCCCAAGTTAACCCTTGGTCATAGCATACTCAGACATTCATAAGAAAACATAGCGGAAGCATACTAAGTGAAGACATGCAACCATAACTAAATAAGAACAAAGTCTAAGAAGTATCAAATACAAACATGGAATACAAGTCTTGCTATGTCTGAAGCCTCTAAATTGTCATAAGAGTTGATGGGACAAGACCCCAACTAACTCGAGAATCTAAAAGAAAGATAAACAAAATAACTAGACTAATACTAGTGCTCGAAGGAAGAGGACTCACCAACCACTATCTGGATATTCAACGTCGTCTAGCCACGAGCCTAGAAGAGAGAGCCTAAATCTGCATCATCAAGAGAATGCAGCGCAAGATATGCGTCAGTACTATAGGATGTACCGAGTATGTGAGATATGCAAAAAAATATGAAGTAAGCATGCTATACATACTTTAAAACTGAAATCATGCTATGATAGTAAAAGCTGTAATGCAAAGAACTCAATACAATATCATAGGCAAAATATACTTGAAAACCATAAGTAATAGTAGAAGTTCTGAAATTTGAAAGCAAAGAGTCAATGAAATAAATAATCTGAAACTGTTTCTGTGAGAGGTTCTCTAACCGATATAGACGATGTGAGCTACATGGAATCCAATGTATCCACCCCATCGAGAGGACCCAATATACCTTGCCAGGGTATAAAGGCATAACTAGTGTGACGACGGTGTCTGATACCTATTGAAGGGACTTAAATAACCTATGGTGCCACGTAGTTCTAGGATATACAAATGGGTACGCTAAACCCAATCCAACTTGATGCTCAATACTACTCCCAAAACATACTTATATCTCAATTTATACTTGTCTCATATCTAATGTCAGATCTGTTTGAAAAGCATAAAGACATATCTAATGTCATGCAATTCACATATCATAAGTCTTAAACTTAGCATAGCCATAATCTAAAACATACTTTTCTTTCTAAATTCATAACTTGAAGAATTAGGCATATAATTTCATAAATACATAAGGTCATGTTATCTATACATGCTAATTTTCACTTGAAAACATCCAATTCAATGGAATCATGCTAGAAATTATCTTTAATGCATGGGCTTTTGAAATCAATTAAGGAACTTCAATTAAATCATAGATAAGTGATGAGAAACCATGAATTGATGCGTTAAAACTGTACCCATAAGTTTTCCCTAATTTGGGTAAGAACCCTAATTTCATAAATTCATAGCACAAAGGTGAAAGGATCCCTTGTTGAATACCCACATACCTTATTGAAGCTTGATTGACCTAAGCTGAAAAGAAATGTAGGCTTGAACTTGGAGCTTGAGACTTGGAGCTTGATGGAGTTATTTCTTCTTTTGGAATAAAATTTCTTAGAATGAGAAGAGTTTAGGCTATTAGGGAATAAAACCCTACTAAAAATGGTCAAAATGACCTCACTTAAGATTTAAAAGGGTGGGTAATTATAGAAATACCCCTGGAATTTAATTAGAGAAAAGCTGATTAAAAACTCGGCTTCAGGTTCTACGGGTCCTTTCCATGGACCGTAGAAGTAACCATGACTCATGGATTGGAGTCGTGGTTTCTTAGCCAAAATTCAAGCTGCACATCAAATCCTACGGTTTAACAAGATGACTCATCAAAACTTCCACGAGTCGTAGAAATCTCTCGTGGTTTTTTTGAAATTGACTGCCATCAGTCTGAGTTCCACGGGTGGTTTCCATGACCCATAAAACTAATCATGACCCATAGACTCCACTCGTGGTTCTCAAACCAGAGGTGGGAACTGCAGGACTGGATTCATGAGTCACTTCCATGACTCGTGGTTCTATCCACGGCTCATGGACTTGACTCGTGATTCCTGGAAGTTAAGAATTTTTAGAATTTCTATGTTTAAAAGCTGAATTGAATTCCGGGGTGTTACAATATCTCTCCCTTGGGATCATTTGTCCTCGAATGAAGGCTAAGCAAGGAAAACTGGAGAAAAAATAGCCCAACCAAGCAATAAAATAGGAAAGCTGAAGGATTCTACATGAAAACTGAGTTTTTCAACTTAAAACGTGATTAAACTAACTTTGGAAAACATGAATGCATGATAGGATCATGAGGGAAAATTGATGGACTAGAACCAGAGGGACATACTAAGGAGGAAACTAATAACTCAAGCTGAAACTGTGTAGGAAGGAAAGAGATGAGGGTACTTGGCTTTTATGGTTGCTTCCACTTCCCAAGTAGCTCCCTTAACCAGCTGATTTCTCCAAAGGACCTTCATCGATGTGACTTCTTTGTTTCTTAACCTCTGAATTTTACGATCAAGAATCTCCACTGAAATTTCTTCATAAGTAAGGCTATCCTTCACACTCACATCTTCCAAAGGAATAATCAAGGTCAGATCACCAACACACTTCTTCAACAAAGAAACATGGAAAAGCAGATGAACCACCTCTAAATCTATTGGCAAATCCAACTCATAAGCAATACTACGAACTCTCCTCAGAATCTGATAAGGACCTACATGGTGGGGACTAAGTTTCCTTTTCTTGCCAAATCTCATCACACCCTTCATAGGTGATACTTTCAGAAATACACAATCATCGATCTCAAACTCCAACTCTCTTCTCCTCACATCTGCATACAATTTCTGTCAACTCTGAGCGGTCTTCAACCTCTCCCTAATGATCTGAACCTTCTCCATAGTCTTATGAAATGAATCTGTACCAATCAAAGCTGCCTCACCTACCTCAAACCAACCAATAAGAGATCTACAACTCCGCCCATAAAGTGCCTTAGAAGGAGCCATCTGGATGCTAGAATAAAAGCTGTTGTTGTAGGCAAACTCGATAAAACGTAAGTGATCATCCCAACTACCTTTGAAATCAATCACACAAGCTCTCAACATATCCTCCAAAGTCTGAATAGTATGCTCTGCCTGGCCATCCGTCTGTGGGTGAAAAGCTATGATAAGCTTAACTTGGGTACCAAGACCCTTCTGAAATGATCTCCAAAACTGAGATGTAAACTGAGTACCCCTGTCTGAAATGATAGACAATGGAACACCATGCAATCTGACTATCTCCCGAATATAGAGTCTGGCATAATCATCTGCTGAGTCTATAGTCTTAACAACTAAGAAGTGAGCTGATTTAGTCATCCTATAAACAATCACTCAAATAGAATCATGTTGCCTACGAGTATGAGGCAAACTAGTAATGAAGTCCATATTGATCGCTTCCCACTTCCAAGTAGGAAGATCAATATCCTGAGTCATACCACCCGATCACTGATGCTCTACCTTCAGTTGTTGACAGTTGGAACACTTAGCCACAAAACTTGCTATGTCCCTCTTCATTCCATTCCGCCAATAGACTTTCCGTAGGTCACGGTACATCTTGGTGGCACCAGGGTAAATAGAAGACCTGGAGCTATGAGCCTCTATCAAAAGCCGCTGTCTCAACCCATCTATGTCAGGAACCCACAATCGACCCTAATATCGAAGCACACTATCTCCCCCTTGGGAGAAAACCTCTACCCTTTGTTGATGGACTGCACCCTTCAGCTGGTGCAAAATAGGATCACTCTCTTTCTTTTCTTTCACTTCAGCTACTAAAGATGATTCAAAACCATTCTGAATAATAACACCACCTTCTGTCGAATCCATAAAGCGAACTCCCAATTGAGCAAGTCGATGAACATCCTTGGACAATTCTTTCTTTCCGTCTTCAACCAAAGACACACTACCCATGGACAATCTACTAAGTGCATCCGCCACGACATTGGCCTTACCTGGAATGTAAATCACACTCATATCATAATCCTTAAGAAGATCAATCCATCTCCGTTGATGAAGATTAAGTTCCTTTTGAGTGAACACATACTAAAGACTCTTATGATCGGTGAATACATCCACGTGAACACCATAAAAGTAGTGTCTCTAAATCTTCAAAGCAAAAACCACGGCTGCTAACTCAAGATCATGAGTAGGGTAGTTTTTCTCATGAATCTTAAGCTGTCTCGAAGCATAAGCAATCACCTTACCACGCTGCATCAAAACACAACCCAAACCAATTCTAGAAGCATCACAATACACCATAAAGTCATCTAGGCCCTCCGGTAGAGCCAACACTGGAGTTGTGGTCAATCTAGTCTTCAATTCCTAAAATCTCGTGATCCCTGGAAGTTCAGAATTTTTAGAATTTCTATGTTTAAAAGCTGAATCGAATTTCGGGGTGTTACACCACAAAATATATATATCACAGAAATAGGTGAAGGAAAGGAGATTGCACCTGGATCCTTGCAACAACATTATATATATATATATATATATATATATATATATATATATATATGGTGTGTGAGAGAGAGAGTTTAAGAAGAATGGTGGTATACCGGTAACCTCAAGTAAAAAGGGAATGAAGGAAAACAAGTAAACATACTCATGCTAGAAGTAATATAACTAACGAAATCATGCTAAACTCACTCTCAAGATAAGAATAGACAGAAAAACAACCTCACAAATACCACCCTAGGATAGAGTAATCCACACCACAAGGAATCGAAAAGCCACTAACCAGCACCATGATTAAATAGAATCCGCTAACCTGCAAATGCTAAGAAGGACACAAAATCAGTGCCTCAACAAGATAAACTCCACTAATCCACTAATAATCAGAAGTTCAAACGATCAGTACTACCCCAAGATAGCATCCGCTAAACCACCAATAACCAAAAGGCCATAACAAGCTCTACAATAAGATGGAAGTAATATAATCTACCTACAATCCCAACGGGCGGCCATACACTCGAGGAACACAATCAAGTGAACCAAACCCTCCGACATCCTATACTACCAGAGCACACACTAAGCAAACAGTAAACAAGGGTGGATCCAAATATAATATGCATGATGTGATATGATATGATGGAACCAGTGTGATAGTAACCCTGTATATACCTACCCCTGGTGTCTAAAGTCCGAGTAGGTAGGAACCATGGAGGGAAGCACATGCTATACCTCAACTACATCATATACCCCTCTTCCGGCACACTCAGCACGTAGCCCTTGGTCTGGATCGACAGGGTCCATGGAGGTCCTCGACTACATACAATAAACAATATGAAATCTCAAAGTATAACTGCCCAGAGTATAACTGGATCTAAATCAGTGATCAAAATCTCAAAACCCCAATAAAGGGTGCTCGAAGTGTATACGGGTCTAAATCATTAATCAAAGTCTCAAAACCTCTATAAAAGGGTGCCCAAAGTGTATCCAGGTCAAAATTTATAGTAAAAATATGTCTAGCACTAAAACTAGGCCGAGTCTAGTATCAGTATGAAAACCAGTGGTAAAATCATCATTATATCCCTTTTACTCTAAGAAGGTCCACAAAGTTAGTTTCAAATTCTTTTATAATCATTTATACCGAAAACAAACTCTCGGGCCATGCAAAGTTTTAAAAACCATTTATAGTAGGCCTGCAGCCAAAATATTAGTAAAATATGTAAAAAATCCTTTGCATGAATGATATGCTCGCAAGAAAACAATAGTCCAATGGCTCACTATCAACCTATCGGCCTCGCACATGCACAATCACCTCTATATCATAGATATGCAGCCTAATATAACATCTTGATGTCTGAGACTTGTGGACATTCCTAAATATCCCACCGTCTATGGTCCAGAGGCTTATAAAAAGGCCACACGAGGACACAAGGGTAATTTACAATACTACTTTGAATACTATAAACAACATAAGAAATAATATGGACAAAAGAGAGATACAAGGTTTGGGGTACAAACCTAGAATAACCCACCCAAGGGATACTAATTAATGCAATTATAGCGTATTTACGCAGAGTTTAAGGTAGGGAAGATCATAACTGATGTGCCGCCATTTTACGGCACTTTCGACTCCTTTAAACTAAGAACAATCGTACGTTTTCAAGCAACCGTTGTCGTTTTTGATGTTTTTATGTTATATTTGTAGGAAAGGGAGACAAACGTAGAAAAGGAAGGAACTACGATCAAAAGCTCGCCACTGCCTAAGAGTGACGGCCACCATGACGGGCCGTCACACACATGACGGTCCGTCACAGTGACCGTCAAGTAGAAGAGCATCACTGCCTAGGAGTGACGGCCACCATGACGGGCCGTCACCCATGTGACGGTCCGTCACAGTGACCGTCAAGAGTTAGCTGCAACACTGCCTTGGGGTGACGGCCGCCATGACGGTCCGTCAAGATGGTGACGGTCCGTCACCCCAAGCCGTCAAGTTGAGACAGTCGGTGACACGGAATCCGAGCGTTTTTGGGTTTACTTCCTGGACTCCTATAAATACCCTATGTTAGGTTTATTTTATTATAATGCAAGTTTATTTGTTAAGCTTTTTAATATAGTTTTCCCAATAGTTTTAGGAGAGAATTGGAGAGCAAGAAACACGTTTTCCTTGTCTTGGAAACGCGTTCTTGATTTGTTCTTGAGTTGTTCTTGAGTTCTTGGTTTCTTGTTCTTGGAATACTTGAAGATTGTTTTCATTATATTGTAAGGATCTTTTCTCTCTATTATGATTATGACTTTCTTCTCTTCTTCTTCAAACATGATTAACTAAAACTCTCACAACTAGGGTTGTGGGAGCCATGGCAAACGTAGCAAGATAGATTCCGGGTAGCGACGGGTTCAATATATGTGTTGTCACGTTGTTAATCATACATTATTTAACGTTTTCTAGTGGTTGCAAACATTAGAACATGCCTAGGTTTAATTTGCTTGAGTAAAGAGATTAAAACCGGAAACTTGATTAACGACGAGGATTCGAGACTACCAACTCTCGTCTTATGATTAATGCTGTAACTAGATTAATCTACTTGATGTTTAGGATTGAAATCTAAAAGCACACCTTTTCAAGTTCGAGAGAATTGAAAAGTAAATTTGTCTATTTGGTTGAGAAACGTTTAGACGATACCATTAATTCAATCGCATCGTGACACGCATATAGAAAGAACCCCGTTAAGCCTAGAATCGACTTTGTTACTAACGCCATGGTAAACACTTCCCTAGTTCTCTCTCTCCTATTGATTATAATTCATACGTTAAGTGTTTGTTTTGTTTACAATATTGATCACAAAACCCCCCTATTTACCGGAAACTATTGACGACTAGTCACATACTTCACTAAAGGCTTAATCTTCACCATATTCTCTGTGGGATTCGACCCCAACCTTTGTTGGGTTCTATATTTGAATACGACCGCTTACGCTTCTTTAATTAGAGGTGTAGTTTGGGAGTTATCAAAAAGTGGCACCATTGCCGGGGAATACGGTTGTTAATTAAGTCTGGTGTGTTTATTTGACTCTTAGTCATACTTTCCTGCTTTATGTTTTTTGTTGTTTTTGTTATTGACAGGGTACATAGTTGTGCATGCCAAGTACCCGGAGCTCGGGTGAATCAATATTACCTTACGATCCCGAGCTTGCTAGAACATTGAGGAGGATTATGGCCGCACAACTAGAAGCAGCAAGGCTCGCTGCAGAACTGCAGGCCCAACAAAATCTGAATGCTGGTGGTCTGCAGGATGAGATCGCACGGAATGATAAGGATAACGATTTGGATGGATTTGGAGCTACGGGCGCCATTGTTGTTCCACCGCTACCGCCCGGAGCCAAGTTCAACATCACTAGCACGATGATTCAGCTGTTGAACTTAAGAGGAGTATTCCGTGGAGCAGCTGGTGACGATCCAAACCGTCACTTAATAAACTTCGTGGGGATCTGCAAGTCGTTTGAACTGCTGGGCGTGAGTCAGACAGCGATCAGGCTCAGGTTGTTTCCATTGTCTCTGTCTGATGAGGCAGCGTTATGGTTGACAGAACTGACCCCCGACTCTATCGCAACTTGGGGAGAGTTGAAAGGAGCTTTCCTAGAAAGGTTCTTTCCTCCCTCTAGGATGATACAGTTGAGGGACGAGATTAGCAATTTCAGGCAGCAACCTCACGAAGCATTGCACGAGACCTGACTGCGATTCAAGAAGAAGCTAACGCAATGCCCGAACCATCAGTTGAACGATGAGTTTTTTATGCAGACATTCTACAGGGCACTCAATTCGGCTACCAAGCCGACGTTGGACAACGCAGCAGGTGGAGCGTTTATGGGTCGCACTTTTGCCGATGCCACAGCTATTTTGGACAGGCTCACCAAAACCAACAAAGCCTGGCATACACGAGATTCAGAGGTGGCAGCTAGTACTTACGTAGTTGGTGTGTCAGCAGAGCAGTGCAGAAAAGAGGAAGAACGGGACCAAGACATGGCCCATCTAAAAACGCAAATGGACCTCTTGACGAAGCACTTGATGTCAGGAAGTATTGAGAAGGTGAAAGCCGTGGGTTCGCAAGGTAGAGCAGCAGGGGTTGAATCTGATGAGTAGGCCAACTATTTGGGGGGTTTCCAGGCAATTGGCCAGGGAAACCAAGGTCGGAACTATCAGAGAGACAACCACTATGAGAAAGGCGGCTACAAAGATCGCGACCAAGGAAACTGGAGGAACAACACCGATAGAGGTGGGTTGTATATACCACCTGGTAATCGGGATAAAGCTGGCAACGAGGCAGAGACATCCAAACTTGAGAACATGATGGCTAAGATGCTGCTGAAGGTGGAATCGATTGACTCTGGGGTAAAGGCAATGAGGACTGAGTTGTCAACATTGAGTCAGGTAGTGGAGTCACATTCCACCGCGATCAAGCAATTAGAGCAGCAAGTGGGTCACATCTCGGCATCTCTAAACCCAATGAAGACAGGTACCTTGCCGAGCGACACCACTCATCCGAGGAATGACGCAAGCTGTATGGAGATCACGACCAGAAGCGGTAGAACATTACCGGAATCACATCCGGTAACTCAAACTCAAGGTGATGTTGCGGAGGATGAAGAGGCGGCAGAGGAGGAAACTCCAAAGCCCGCAGATAAAAGCAAGGAAGCGGAAAAGCTTCCAACTATGATGCCTCGGCCACCACCTCCTTTCCCACAACGTTTGAAGAAAAGAGCTGACGATGGTAAGTTCCTGAACTTCATGACCATGCTGAAGCAGATTTCAATAAATATACCATTGGTGGAAGCGCTGGAACAAATGCCCGGTTATGCCAAGTTCATGAAGGACTTGATTACAAAGAAGAGGTCGGTAAGTTTTGAACCGGAAGACAACCTCCACCACTGCAGCGCTATTTCTTCAAGGTCGTTAGTCAAAAAGAAGAAGGATCCAGGTGCTTTCACTGTTCCCTGTACTATCGGGAAGCTCAACTTCGGAAGAGCATTATGCGATCTTGGTGCTAGTATCAACTTGATGCCTCTAGCAGTTTACAAACAATTGGGTTTGGGAGCTCCTAAACCAACGTCCATGAGAGTGATGATGGCTGACCGTTCAGTAAAGCGACCGGTGGGAATATTATCTGATGTGCTGGTCAAGATTGGTAAGCTTATATTCCCGGCCGACTTTGTGATCTTGGATTGCGAAGTGGACTTCGAAGTTCCCATAATCTTGGGACGACCATTGTTAGCCACAGCAAGAGCATTGGTCTACATGGAGAGAAATGAGCTGACCTTCCGATTGAACAATGAAGTGGTCAAGTTCGATATGTCCAAATTGATGAAGCAACCAAGTGACATGAGGGTGGTCGCGGTCATCAATGCTATTGAGGAAGTCCCTGCGGATGTGTATCCTGAGGAGAAGGGTTGTGTTGAAACCCGAGCTGTTATGAGAGTAAGGTCGCGATTGCAAGAGGACGAGCAGGTAAAGGAAAGCGGTGAAAACAGATCCAGAAAACGAAAACACCGCAAGAGAATCTACAAAGAAAGAGCAAAGAAATTATCGCGACTAACGATGGAGCCCAAAAAGGAAGCTGGAACGCCACACTCCATCGAGTTCTCCTGTTTCGGAGACCCTGGCGGTCTCCAACATCGTTCCAAAATCTGAGTCATATCGACTTCACAGGTATTCCTTTATTCTCACAATTTTTAGTTTTCATATGTATGCATTGGGGACAATGCATGAGTCTAAGTTGAGGGTGTGGGGAAACTTGTGAGTCACCACCGAGGGTTTTTGTTGCCGTGTTTCTTTTCCCTCCGGTGTGCTATCTAGTAGAACCGGCATGTTTAGGTTGTTACTTTTTTAATTTTTTTTTTTTAGTGTCTATAGCAAGCATGGCGTTTTCTTGTTTAAAAACGAGGCCCTTTAAAAATTTTCTGGTTTTGAGCTTATGTTGAAACGATTGACTGTCTGGATCCTTGTATGTCATTGTGTGATCATGAGTAGAATGAGTATGCTTAAGCCGAGCGGTTGTTTGATAGTCGGTAGCGGTATAGTTTCTTGGTGCCAATAGTGCGTGAGATTATTATTATAAATTCTTACTCTGTGCATGCATCTAGAACTTGCCCGGTCTATTTTGTTAAGTTCGAAGTTTGGTTGCTTAGGAAAGGATCACAGGCCCTTTTTGCGTGCAGTCCACTTAACCTAAAAGACCGTCCAAATATAAATAATCCCTTTGAACCCTGTTTGAGCCATAATTGACCTTATTCTTTCAATAACCTGTCACCATTCCCGTTTAACTTTCAATCCCTATTTTGGCCCTGGTCTTTCCTTGGACATCGTGCACCTCAACGCAGGCAATCAGCCTAAGTTGAGGGTGGCTACTATAGAGGTAAACCCTGTTTTAGCCCTGGTCCTGCCATGGACATTGTGCACCTTAACGCAGGCAATCAACTTAAGTTGAGGGGGGCTACTACAGAGGTGAATGATAAGAAAAAGAGGATGGAGAAGATTGGTTTTGAATAGAATGAAAATCCGGGTGTGTGCCTAAGAAAAGAAAAGAAAAATAAAAAGAGGTGAAAAAGATCGAAAAAGTAATAAAAAGAATTGTCAAAATAAAGAGGCCGCACCTGTAGCTAGAGAGAAGGAAATAAAAAGGTGAATAAGGATGGACAAAGTAAAGTTATGTGGTAAGAAGACGTCGATAGTTCCAAGGTCACTAACACCTAAATGTATCCGTACCATGCCACCTTGAAGCCTCATTACAAGCCAAAACAAGTCCTGTAGTGATCCTGAGCGGCTTTCTGAAGAACCGAAATAGAATAGTAAGGGCAAGCCTATGGTATCGCATGTGCATTGTTTGAAATCGTTTGTGAGTGTGAGCGCGTACCTAGTCCCAAATCTTGTGTGTGGGATTTCTTTGTGGTGAGGGCACAAAGGCTTAATCTTCACCATATTCTCTGTGGGATTCGACCCCAACCTTTGTTGGGTTCTATATTTGACTACGACCGCTTACGCTTCTTTAAAAAGTGGTCGTAAACTACAAAGGTTGGGGTCGAATCCCACAGAGAATATGGTGAAGATTAAGCCTTTAGTGAAGTATGTGACTATTCGTCAATAGTTTCCGGTAAATATGGGGGGTTTTGTGATCAATATTGTAAACAAAACAAACACTTAACGTATGAATGATAATCAATAGGAGAGAGAGAACTAGGGAAGTGTTTACCATGGCGTTAGTAACAAAGTCGATTCTAGGCTTAACGGGGTTCTTTCTATATGCGTGTCACGATGCGATTGAATTAATTGTATCGTCTAAACGTTTCTCAACCAAATAGAAAAATTTACTTTTCAATTCTCTCGAACTTGAAAAGGTGTGCTTTTAGATTTCAATCCTAAACATCAAGTAGATTAATCTAGTTACATCATTAATCATAAGACGAGAGTTGGTAGTCTCGAATCCTCGTCGTTAATCAAGTTTCCCGGTTTTAATCTCTTTAGTCAAGCAAATTAAACCTAGGCATGTTCTAATGTTTGCAACCACTAGAAAACGTTAAATAATGTATGATTAACAACGTGACATCACATATATTGAACCCGTCGCTACCCGGAATCTATCTTGCTACGTTTGCCATGGCTCCC
Source organism: Jaltomata sinuosa (assembly GCA_003996215.1). Taxonomy (NCBI): domain Eukaryota; kingdom Viridiplantae; phylum Streptophyta; class Magnoliopsida; order Solanales; family Solanaceae; genus Jaltomata; species Jaltomata sinuosa. The sequence goes on along the minus strand of QJPP01002709.1, from coordinate 326 downwards.
ACAACCCTAGTTGTGAGAGTTTTAGTTAATCATGCTAGAAGAAGAAGAGAAGAAAGTCATAATCATCATAAAGAGAAAAGATCCTTACAATATAATGAAAACAATCTTCAAGTATTCCAAGAACAAGAAACCAAGAACTCAAGAACAACTCAAGAACAAATCAAGAACGCGTTTCCAAGTCAAGGAAAACGTGTTTCTTGCTCTCCAATTCTCTCCTAAAACTATTGGGAAACCTATATTAAAAAGCTTAACAAATAAACTTGCATTCTTGCATAATAAACCTATAAACCTAACATAGGGTATTTATAGGAGTCCAGGAAGTAAAC